>OY986974.1:14618135-15198410 GCA_963920575.1 Narthecium ossifragum | reverse complement strand
GATCGATCTTACTATAGAGAAGGATCGATCTTTACAAAGTAAGATCGATCTTCTATGGCATGGAAGATCGATCCTATATATCCATAGAGCTGTTACCTCCCGAAGAGGATCGATCACTTGGAGAATCCTCTGATAAGGCGCTCTCTGTCTGGAATAATGCAAAGCAAGATTGATCCTTCATGGTATGTAGGATCGATCCTTTGTTATAAACCGAGCCATACTTGTGCCCACCCCGGCCGCCATCGACCTCGGCCGCATCACCGCCGCGCCACCCACGACTGGCCTCGCCGACCGTGCCCCCTTGATATCGCTCAAATGTGTGACGCACAGCGGTCGCTGTGCAGTACAGCATAAGAGAGGTCGAACCCACGACTGGCCTCGCCAACCGTGCCCCCTTGATATCGCTCAAATGTGTCACGCACAGCGATCGCTGTGCAGTACAGCATAAGAGAGCTCGAACCCACAGAGAGACAAGCAGAAAACATCCAAAACACAAATAACAATGAATTGAAGACAAACAAGAACTTAAGAATAAACTAAATTAGATCAAAGGATTTAATTATAATGTAATGTTAACTAAAGATATCATGATTTTGATAAGGCTAGGCATCGGGAATCACTTCACTCGGACTTAGGTTCTTCTTCTACCAACGATTCATTCAATACTCAGTTAAGGGATTCATATCCCAATCACCTTAACCGGAAGATATGGAATTATGAATCTAACAAAATATGTAAATGTCTATTCCTACGATTGATTCTTCCTTATTGTAATTCTAACTTCATCCAACCCAAACCTAAGAATATATGATACGGGCTGTCACTACAGGCAACGTATAACAAAAATTCATCGGGACAAAGCCCTAACTCTATCTAATCAGATCTCTAAGAATACACAATACCAACTCTCACAATCAGCAACGCATAGCAAATATTTCACGAGATAAAGTAGGTAAACAATAGATAAAACTACGGGATTATAAGATCATGAAAGAAGATTGACTGGATTAATAATATTAATCATCCACATAGGAATCTATAACCTGAAAATAATCTTTGAAGATTCAATACATAGAAAAGAGTTTAACAATAAAGATTAGAACTATGAACCATGATGAAGAAGAAACCCTAATCCTCGCTAGATCATCCGTCCGTCATGCCTGCGGATTACTCTGCCATGGATGGAGATTTCTTCATCTTCCCCCTTCAAAAAAGGGCGGAAAAAGTCTCACAAAAACGTCCAAGAACTCCCCTTATATATGGACATGAAACCCTAGCTTTTATTTCAGCCTTTGGATTAAATCTGATGGCTCGTATTCAGATCCGCCCGACAAAATATCGATCCTCTGAAGGCCAAGGATCGATCTTCTTCTTCTCTATTTCTTCGTAACCTGGGTCGCCCGAGTAAGATCGATCTTTGTAAGGCAAAGGATCGATCCTTCTCAGTAGGATGTATCCTTCGAAAGGGGAAAGATCGATCCTTCTCCTCAATATTGTCGAGTGAAAGGAGGATCGATCCTTTTGTGATCATATGAAAAGTATGTGTTCTGTCAGGTCTGTCTGCATAAAAGGATCGATCCTTTTAGGGAACATGATCGATCCGTCTTTCCTGAGTATTTACTGTTTTGCCATCCAGACTGTACTATTGGTACTAATATTGCCGTAACTTCCTCTAAAAAACTCGGAATCACGAACCGTAAAATTATCCAGAAACTAGACTTCCCAAGCTTTCAAACCACGTAAAGCACATCATCCGGTTCCTTCCGAGAAGGTATAGTTTTGGCGTTAAAGACCCATCTTTGCTTCAATTTCCTGCATAATGTCGATAAATCTAGTGAAGCCACGTCAAATATGGAACACTATAAAGCACCGAGATCCAGGGAACTGCTCTACTCTGAAGACCATCTATAATGCACGCCACAGGAATAGGGTGTTCGAGAAAGCTGGGAGATCAGAGATGCAGCAGCTACTAAAGCATCTAAATGAGCACGGTTATATTGAGTATCATACAGTTCGGGAAGACACGGATAATGTTCGGGACATATGCTGGGCACACCGCACCTCTATTGAGCTACTCCGTACATTTTCAGAGGTTTTGATTATGGACTGCACCTATAAGATCAACAGGTATCGACTTCCTCTACTAGAAATTGTTGGTGTCACATCGACAGAAATGACATTCTCTGCTGCCTTTGTATACATGGAGTTTGAGAGGGAGGGTAATTTCATATGGGCGTTGCAAGTGCTTCGGTCGTTGTTGGAAGGCTGCTCAATGCCACATGTTATACTGACAGAGAGAGATTTGGCTTCAATGAATGCTATCGAGTTGGTATTTTCAGAATAAAAAAGGATGCTATGTAGATGGCATATCCAAAAGTGTGTTGAGCTTTGCTGCAAAAAGAATTTTTGAACGGTAGAGATGGCTGCCTCTTTCATGACATTATGACAAGCAATTGTATATTCAAGCAGTGTGCATGAGTATAATACAAACTTATGCACTCTGCTTAACACCTTTTCTAGAGACAAAGATGTCACTGAATATGTCCAAAAGACATGGCTCGATCACTACAAAGAAGATTTTGTAAGTGCTTGGGTCGATGAGTACATGCATTTTGGGAATTATACCACGAATAGGGTTGAAAGTGCACATTCTAAGTTGAAGAGGCATCTTGGATCGTCTAATTGTGGTTTTGACACATCGTGGTCCACCATCCACTCTTTGCTCGAGCTCCAACATTGTGCCATAAAAGCTTCATTCGAGAAGAGCAAGCACATTGCGCAACACAACTTTAGGCCAGAAGTCTTCAGAGAACTTCGAGGGTTCATTTCAAAGAGTGCACTCACCATTGTTCATAATGAATCATTGAATGCTGATTGTACTCGTCAAGATGAGAGCGCATGTGCTTGTGTGGTACGCCACACCCATGGCCTTCCTTGTGCCCATATGATTGCCAAATACAGACCGGAGGAACGGCCTATACCCTTGTTCTGCATACATCCACGGTGGCGTAAACTTGACATGTGCGCAACAAAAGTTGATGTCCCCCTCGAGCTGAAGTGCAGACAAGAGCTGGAGCTCTTGTATGCAAAATTCATAGCGCAAGATGCCACAGGGAGAATACAATTGCTAAGAAAATTGATGGAACTAAACGAACCTGCGTCGTCTTATGTTCTTGAGCCAGAAGTGAAGATGACGACTCGTGGTAGGCCCAGTGCAAAGGACAAGAAGCAGATGAACTCAACACGACGTGACCCGTCTGCTTTTGAGTTTGAACCTTCTTTTAAAGACAGTAATGATATGCCCATTGAAGTTACTCCTATATCTTCCAAGAAACCTAGGGCAAAGAAGGGTAGAAAGAAAGACGATAAAGTATACGAAAATTGTGATACAAAATCGTATTACCTGTTACAGTTCCCAGAGGGGCTGAGAGATTATATACTGTATGTGAAAGATGTCCTTGCAGACGGAAATTGCGGCTTTAGAGCTATAGCTGGTCTACTGGGATTTGGCGAGGATGGATGGGCTGAAATTCGGAAGGGTCTTATCTTTGAGCTGCGTGCTCACTATGATGGCTATGTCCCGTTGTATGGTGGACCGGATCGGGTTGCAGACCTCATGTACTCGTTGTCCTTTTTTGAAAATGGCCCCGCATATGATCGGTGGATGACGATGCCAGATATGGGTTATCTTATAGCCTCACACTACTCCGTCGTGTTGCTAAGTATATCTGCCAGGCAGTGTTTGACATTTGTGCCACTTTGGTCCGTGCCGCCCCCTAAGGCCGCACGGAGGATCATCGCGATCGGATTTGTCAATGAAAACCACTTTGTACAGCTGCACATGAAGCCTGGTTGTCCAATGGCACCACCGGTCAGAAGCTAGGCCAGGTATCATCATCGATGTGCTGACGGATGGGATTCCTATGACGAGGAGAATAAGTTATTCAAGAAGATAACCCCAAGTTCAGTTGCTACCAGGGATACTATTGACCTTGATGATTACTGAAATCTTGTCTGCTTTGTATATAGTGCAGACTGCTTCTTTTTGTACTCAGTTGCTTACATGTTGCAAACATGGATATGACTGAAGTCTAATCCATGTGTGATAATTTTTTTTTCCAATCACATTGTAACATTTTTTGTAATTATTTTTTGTACTTACTATGTAATTAGTATGTGACTCTCTTGTACATTAAAATCGGATGTAATCAACTTTCTGGTCATATTGTATGTAGCTTTCTCTGCTCAGTTTGGTATTTACAGTTTGGCAGTTTCGCAGTTACTTTCTGCGCTCAGTTTGGTCTTGATTTTTGTAGTTGTCGGCTGGGAATGTAATCTCTATTGTTGTGTGTTGTGTGTTGTGTGTTGTGTTTTCAGTTTGGCATTTACTGTGCGTATAATTCAAAGTCATATGTAATCAACTCTACGTATATATAGTATGTAAATGTAGATATAGTATGTAATAGTTGTTTTTGGTCTCAGTTTGGAGAGTGTTTCATGGCTGAGTACATATCGGTACATTTATACCGATATATATCCTTTCCATCGGTAGGAAGTAACCGGTGCGGGATATCTTTAGACGGTATAAAACCACCGATTGAGAAGAAAGGCCGTATGTCCTAAATATATATCGGTACCAAGCAGCCGGTTCGGAAGGCATTTGGACGGTACCATGGTCTCGATTGCTTATATTAATTCTGTCGGTGAGATGGTCCCGTTTTCCTCAAGTAAGCCTGTTAAGGGTGATGTAAATATTGAGTATCCAAATTCTACACAGTCATGCTGTCATAGGTACATTGTTAAAATCTACATGTATTACTCATACTCATGTAAAATCGGGGAGAACACAACTACACCATGGTACCGAAACACACAGACACAGTCAAAACATAACTACACAGTTCCGGTATTTACAGTTTGTATTATCCCCGTTCTAAGACAGTTTGCCAAAGGTTAGATTACACAGTTTGGTATTCTAAGCTGTGCCCCTTGAGGAGGACGCTCCATGTCCATGTCCATATCGAACATAACCCCGCGTGTCTTTATCGTCATGCGCTATGGCATGCATTCGCCGCCACCGTTCCCTATGCTCTTCTATTGACATAGTAGCCAGCTGACTGTGCGTATCGTCAATTATCACCGCAAGTTTCTCAAACTGCAAGTAATAAGGAACGATAATTATTAAATCTTACAATGATATTAAAATGGTTGATAGTTTAATATGCTTACCGTGTCCTGCAGAGAATCCATTGCTTCGTCAGCAGTTGCGGATTGGTGCTCGGGGTTTTGGACGATGACATGCGAGATAGACTTAAACCATTCCTCATAACCCCCCACGCATTCATCCCCCGTAACTACGGAGACTCCATCCCTGCACATGCTGGTCACGTGAGAAGGCCAGTCGTTCCAAAACTGCTTGGTGAACTGGAAGACTCTATGGTATCCCCGTGTCGTTTCTTGGGTACCCATGTGGAATTGTGATAGCTGTAATGGATCTCCAGGGATGATCTGGCGGATGCCCATTTGACGTAGCACCCTGTCGGGGTGATATGGCTCAACGAATTCCGGGGAGGTCAGTGTGCCAAAAAAGAAAGTAATATCATCACGAGGAAAGGACCCTCCCCTGAGCATTTGATATGGATCCCAAGTCACCTGCAAGGGTAATATGAATTTAGCAAATTGAGTGATACATGTAAGGAAACTGCAAGGGTACTATAATTTTAGAAAACACATTGATCCACGTAATGGAAAGGTGCTTGGTTTCGGGATGACATCTTACCCTAAGAGCACTCAATCGATCAAGTTTCTCACGATACATCTTAACATTATCCCCCTTTCTCCCTTGTCCTCTGTCAGGCAGCCAATGGAAAACACGGGGTTGCCCGTCCTTGTATTCCATGTTACGTCGAGGAGCCACCACAGACAGAAGGTGGTCATATATCCAAGCCTGCACATATTTAAGATACATTACTCAGAAGTCGATGTGAAATAGCAAGAATCAACAAGTATTTCGGGTAATTGTTAAACCTGCAGTAAAGTAAGATATCCACTGATCGACGAGGTGCCCCATCTACTAGCATGTCCTAGCATTCGATACATGTGCCCAAGGCCCGCGGCGCCCCATGCGTACTGGTCAATGGCACCAAGATCCAACAAGTATGGCAGGTAGGAGATGTGCACCTTGTCGCCTGACTTGTCGCAAAAAAGGGTACATCCTAGCATGTACAGCAGATATGCCTTGGCTGATCTCTCTATGCCCACCCTTCCAATCTTGCATCTATATCTTAGCCATTGCAGCTGAATAACATTTCCTCCAAGCAGCTTCAGTTGCGCAATTGCCTCATCTCAGGTCACTCCAAAATGGTCAACCATCATCCTCGTCTTTTCCTCCCAAGTCTTATTCAAATGCACCAAGGGTTGGCCGGCAACGGGGATGTCCAGTATGGCACGGACATCCGCCAAGGTGATCGTCAACTCACCGCAGGGAAAGTGGAATGTGTTGGTTTCGGGATGCCATCTCTCCACAAATGCGCCAACAACAGCACTGTTGATGGACTGATACGAGCAATCCACTAGTCGCCCTAGCTTCGTCATGTTCACGGCCTCCATAAATCCCTCAGTGTCCATGTCAAACCAATCTTTCACGGATGAGCCATGAGCATAAATTTTGAGTGACTTCTTACGCTCCTGCGTTAAGGAGATATAGTTAACACCCTGATGTTATAACAATACGTATGTATTCTTGCTGAAGGAACTGTACCTCTCCTTGCCAGATACGATAGGCAACGTGAGTTTTGAACTCAGTGAGCACAGACCTATCCATGGGCCCACCAGGATTGGGCCGACATCTTCATCTTCACCGGCCACAGCCTGGGGCCCCCCTCATCGTCATCTTCGCCTACCGCAGCCCCAGGCTCCTCTCTCGCCCTTCTCTTCCTGTTAGATACCGTCGGTCGCTGCCGCTGGGAAGCTGTCGATGACGAGGGCTGTGAAACCTTGCAACCGCGTGTCCTTGGAGCCATTTGAATCTAAAACAAGCAAGAGGACGCTCAATAACAGTTTGATATATTCCAACATGAAAGTATCGGTAGTCTCATACCGATTACACTGCACATTAATCGGTAGTATCATACCGATTAAACTCCTCATTAATCGAAACTTACGTGACGATACTATCAACTATGACATCGGTAGACGATTAAACTGCACATTAATCGGTAGTCTCATACCGATTAAAATGTAAATTAATCGGAACTTACGTGCCGAACCATTAACTATGACATCGGTTACAAAAACATCGATCCATATAGAGTTACCAACAGTAGACAACAACCGATGCATAAACACAACCAAACGGGAATAGACTACCGATTAGTACGAACAAATAGGTTTTTGAATACCGATCCATGAAGAAACTGAAATCAACAAGTATTTGAGTAGTAATGATAATGCAAAGCGTTTAAATCGCTGCAATGTAGCCGACTTAGGAAGGAAAAATGGTGGATTCCAGGTGATTGACAACCCTCACCTTAAACTTGAAGGTAGGGTTGCGTTGTCCGGTGGGGGCTTCGACGGAGGCGCTCTACCCGGCGGTCCTGGACGCGACGCGAAGCCTGCCTAGCTGCTTCCCGATCGCAAGTGTCGCTCGCCGCACTCCGGGAGTCGTTTGTCGATGTAGGTTGACAAAGCAGTCGGTCGGGCTCTCCCGACATAATAGGGGGAAGAGAGTTGGGGAAGAGAAAATAGAGGGGTCACTTTTAAGGTGGATTATAAACAAGCATAAAACTTGATAGAGTCGCTGATATTTACCCGTTCAAATGCCTTCCGAACCGGCAGCTTGGTACCGATATATATTTAGGATATAACGGTATATTTATACCGGTTCTCAAACGGTGGTTTTATACCGTCTAAAGATACCCCGCACCGGTTACTTACTACCGATGGAAAGGCTGTATATCGGTAGAAATGTACCACTCAGCCATGAAACACTCTCCGAACTGAGAAAATAAATAGCTATTACAATGATTATAAACAACATGTCGCTGATATTTTCCCGACCAAATGCCTTCCGAACCGGCTTCTTGGTACCAATATATATTTAGGATATACCGGTATATTTATACCGTTTCTCAATCGGTGGTTTTATACCATCTAAAGATATCCCGCACCGGTTACGTCCTACCGATGGAAAGGCTATATATCGGTAGAAATGTACCGATATTAAGGCTGTTTTGGGTGATCTAGTATAATCATCTGCACCGAGAACAAATCAGAAATAAATGCTTGCACAAAGCTATAACTTACACAACCATCAACACAACAATGCAATGCAAATCTTCTTATATATGGTTTTCATGAGAGAAGTCCATATATAATATATATATATCATTTCACTTATACAACCTTCTATGCAAAATCTAACCTTCTATACAAAATCTAGTAACCGCAGATATCACTTATCAAAGGCCATGCCCCATGTCAGGCTCGCCACACACTATGCGATGTGCTCGCCTCCACCTTTTTTTCTGCTCCTACACAGCCAATGTCTCCAAATGCTCAACAGTGTCATCGATGAGGTGTGCAAGTCGATCATACTGTAATTTGATGAAAATGCAACGAATTAAACAAGTTGTATAATGAAATAATGAAATAAAGATGAAAATTTAAATAAGTTATTGTTACCTTGACATTAACGTAATCGTCTGCAGGTATAGCTAGCGGCGCCTCATGCTCTGGATTCTCCACCCTCACGTGAGATATGCTTCGGAACCATTGCATGTAACCCGGCATGCACTCATAACCAGCGGGGCTGGTAGAAGCGCCTGTCCAGCGCTCAATCACACTCATGTCCATCCAATTAAACCAGCAATCTCTCCTGAAATCGAACACTCTCGCGTAGCGTCGAACTGTTCCCTTGGATCCCATGTTAGACTGGGACGGCCTCAATACATTTCGAGGAATGCTCTGTCGGATGCCAAACTGGCGAAGTACCCTGTCCGGATGATAAAGCTCCACATACTCTCCGCAGGTAATGGTGCCAAAGTAGAAGCTAATTTCTTCGCGAGGGAAATCCGCTCCTCCTCGTTGAGCACGATACGGATCCCATGTCACCTACAGAAAAACCACAATCAGTCAACATTCACTCAATCAACATTACATGCTGATAAAAAATACTACTAAATAAACTACAACGTTATCTCATGTGGAGTCAAGCGATCCAGACGTCGGCGCCATGTCTGAACAATATTCTCCCCGCCTGTATACTCTCTCCTTATACTCCATTTGTAGGCAGTGGGCATGCCAATTGTGTAATCTATGCATAGTTGTGGAGCCACGACTTGGTGAAGGTGATCATCTATCCAACTCTACATTGGTGGGATAAATATGGGTTAAGTCAAACAATAATTGGTATCATAATATAAATAAACTTATGCTTTTTTAAAACTACGTACCACCAACAAAGTTAGGTATCCGCCGACAGCACATGATCCCCACCGACTAGCAGGCCCGAGCATCCGATAGAGGTATGTGAGGGCCCCAACACCCCATGCATACTCACACACGGTAGTAAGGTCCGTGAGAGAAGCGAGATAGGACAAGTGCACCCAACCGCCTGACTTGTTGCAAAACAAGGTGCAACCCAACAGATACAACAGATACGCCTTCACCGAGCACTCTAACCCGACGGCATTCACTGTACATTCATCCCTTAACCATTTTAAATTAAGGATGAATCCTCGGCCCAAACCTCTCTCAGTCAGCTCTCTATGGGCCACTGCTCGACTAACCCCAAGATTATCTACCATAAGCTGTTTATATCCGGACGCATTCAGCTCACAGCAATCCAGTGGCATACCAGCGATAGGGATGCCCAAAATGGCACCGACGTCTGCCAAGGTGATCGTCATCTCACCACATGGCAAGTGAAACGTATTTGTTTCTGGGTGCCACCTCTCAATAAATGCAGACACAATGGCGCTGCTAATGCTGGGATGCGAACATTCGATGAGGCCTCGAAGTCCAGTCATTTCCACGAGCTGATTAAACTCGCTATTCATTGTCCTGTCCCAGTTGAGAGTGTTGGATCCATGAGCATATATCTTAAGAGGCTTCCTTTCATGTAAGAATCAATAAAAAAGAAAATTAACATCTCCATGGGTTCAGTCAGATAGCCATATCTGACTATAGCAGCTAACCAAACTATTTTTACCTCTCCATGCCATATACGGTAGGCAACGTGACTCCCAAACTCGGTTAGCACGGACTTATCCACAGGCCCGCCAGGGAACGGGCCTTCATCCTCTGCTGCAGCGCTGGGGATAGTAGGAGGGATAGATACCACTGCAAGAGGGACCCTCATCCTCTGTCTCGTCTTTAAAAACAACACTTTCCGTCCTTTCCTCCTCTGCCTCCTTCCCACGTCGCCGCCGCGTGGAAGACGACGAAGAGGATGCCTTTGATGCACTGCGTGTGATAGGAGGCATTTGGCTGCGACAAACAAACAGAAATAAAGAAATGGGATCAATATACCGATGGCAAAACAAAATAAACGGTATCAAACTACCGATGGGAAAACTACAGAAACGGTAGCAAACTACCATTGGGAAAAGTACAGAAACGGTATCAAACTACCGTTGGGAAAAGTACAGAACGGTATCAAAATACCGATGGGAAAACTACAGAAACGGTAAGAAACTACCGATTCGAATTCAAAAAATGAATCGGAAGTAAACACCCGGATTTAAACCAGACCAACCGGGATAAGACTACCGCGTCGGAGGAACACAACGGGGGATGAAGATTGGCTCATCGCAAACCTACACCCGAGGAGAGAAGCTGGTGGAGAGAAGTCGGTGTAGCCGTCCGGTGGAGAGAAGCCGGTGTAGCCATCAGGTGGAGAGAAGCCGTCGGAGAGAAGGCTTTGGCTTTTAGGTTTGGATAGTTTGGCTGTTTTAGATTTGGGTAGATAGGGTAGTTTGGCTGTTTTATGTGGTGTGGGTAGTTAACTAGTAGAGATTTTAGATTGGTTGTAGTGTAATGAGTTAAGTGTGGTGTGGATAGAAGTGTGTGTGGTGTCGATAGAACGCCCCTTTTTTTAAAGATGTTAAGTCCTTTTCTTAGACACAAACACATAAATGCCCTTCCTTCCACTCTACAACCACTCCTATGCTAGTCCTGATACAAGGGCCCAGCACCGGTGAACACATCGTCTTCTCCGGCCAAAATCGGAGACACATCTTCTCCGGCCATCCTCTCTACCTCCAGTCGTCTTCTCCCTTACCGCCAACCTTCTCTAACCTCACAACCATCCCTTACCTCCAACCTTCTCTAACCTCACAGCCATCTCTTACCTCCCTCAGTCTCAGCCATCCCTCCTCTTAATTCCCGTGAGATCAACCGAGCTCCACCTCCATTAATTCCGACATGGCCCCCTCACCACGACCTAGTCACTCCAATGCCGGTGATCCTCGATGCCTTTGGCAACAACTGCATCGCCACCTCCACATTCCTCCGCCTCCGGCCTCTCCGAGGTCCCCCCACCACCGAATCCATACCCCTCGCGTCACCCCGACCTCTTCGCCAGCACTTCCTGGCAAGATCAAGCCTTGAACCGCCGCCCCATATCCTCCTCTCTCAATGTCAGCACCGACTCCTTCAAATCTGCTGACTACGACGACAAATCCGGCGATCCGAGCCCATGGATCAAAATCCCAACTTCCTGGGACTTCATCCCCGCCGATCCGCCCACTTCTACTCCCCCTGACCTCTTCCCTGTTGTCTCCGGACCGGATCTGATCGACGATGAACTTTCCACGTCCCACTTTTCACTTTCCATTGCTTATTCGCCGCCCCTCCTTCTTCTCCGCCGTCGATCCCAACAACCACCTCACCGGTCTCAACGTCTGGCGAGCTAGCTTTGCAATGGATTCATTATATACACCTCTTAGTCTTTCGAATCACTTTCCATCTTCCACTTTTCACATCTCGTTGGAATCTCGCCGTCGGATCTCGCCATCCATGGCTCCCTAATGGCATGTGACGACTCCAAAAAGATAAGAAGGCTTTCACGAAACTTCACTAACCTTTCTTGACACGGTTCAAGACCATATTCATGGGTGACCAAAAACTCCGGTCACTAATCTCGAAACCCAAATATAATTATGATATAATAATGGCACGAAGACAAGCTCACATATGTGAGTGGAATGTGTCATATTGCACTGCTTATTCACGGCGGCTCCTATATTTTATGACAAGTGGCGTACACTTTCATTTGATCTTCATCTCCTTGGAAGTTTTATGTTATTAAAATCTCAAACACGCCGTGATTGATGATCATCTTACTTCTTATCTAGTTTGTTGGCCGGCTTGGAAATAATTATATCTAGTTTTGGACTGCTTTGATTTGTTGCATATGAATCTTACCGGACTTTTCATAAATAAGTTGTAACCCAAAGCAATCAATCATGAAATAATGTAGTGGACGCCGGAAGTTTTAAAAAAATTAAGAGAAAAAAATTCCTACGGTATGACCAATAAAATGCTTGGAACAATGATATACAGAATTGCCGGAGAAAATATGGTAGTACGTGTTAGATAAGTGAGCTTTAATTTTTTTTTTTTTGTGTATAAAATGAGTCTGAATATTAAACACATAGTTGAAAATAAATTAGCAATTTCCAAGAAAATTTTTATTTTTTTGTTGTTGATGAGATGAGTCCATAGGCTAATTAATTACAAAACAAAATTACAAGATTTAGCTACAAAATAGCTCTCTTCATGACTCGCAAGTTCAGGCCAACACGGCCCGACACCTGCGACACGCTCGAGCTACACTATCTGTTGGGAAAATCCCTCCCCATGAGAGATGTTGACAAGAGACGTCAACGAGAAGCGACGAGGACGCGCGATGCTGGAAAAACAAAGGTGCATGAAGCAAATGATCGATCCTTTGCTTGGAAAGGATCGATCCTCTTCTCACGACAGAGAGCTGGGATGGAAAGGATCGATCTTATGCCCTATAAGGATCGATCATCCCATGCGATTTTTTTCATGACAGGGAGCGTGTTTTTGATGATCGATCTTTACCCTCAAAAGGATCGATCATATTCGGGGCGGTCTTTTCTACGAAATAAAAGGATCGATCCTATCATTCAAGAAGATCGATCCTTTGCGGAATCTGAGAAAGATTTAAGGGTCCAGACTAATCCGAGTGTGGGTTAATTAGTGGATATAAATAGGGTTGTGTGTAAGCCTAATGGGTAGAACGTGGGTCCTCATATGGGAGGCCTAGAGAGAGGTCTTAGGGCTTGAAAGAAAGCAAAGATAGAGAGAGTTCTCTATAGTTCTTTGGGGGCTTGATAGAAAGTAGGGCATTATAGAGTGAATGTATTTTGGGAGGGTTGAGAGAGATTTATATGTGAGAGTTGAGAGATCAAGTCTTGTAAATCTCCTCATATATTGAAGTTTTCTCTCTTCCCGTGGTTTTTCCTTCGCGGTGATTTACCGGAAGGTTTTCCACGTTAAATCCAGTGTCTCTCCTCCTAGTTCTATTTTGGTGCTCTCCCATCTTGGTTTGATCCCCGCCGAAAATTCCTAACAAGTGGTATCAGGAGCCAAGTTCATTGGTCCAACAGTTCATGATGGCGGGGAAGGCCTCAGATTCCCGTTTCGGGATTGAGCGATTCGATGGGAAAAGCAACTTCGGCTTATGGCAGCAGCGGGTGAAGGATATCCTGGTGCAGCAGGGTCTCTACAAGGCTCTGAAGGGAAAGAAGCCCGAGGCTATGAAGGACGACGACTGGGAGGAGATCGAGATGAAGGCGGTGAGCACCATCAGGCTCTGCCTAGCGGATAAGGTTATGTACAACGTCATCAATGAGGACAAGGCTGCAGGGTTGTGGTCAAGGTTAGAAAGTTTATTCATGACTAAATCTCTGACGAATAAAGTGTTCCTGAAACAACAGCTGTACACCTTGAGGATGAAGGAAGGTTCAGATCTGATAGAGCATCTGAACACCTTCAATAGGATCATCACCCAATTGCTGAGCGTGGAGGTCACAGTGGATGATGAAGACAAGGCCCTCCTCCTTTTGGCGTCTCTTCCACCTTCCTACGAGCACCTGGTGACTACATTACTCTATGGGAAGGAGTCCCTAGAGACAGAGGAAGTCACGGCGGCTCTGCTCTCCAATGCCTTGAGAAAGAGGTCGACAGATGAGCCTGTCTCAGAGGCGCATTTGGTAGAGAGGAAAGGGAAAGATGGCAAGATCAGAGGAAAGACAGTTACTTGTTACTACTGCGGAAAGGAAGGCCACGTCAAGCGGCGATGCAGGAAGTACAAGGATGATCTTGCTAATGGGAAGGTCAAGGAGGATGATGAGAAAAGCAACAACGTAGTGACACTCAACAGCGACGTGTGTGTCATTACGGGGGAGCTTCCGTACTAGAGGTACGATGGGGGTTCCGATCGATTGAAGCGATCGGAAAGGCCGAGTCATGTGGTATGATGGGTCGTATGGTGGCACGACAGAGTGTATGAAGGTCGAGTCATGCGGTATGATGGCTCGAATGGTGGAACGACAGAGTGTATGGAGGTCCGAGTCTTGATTGCGACATCAAGAGTTCGATGGGGTCGATGGAGTCTTCAGAGTCATGAGGCGCAATGACTTGAAGAAGCGCAGCACAAGAGGAGGTGCAAAGTCCGAGTTTCAACAGTGAAGATTGTTTCTCGATGTGGAGGGCGAGTCACGAGGCACAGTGGCTTGAATGTGGCACGAAGGGTTGCAAAGTCCGAGCTAGTAAGAGCTTGACGGGGTTTTTGGCCTCTCATGAGTCGGGAGGGGGAGCTTGTTGGGAAAATCCCTCCCCATGAGAGATGTTGACAAGAGACGTCGACGAGAAGCGACGAGGACGCGTGGTGCTGGAAAAACAAAGGTGCAGGAAGCAAATGATCGATCCTTTGCTTAGAAAGGATCGATCCTCTTCTCACGACAGAGAGCTGGGATGGAAAGGATCGATCTTATGCCCTATAAGGATCGATCCTCCCAGGCGATTTTTTCCATGACAGGGAGCGTGTTTTTGATGATCGATCTTTACTCTCAAAAGGATCGATCATCTTCGGGGCGGTCTTTTCTATGGAATAAAAGGATCGATCCTTTCATTCAAAAAGATCGATCCTTTGCGGAATCTGGAAAAGATTTAAGGGTCCAAATTAATCCGAGTGTGGGTTAATTAGTGGATATAAATAGGGTTATGTGTAACCCTAATGGGTATAACGTGGGTTCTCATATGGGAGGCCTAGAGAGAGGTCTTAGGGCTTGAGAGAAAGCAAAGATAGAGAGAGTTCTCTATAGTTCTTTGGGGGCTTGATAGAAAGTAGGACATTATAGAGTGAATGTATTTTGGGAGGGTTGAGAGAGATTTATATGTGAGAGTTGAGAGATCAAGTCTTGTAAATCTCCTCATATATTGAAGTTTTCTCTCTTCCCATGGTTTTTCCTTCGCGGTGATTTGCCGGAAGGTTTTCCACGTTAAATCCAGTGTCTCTCCTCCTAGTTCTATTTTGGTGCTCTCCCATCTTGGTTTGATCCCCGCCGAAAATTCCTAACACTATCGACTCTTGCGTTACAATCTCTAGAAATACGTAAAAACAAGACAATCAAAGAGTAGGGTATGTAGCAAGATATTCTTAGCCATACCCTTTATATTCGGGGGCCATCCTCTTAAACTATTTTGGACATCAATTAAGGCATATGTTTGGATGATTAGTTTTTTTAGCCCAATGATTTTTGCTTTCATGGTAGCCATTCGTTACGTGAGTAATAGTTGTCTATAGTTTATTTGTCGAGCTTGGAAAGAAATTAATCTACTTTTGGACTCTTTTAATTTGCATTATTTGCCGGTTTGAAAATGATTATCTATAGCTTTGGACTATTTTAATTTGTTGCATGTGATAATTTCAGCATTAAATCAGTTTCAACCCAAAGCAATCCATCACGAAACAATCCAGAGCAATCAATCATGAAACAATCCTCACCGCACCCCGGCCGCGCCACCCTCTCCCTCGGCCGCACCACCGCCGCGTCACCCACGACTGCGCGACCTCACCAACCGTGCCCCCTTGCTGCCCCTCCCCTGCCGCGCCCCTCCTCTCCGACAACGGGGAAGGTTGGAGAGGAGGCGAGCCGTTGTCGCTGGAGGCGATCGATCAATCACGTGTGGACATCGTCTAGTCCTCGAAGCACTGTCTAGGGCTCATCTATCTGTCGCCATGGAACAATCCGGACGTCTCCAACAAAAGAAGGTACGTAAAACCCAACAGCGTGGTCGCCACGGAGCTATACGATGCATGCATGGCTAGCTAGCTCTTCCATGCATGCATGCTTCAGTTATTAGCTTAGTCATCTACATGCATGAGATTACATCCATTAGGCTCAAACATAGATCTTCGATCTAGCTAGTTATTGTTATTAATTGCAAGCTAGATTCCACTATACATGACGCAATCCACATGGGCTTAGCCTTCAAACGGCATTCTTTAAACAAAGAAGACTCCTCGTTTGGAGGATTTAACTTAAATAAATATACAAAGAAGAGCAAAGCCAGAGCTAGCTAGGGAGCATGGTAGGAATGTGTGTGGCCGTGTCTGATGCCAGTGTCTCGATATGGCCATGGCCGTGGGTTCTTTAAACAATGGTGAGCTCGTATCACCAAAGTCAAATTAAATCATATATAGATGTATGTTGCAGTTTTCAATCCTGCATGCATCGAGATACGAGTGCAGGGAAATTGAAAGTTTTTGTATGTCGTCTATTGCTCCAGGTTCTCTAGATATGTTTTGCTACTGCTGATCTTACGTCCTGTCGCAAGGGAGTACAGTTAAATTGAAACTTTAGGATGCTTCTTTTTGCCTGTATCGCGGAGAAGGGACGCGAGAGAGAGGGAGACCGCTGGAGAGGAATGGAGACCTAGGGCCGGGATCGGGACCGGGATTGGGGAAGGACGGAGAGGTGGCGAGCCGTTGTCAAAGAGGAGGGGCGTGGAGGCGAGGCCGGGATCGGGCGGGAGAGGAGAGGAGGCGAGAGAGGATGCCGGTAACGGGGAGGAGAGGAGAGGAGGCCGGGATGGGATCGGGGAAGGGCGGCGCATAACGTGGCGCGCGGCAGGGGAGGGGTGATGAGTGTATGAAAGTGCACTATGAACATGACTAAGAGCAGCTTATTTGCTGAGTTTTCATGATTAATATAGATGATTTCTTCCGTATATGTTACTTCACAAAGTTATTTGTATTATGCAGGAAATTGAAGCAAAAATGGGTCTTTAACGCAAAAACTGTACCTTTTCGAAAGGAACCAGATGATGTGCTTTACGTGGTTTGAAAGCTTGGGAAGTCTAGTTTCTGGATAATTTTACGGTTCGTGATTCCGAGTTTTTTAGAGGAAGTTACGGCAATATTAGTACCAATAGTGCAGTCTGGATGGCAAAACAGTAAATACTCAGGAAAGACGGATCGATCATGTTCCCTAAAAGGATCGATCCTTTTATGCAGACAGACCTGACAGAACACATACTTTTCTTATGATCACAGAAGGATCGATCCTCCTTTCACTCGACAATATTGAGGAGAAGGATCGATCTTTCCCCTTTCGAAGGATCCATCCTACTGAGAAGGATCGATCCTTTGCCTTGCAAAGATCGATCTTACTCGGGCGACCCAGGTTACGAAGAAATAGAGAAGAAGAAGATCGATCCTTGGCCTTCAGAGGATCGATATTTTGTCGGGCGGATCTGAATACGAGCCATCAGATTTAATCCAAAGGCTGAAATAAAAGCTAGGGTTTCATGTCCATTTATAAGGGGAGTTCTTGGACGTTTTTGTGAGACTTTTTCCGCCCTTTTTTGAAGGAGGAAGATGAAGAAATCTCCATCCATGGCAGAGTAATCTGCGGGCATGACGGACGGATGATCTAGCGAGGATTAGGGTTTCTTCTTCATCATGGTTCATAGTTTTAATCTTTATTGTTAAACTCTTTTCTATGTATTGAATCTTCAAAGATTATTTTCAGTTTATAGATTCCTATGTGGATGATTAATATTATTTATCCAGTCATGCTTCTTTCATGATTTTATAATCCCGTAGTTTTATCTATAGTTTACCTACTTTATCTCGTGAAATCTTTGCTATGCATTGCTGATTGTGAGAGTTGGTATTGTGTATTCTTAGAGATCTGATTAGATAGAGTTAGGGCTTTGTCCCGATGAATTTTTGTAATACGTTGCCTGTAGTGACAGCCGGTATCATATATTCTTAGGTTTGGATTGGATGAAGTTAGAATTACAATAAGCAAGAATCAATTGTAGGAAGAGACATTTACATATTTTGTTAGATTCATAATTCCATATCTTCCGGTTAAGGTGATTTGGATGTGAATCCCTTAACTGAGTATTGAATGAATCGTTGGTAGAAGAAGAACCTAAGTCCGAGTGAAGTGATTCCCGATGCCTAGCCTTATCAAAATCATGATATCTTTAGTTAACCTTACATTATAATTAAATCCTTTGATCTAATTTAGTTTATTCTTAAGTTCTTGTTTGTCTTCAATTCATTGTTATTTGTGTTTTGGATGTTTTCTGCTTGTCTCTCTGTGGGTTCGACCTCTCTTATGCTGTACTGCACAGCGACCGCTGTGCGTCACACATTTGAGCGATATCAAGGGGGCACGGTCGGCGAGGCCAGTCGTGGGTGGCGCGGCGGTGATGCGGCCGAGGTCGATGGCGGCCGGGGTGGGCACAAGTATGGCTCGGTTTATAACAAAGGATCGATCCTACATACCATGAAGGATCGATCTTGCTTTGCATTATTCCAGACAGAGAGCGCCTTATCAGAGGATTCTCCAAGTGATCGATCCTCTTCGGGAGGTAACAGCTCTATGGATATATAGGATCGATCTTCCATGCCATAGAAGATCGATCTTACTTTGTAAAGATCGATCCTTCTCTATAGTAAGATCGATCGTCTTCGGAATTCTGAAATCCGACGACGCTCAAGCAAAAGGATAGATCATTCCTCAATAAAAGGATCGATCCTTCCCTATTAGATGGGAAATCCGATTGCTTAGATCTATTCCGGGATTAGTCTTGTTGGAGGCTATTAGTAGATGTTTTGTAACCCTAATTCAAAGGGGGATCTAATAGGGTTTTGGAGAGAGCTTGAGAGCCTTTCGAGAGAGGCTTTTGTCCTATTCTTTGGTGTTGTTGTTTTCTTTCTCGTTTGTTAGTGGATTCATGCATTGGGGGTGCCTTCCGGCGTAATATATATATATATATATATATATATATATATATATATATATATATATATGTCGTTGTTTTTTCTAACTAAAATAGCTAGCTGCTCAGCTTATTTTGACCTTATGGAAACACGGTGAGGGTTGCAAAATCCAAAGCCATGGCAAGGCACATGAATCGGACAGGCCCATTCTTTGGTCTTGTGTTCACAGTTATATATCCGATGTTTCTTGTCTCTTCGACATTGTATTATGTATAATGAATGGTACTAAGATTACATCCTCAACTTTAATCCACCCTCAAGAGAAACTTCCTAAAAGGGTAATTAGTCCCCAATGACATGGTCTTCGTTGCAACGTTGCAACCACATTGTTGGGGTTTCTTTTGCTAGTGTTTAACGAAATTAAACTAGAGTGTCGATGTTGGAAAGATGAGTAGGAAAGCTTCTAATATTGTGATTTTGAGGTGTGTATAAACACTATCTTTAACATGATGTTTTGCCCCACTCTAATTGAGGTTGCTGATGGGTTTTAAATAAATCACATCTTACGATACAACAAAATCTCCAGACCTGTAGACAGTAAATCTGAAGACTTGCACAAAAACACTCTATAGAATTTCGTATTTTAGTAGTAACAACAGAAGGGAGGAATTAAATTGCTGGATCCAAGTTAATAACTAAAACTTTTATTTAAATATTGCAAACATTCACTAATGATGACTATTCATCCAAGGGGTGTGAATATTAGATGACAACTGCCACCGAGATCACAACTGCCCTAAGCAGCAGTTACCAATTCAGTTAATGTCATAAATTAGTTACTCATTCATGAGTTAATGTCCTGGATTTAATATTTCAGTTAGATTAAATCCCCCACTTACATTGCAATACATATCATTAAATTCCATCATTCTTCCCTCACTTACAATTTATTTTCATTCCCTCGATAAGAGATGGCATGTCTCGATTTAAACCATCCATTAGTGTAGATATTTCAAAGTTTAACGAAATCCATGGTGGCCAAAGCTTGAACCAAGAGTCCATTATGTTTGAACCGGAAATATCACACATATGATCATATCAAATTCAGTGAGATGCATGTTCACACTTTAATTGGTGCCCTAATTATGGCCATGTGCATTATCCCCATTCCATGAACATTGGCAAAAGTTAACCCAAATTTTTGTTAGAAGCGGCACCACCTCGTATGTTCATATAGGTGAGGTTTGTTACTTGTCCCTGTCACTTTGGAAACATTAATTCAAACCTCATTGAGAGTATTAACTCACCCTCTATTGCGTGACAGATTATACTTCACATCCTAAAATGGATTTCAATTAACAGAATTGATTTATTCAGTGTCAAACAACCACATAACAGTAACTTGTTATCGCCCATTAAATCTTTAGCCCCCGTGCCCCCATTTGGCAACGGGGTAATAACCGGGATTAACCCCATTCTTATCCCAAACACAGGTTAAGCTTTTGGGGTTAAGAGGGGTTAAACCCGAAAATGGGTTAAAAATCTCTCTCTCATTCACACCCACCATAAATTTTCTAATATTATTTTGATGATGCCAATATATAAAGAATGATACAATAATATATTTTTTATATGATGTGGACCAATCATGGTATAACAGGTTGCATGTGGGACCCACCTATATTAATATTTTATTATAATAATATGCTATTGATATTATTTAATGCACTACACATAGGAAATTGTTTTTACACCTTTAAACTTTTTTACGCGCTTCTAAAAATACATGCAAATATTTTTATAATGGTATAAAAATGTTTACGTGCATGGTAACAATATTTTTGTGTGTTTGTTTTTATTCGTGCAAATATTTTTATAAGCCCATAAACATTTTTGTAGTCCTTTTTATGAGCGTATAAAAACTTTTGCACACATACATAACAAAAATAGGCTATACAAGCGGTTTTCTACCTGCGTTTGCATAAGAACGCTGGTATAAATGGTCTACTCCAGCAACCCCAAAAACCGCTGACTTTCACAAGATCTTTACCAACGGTTTAGGCTTAGGGGTGAGCATTCGGTCCAGAACCGAAGAACCGAATTTTTTTCGGTCCAGATTTTAGAGAACCGAACCGAATTACCATTGGAACCGAACCGAACCGAATTTTTCGGCTCCAAAATAATTGGAACCGAACCGAAATTCGCTTGGAACCGAACTGAACCGAAAATTTCGGTTAGTGGGTAGTTTGGGTTAGTAGGTAGTCTAGGTTAACCGGTTAATGGGTAGTCGGGTTATTCGGTTCTGACCCGAATCGAACCGAAATTTTTTTTCAAGAACCGAACCGAACCGAGAATTGAAATTTTTGTAGATGCCAGAACCGAACCAAACCGAATGGACCGAAGAACCGAACCGAATGGACCGAACTAATTCGGTTCGGTTTGGTTTTTCGGGTTCGGTTCGGTTCTGTTCACCCCTATTTAGGCTGGCTGCTGGTGTTGACCGTTCTAAACCAACGTTTTTGGACTGTTGGCACAAAGTAAGGAGAATTAGCCACACATATCCTGTACCACCCTAAACCCTAAACCCAACTTCCTCTAAAAAACTCGGAATCACGAACCGTAAAATTATCCAGAAACTAGACTTCCCAAGCTTTCAAACCACGTAAAGCACATCATCTGGTTCCTTCCGAGAAGGTACAGTTTTGGCGTTAAAGACCCATCTTTGCTTCAATTTCCTGCATAATACAAATAACTTTATGAAGTAACATATACGGAAGAAATCATCTATATTAATCATGAAAACTCAGCAAATAAGCTGCTCTTAGTCATGTTCAGAGTGCACTTTCATACACTCATCACCCCTCCCCCTGCCGCGCCCCACGTTGTACGCCGCCCTTCCCCGATCCCATCCCGGCCTCCTCTCCTCTCCTCCCCGTTACCGGCATCCTCTCTCGCCTCCTCTCCTCTCCCGCCCGATCCCGGCCTCGCCTCCACGCTCCTCCTCTTTGACAACCGCTCGCCTCCTCTCCGTCCTTCCCCAATCCCAATCCCGATCCCGGCCCTAGGTCTCCATTCCTCTCCAGCGGTCTCCCTCTCTCTCGCGTCCCTTCTCCGCGATACAGGCAAAAAGAAGCATCCTAAAGTTTCAATTTAACTGTACTCCCTTGCGACAGGACGTAAGATCAGCAGTAGCAAAACATATCTAGAGAACCTGGAGCAATAGACGACATGCAAAAACTTTCAATTTCCCTGCACTCGTATCTCGATGCATGCAGGATTGAAAACTGCAACATACATCTATATATGCTTTAATTTGACTTTGGTGATACGAGCTCACCATTGTTTAAAGAACCCACGGCCATGGCCATATCGAGACACTGGCATCAGACACGGCCACACACATTCCTACCATGCTCCCTAGCTAGCTCTGGCTTTGCTCTTCTTTGTATATTTATTTAAGTTAAATCCTCCAAACGAGGAGTCTTCTTTGTTTAAAGAATGCCGTTTGAAGGCTAAGCCCATGTGGATTGCGTCATGTATAGTGGAATCTAGCTTGCAATTAATAACAATAACTAGCTAGATCGAAGATCTATGTTTGAGCCTAATGGATGTAATCTCATGCATGTAGATGACTAAGCTAATAACTGAAGCATGCATGCATGGAAGAGCTAGCTAGCCATGCATGCATCGTATAGCTCCGTGGCGACCACGCTGTTGGGTTTTACGTACCTTCTTTTGTTGGAGACGTCCGGATTGTTCCATGGCGACAGATAGATGAGCCCTAGACAGTGCTTCGAGGACTAGACGATGTCCACACGTGATTGATCGATCGCCTCCAGCGACAACGGCTCGCCTCCTCTCCGACCTTCCCCGTTGTCGGAGAGGAGGGGCGCGGCAGGGGAGGGGCAGCAAGGGGGCACGGTTGGTGAGGCCGCGCAGTCGTGGGTGGCGCGGCGGTGGTGCGGCCGAGGGAGAGGGTGGCGCGGCCGGGGTAGACGCGGGTACCTTTTTCTAGTAGATGAAAAATTATCTAAAAAAGCTCAATTAATTTTAATTTGGATGTTTTTTTCATATTTGTTTTTGTCGAAGTCCTGTAATAAACATTTCTAGGTTAGTTATGGGATTATTAGCATATATGCATTTGTACTGTCCCTGGGCTGCAGCCCGGACAAGTCAGAATAAAAATCTCAAAAAGATATATGTTGGTCCTAATCTTATTTTGATGATACAAATATACATATAGAATGATAAAATATTGGTTTAATTTTTATTACCCCTTAATTTGGAAGCATTTAAATTCATTTTTTTATAAGTTTTTGTATTGACGGTCGATGTAAGGATGGACCGTGAGGTGGCACGGACGATGCTCCGTATTTCGCAAAAATCGAAATATGGCTGGAGGTCAATCCATACATTGACCTTGTGTGGACAATTTATTGTCTGATCCGCATGGTCGATTCGTCAGTTGAAACACGGATCGACCGCGAGTGTGTAGAGGTCGAAACACGGATCGATCGTGATTTCATAATGTTCATTTCCTTTAAAATTTGAATATTGCATTGAAGGGAATATTTGTTTAAATATTTCAGGATGACGGACGATATGAAGGTCAACCGCAACCCTAAATGTCAAGTGAAGGTCGATCCATACATCGACCCTGGATGTATTCATTGTTGACTGAGGAGTACGGTTGATGTGACGGAAAAACTTTTGCACACATACATAACAAAAATAGGCTATACAAGCGGTTTTCTACCTGCGTTTGCATAAGAACGCTGGTATAAATGGTCTACTCCAGCAACCCCAAAAACCGCTGACTTTCACAAGATCTTTACCAACAGTTTAGGCTGGCCGCTGGTGTTGACCGTTCTAAACCAACGTTTTTGGACTGTTGGCACAAAGTAAGGAGAATTAGCCACACATATCCTGTACCAGCGACGGTAAGTGCTAGTATACCAGCATTTTGCGACCGCTAGCATAGATATAAATGGTCTGCTTGGCTTAGTTGGCAAACCTCTATTAACAAACTTCGCCGTTTCCCCCCTAAATTTTTTAGAGTCCCACGCAACCCTCCAAATCTCAGCCGCACATCTATCTCTTCACCTAACCCTATCCCCTCCCCTCTCATCCAACCACTTCTCTCCTCTCTTGCCCCCGCCTCTACTCCAAGGGCACCATCACCCATTCCCGGCGACCCCATCCACAGCGGCAACCTTGCCGGCAATGACCTCCACCCTAGCCACACCTTAACCACCACCCTGCTCTCTTTCTCCCTCTCTTCCCTCACCTCCAAGCTACACTGATTCCCTGCTGTCTACCGCCATAGCACCACAGCCCACCTTCGTTGCCATCGCGGCTACTCGCAGCTCTCCTCCCCCATCCCGACGCCGTTCCGATCCCCCTCTAAGTCCTTGCGTCGTCGACAACTTCTAGCCCGCACCTCCTCCACCCAATCGCCCGAGCTCCCACCATTGCCTCAGGGGTCCGACACCTGACGACCCGCTCCTCCCTCCTCGCGAATCCAGTGCCGCCTTCCCCGCATCTCCAACGTCCACGCCCTCCCAGCGCCGTCCACCACCAGATCCCGCAACCCCCTCCAACCGCGACGCTTCTTCGCCAACCTCTCCCTTGCTGCAGCGACCACCCTCTCCGGCCTCCTCCAAGTCCAACTGACTGTCACCACCATTGGCAAGAGGTGGAGACACGACCCCGGCTCCACGCCGGTCGTCCATCCCGACCTCCGACCTAGTGCCCGAGACTTACGAGCGGGCGGCTCGTAATAGAGGGCGTGATCTCCATCTCGTCACAATCTTAGGGTTCTCAAGGAGTTAGCGGTCCTGAGAAGGGGTGCATTTCATGGAACCATTGAGAAGAATTCTTATAACTTTCTTGTCTAAGGACTGATTGATGTTATGTCTCCTAAATTACATGC
The DNA here is from genome assembly GCA_963920575.1 of Narthecium ossifragum. Classification (NCBI taxonomy): domain Eukaryota; kingdom Viridiplantae; phylum Streptophyta; class Magnoliopsida; order Dioscoreales; family Nartheciaceae; genus Narthecium; species Narthecium ossifragum. The sequence continues at coordinate 15,173,205 of OY986974.1, read as the reverse complement.
ATCAATCTCCTGATTCTTTTTTACAAGAGAGAAAAATGTTAGTTTCATTAATTCTCCAATAGATATATACAATGAATAAGATTTTGTTCCTTGGTACATGTGTATTGCTAAATAAACGGGTTCAAAATATCACTACTATTTTGAAATCAAGCATGTCATAAGTATCTAGTTATCAATTATGTCATTTATACTCGTGCATGTTATGTAATGTGTTTATGTTATGTGATTGCTCTGGTTGGTAATGTGGTGCCATGCTGGGCTTTATGTGATGCTTAGACCGGCTGGGTTGGCCGAGCCTAGCACTGGGTCATTGATGCCAGGGTAATATATGATATGATGTGTATATATGTTGTTGATCTCTGTTGGACTTGTCGAGTCCATTTCTTGCTTGGTGATGCTATGATGGCATGATGGACTGGTTGAGCCAGTTTTGCCATGTTATGTTATGAGGTGTTGCTAATATTGTACGCGACAATTTTACATTTATTGTTTAATTGTATTATTTAATATATTGTGATGTTTGTGTGACTTGTACATACATGCTAGGAGTGTCAGTTTGGGTCTAGTCAATTCATGTAGCTAGACTAGTCAGAGTCTAGGAGCTATATCGATGACTTAACAAATGGATGGAATCTATGTATGCTGATCGAGGATTTGATCTGATTTGATGATCTTATTTGAGGATTTGTCTTGAGGATCTGACTTGAGGATTTGATCTGATTGATGATGTTAGACCTATACTAGTATACTGAGGCCGGTATAGAGTCTATAGGGGTCTGGGGGAGCGTTGGCGGGCGGGCGCAATGTTATGCATGTAAGACTGCCCAGACTAGCCAGCCATACTAGGATCAGTAAACTAGGATAGGTGGGTGTGTAGGTTGTGTTGCCTATACTAGTATACTGAGGCCTGTATAGAGTCAATAGGGGTCTGGATGAGCGTTGACGGCCGGACGCGGTGCTGTGCATGTAAGACTGCCCAGACTAGCCAGACCATACAAGGATCAGTATATTAGAATAGGTTGGTGTACACCAGTGTCCTAGAGTGTCAAGTGACTCCTACTGAGCTTTTGAGCTCATTTTCTTTGGGCTTTTGTTGTGCATGAGGTAGACCCGAGACCAGTACACCCCAGGGAGGTGGTCAGTAGTGACAAGGCGTCATGTTGGGTTTATTGATTGAGAGTTAGCTTTGTAGTAGGTGGAGAGTTGGGGGGTTTTTTTCCAAATTTATTTTGTACTCTACCTTAACTCTCAATTTGTGTATTTGACGCCTGTACATGCTGGAATTTGGGAAAATTATATATTGTAGTCTCATAGCTAAATCATGTATCGATGACTATAATCCTATGCACATGAATGAATGAAAGAGATATGTGAATGTTGTAAATTATGATGAATTATCATAGGATGTGTGAATTTTATATCTATTGACAGGTTGTAATTATGATCTCACGTGTCCGTGCCCAAGGGTCATGCCGAATTTTTTTGAAACTTTGAGATATTTTGTATTTAATTGGTGCGGGGTGTGACAATCAAGGAGGCCGTACGAAAGTACGTGGCGGCTGTGCACCTTAAAATCATCGGCCATACACCATTCATCCACTTCCTTGACCTGCCGGACATCAACAAGCAGGACAATGTGTTATTAGACTACATAATGTGCAATCTCAAGAGGGGGGGGGTTACGATTTTCCCTTGGGGGAAACATAGCTGAGCTTAGGCTTGTTGACGTTGCAGTTATCATCGGTCTGCCAAGGGAAAAAGATAACAGGGGGGTCATCTCGCGACCGAAGAAGATGCACAAAACTTTGATAGACATCCCCTACTATGGCCGACATGTCGAAGGAACGACGAACGGCGTCGACCTGCCATCGTTTGGAGTCAGATTGCTCAAAAGGTAAAAGCGAGACTTCAGTTCGCCGAGTGTTAGGTTGGACGAAAACTCCTCGATATGGGAAAATGATAAGTCACTAATTATTCCTAATTAAACCCCTTAAATTACCTTTGTTAGGCCTAGAGTAAGTGTATTTGATATCATATTGCTTGATTTCAGGTTTAAGTAGGATTTGAGAAGAAATACAAGAAATTCGGCCAAAAATCACTAGATTCTGCAAAAAGACTGATTCGTCGACTGTTTGGAAATAAATCACCAGAAATTATGAAAACCTCCATTTATTCTGAAATTCTGAGAGATGAAAGCAGACTTCAAGATCTACAACTTTCATGTTGAAGACTTTGTGAGATTCCGTATAGATTGGCGTCAGTATTGAAGCAAAGTTGGATCTATGAAAGCTGAAATTTGAAAAATGATGAAATTAATTGATGACGTGGCAATTAATGACCCAGTCAAACCGACTACATCGATGGATTGGATTTGAGTTCGATGGATCGCTCCGATGACATCAGCAACCCAAAATTTAGGGAAATTAGAGTTTAAGTTCAACTATAACTCCTAATTCCGGGATGAAGGGTTTCTAATACATAATGGGGTTATTCCAGCCGAAAATTATTATCTTTTGGACCACTTTTGGAGGAGAAGGCTAGGGTTTTGAAGATGGAGATCTTTCTGCGGGGATCGACGGCTTCCTTCCCAACACCTATGGATCTCTCCCAGAAGATGAGTAACTAATTCTAAACTTAGGGATATCATGAAACCCTATTGTAGCTTTTGATTTTCTTTGGTTTGATTCTTGTAAACTTCTTCTCAACATGATCTCATAAATATGATTTTAATGATTAGAGATTTGAGAGAACAGAGTTCCTTTGAAGTATTTTCAGTCGTATAAGCTTTTTGTGATTGTTTATACATATTTATGAGATGGTTTTCATGTGATTTATAGTTTGCTTTTGAGATAGGCTATGCTATGCTAGGATAGGTTGTGCCAAGGTCATTAGGAGTAGTATAATTTAAAGTAATCGTAAGATCGAAGACAACCTATGCCAAGAAAGATAGGCTATGCCGATAGGAACATAAATCTTATTTTAGGGATTCATGTGAGCTTGTAGCCATATGATCCACAATGTTGAGAGAAGTGAACAAGAGGATAACTAGAGAAGATTGAAGGTGAAGTTAGGGTGGATTGAGTAATCCCTAGGTAATTCATCACTTGGTTCCAATCCGATCACTTTACTTGCTTTCTTAGATAGTGTTTTTTAGATAATTCAACCCACCTTTTGATTACTCCGCTTAGGAATCAGTTTCGAGAATTGATTTTCAGTTTCCAACGTTTTTCCTGTGGTTCGACTCCAGATTTCACCGCTAGTCTATGTAGTAGTATTAGTGATTGAATAAGGATATAAATTTAAGATTTGATTGAGGTTAGCAACGTTTTAACGACAACGTTTGCAAGCGATCAATTTTTGGCGCCGTTGCCGAGGAATTCGACGGTTAACTAATTGATTTTCTCTTAACTCATTTTCTTTGCTTAGTTAGGTTTTTATCTTTCTTATTTTTCCCTTTCTTTATTTTACACTTTTTAGGAATTTTCTGACAATTTATAGAATTTTTGCAGCATTGGAACGGATTTTTCTTGAAGAAAAATCCAACTCGCCAGCCACATGGAGCGACCGGTCGGACTTGAATCCGATCGATCAGACTGCACCATCTGCTTTGAAGTGGACTTCAAGTGAAGGAGCTTGCGGCCTGGAGCGACCGATCGGACTGTAAACCGACCGATCAGAACTGCGTAGTTAGCTAAGCCTTTTTGCTTCAAAATTTTTGTTACAATTGTTGTTTTCCGCGTTTTATCCTCTCCTCCGAATCTTCTGTTTTCTTTTTCTCATTTTGTGTGTGATCTTGCATGCAAGGCAGACGATCCTTGAATACCCCACTGGAACCTTTGGATTTAGAACTAGAGACCACACTCCGAATAGCTAGAGCCTTAGGTCAACAATCTTTGAGTAATTATCAAAAAGCTTTGAATAACTTGCAATTTATTCAAGAGACCTTTGTCACCATGGCTGAAAATGAGAGACATGTCATCGACCCTAATGCTAATATGGGAAGGGGAAATGGTAATATTAACAATGGGGGGGTACAACGTGTTCCTTTGAGAAATCACTTCTTACCCACTGCCTACACTTACACTCCTTCCATTGATCCTCCTACAATCACAGCCTCACACTATGAGATTAGACCCCAAACGATTCAAATGTTACCTCACTTCCATGGTCTAAGTAATGAGGATCCATATGAGCACATTCACAATTTTATCGATACCATCACTACACTAAAATTGGAAAACTTTAATGATGATGCATTTAAGTTGAAACTTTTCCCTTCTCTTTGAAAGATAAAGCTAAACACTAGCTTCAATGTTTACCTCCACGCTCAATCACAACTTGGGACCAACTTCAAGAGGCATTTTTAAGGAAATTCTTCCCCATAATTAAAACTGAGAAATTTCGGACTGAAATCCTTACCTTTGTTCAATATGACGATGAGTCCTTCCATGATGCCTGGGATAGATTTAAAGACCTTTTGAGAAAATGTCATCATCATGATATTGATAAGTGGTTGTTAACGCATAAGTTTTATAGAGGCCTTAACGAAAGATGTAAAACTAGGGTTGAAGCTTGTTGTGGGGGTATTCCTTTGGATAAAGATGATGATGAGCTCTGGAACCTTTATGAACAAATTTCCATTGATTCTCAACAACAGTATACAAACCCTAGGAGTCGGCCAACATCTAAGGGGACCTTTGAACTTTCTGGATTTGATGCCCTTACTGCACAAATAGCCCTTCTCAATAAAAGGTTTGATAAATTGGAAATGAGACAAGCACCTGACCCTCTACTGTTCCAAAATAAACATCAAACTTGTGCACTATGCTCTAGCCTTAAACATCACATTACCGACTGTCCCCTGGCTCCTTCATTTCCTGAATTCGTTCAGGAACAAGAAAACACAACATAAGGCTTCACTAAACCTGAGAATAATTCGTATTCAAACACACATAATCCAGGTTGGCAGAACCATCCCAACTTTAGTTGGAGACCACCTCAACAGTCTGATAGGTACCCATCTATACCGCATGCGAATCAAAACAGAGGGTACTCTACACCATATCAACAAACTACACCTAACCCTCCTCCACAAGTATCCTCTGACCCGACTTTGGACAAACTTATGAGTGTACTAGCAAACATGAATGCAAACATTACTGCTAGCATGGCTGAGCTTAAGATTGTGCTTAAGAGTGAAATTGCTTTGATAAGAAATTATGTTAATTGATGAGTGCATGAAAGTGCATTCTGAACAGTCTTATAACCATCTCAATTACTAGATTATTATCCTTAATCAACATCTTTATTACTATTTTTACATCTATATGTTGCTTCACATGGTTGTTTGGAAAATGCAGGAAATTGGGGTTAAAAGAAGCTGAAAAGAGTATATGCATCAACTTCAAAAATTAATCTGTACCTGTTCATGAAGAACCAGATGATGTGCCATATATGGTTGGAAAGCTCTTGAATTCTAAATTCTGGAGAATTTTACGGTTCGTGATTCCGAGTTTCCTAGAGGAAGTTACGGCAATTTTAGTACCGATGGCGCAGTCTGAATGGCAGAACAGAAAATAAGCTGGAAGTCCGATCGATCCGCCGATCGATCGGACTACGCAGAAACGTGACAGAACATGTTTTTTTCAGCCACAAGGGATCCGATCCAACCCTCCATCCCTCCAAAGGGGTCCGATCGATCGGACACCTAAAGTCCGATCGATCGGACTTGGGAATAGCCAAAAACAGCTGATTTTTACGAAACCGATCGATCCAACACCCTTAGTCCGATCGATCGGACCCGGGCGAAGTCAGAAGTTGAAGTTTTAATGCTAGGGATCGATCCGACACCCTGGGAGGGATCGATCTGACTTTTTCAGTGAAGAAAACCTACGGTTCAGATCTAATCCGTGGATGGAGAGATTTGGGGCTATAAATTGGATACTTAGGGTTAATCAAAGGGGACTTCTTGGACGTTTTTGGAGCCTCTTCCTGGATGTTTTCCAAGGGTAGAAGATGAAGACATTTCCATCCATGGCCGAGTAATCCGTGGGCATGGCGGACGGATGATCTAGCGAGGATTAGGGTTTCTTCTCTAACAATGGTTCATAGTTTTTAATTTTCATTGTTAAACTCTTTTCTATGTATTGGATCTTCAAATATTATTTTCAGATTATAGATTTCTATGTGGATGATTAATATTATGAATCCAGTCATGCTTCTTTCATGATCTTATAATCCCATAGTCTTCTCTTTTGATTCTCCTACCGAGTCTTGCGAGACCTTTGCTATGCATTGCTTGTAGTGACAACTGGTATTGTGTATTCTTAGGGATCTGGTAAGACAAGGTTGGGGCTCTATCCCGAGGAATCTTTGCTATGCATTGCCGATTGTGAGAGTTGGTATTGTGTATTCTTAGAGATCCGGTTAGATAGAGTTAGGGCTTTGTCCCGATGAACTTTTACTACGCGTTGCCTGTAGTGACAGCCGGTATCGTGTATTCTTAGGTTTGGTCGGATGAAGTTAGAACTATAAAAAGAAAGAACCAATCATAGGAAGAGACATTTATATTTTATCAGTTTCATAATTCTATATCTTCCGGTTAAGGCGATTGGGATGTGAATCCCTTAACTGAGTATTATATGAATCATTGAGAAGAGAAGAACCTAAATCCGAGTGAAGTGATTCCTGAAGCCTAGCCTCATTCAAACCTTGATTTCTTTCGTTAACTTTATCACATCATCACATCTACGATCTACTTTCTTAACTTTTACGCTCTTGTTTGTCTTCAATTCATTATTATTTGTATTTCTGGATCTTTCCTGCTTGTCTCTCTGTGGGATTCGACCTCTCTTATGTTGTACTGCACTGCGACCGCTGTGCGTGACACATTTGAGCGACATCAAAAATTGGCGTCGTTGCCGGGGAGACGGTTCAGAAAAGCGCCAGAATCAGATTACAGTGATTGTAGACATCGAAAGCGGTAACTTCGTTCATTTTCCTTAGTTTTTATTTCTTTATTTCGGCTTTGATTTTTCTTCTCTATTAGAAGTGTTTTCTTTTATTCGGTTTTAGTTATTAAGCTTAGTTTCAATTATTGTTTTTGCTTATTTTCGTTAGTTGGTTTGCATCTTTTGGATTGTGTTTGTTGGTGTATGCCTCGGTATAGAGATGAACTAGGCAGATTTGCTAGACGTCCCGAGGGTAATTCTGAAACTTTTGATAGCGAGACATATATTGCTGATCTCTTTGACGCACAGTCACAAACTTCACATCATACTTTCATTATGGCTGAGCACGAGGAAGAACAACCTCCTAGGAGTTTGCAAGAATACTTGCATCCTACTCGCACTGCTAGACCTTCATGCAGCATGTTTTCACCTAATGCAGCACATGTTGACTTTAAACCTGGCATGATTCAGTTGCTTCCTACCTTTCATGGGCTGGAAAATGAAAATCCATATGTGCATATTAGGGAGTTTGAGGAAGTAGTAGCGACTTTCCATGGCCAACCAGGTGCACTAGATATGATCCGACTTAAGTTCTTTCCCTTCTCATTGAAGGATAGAGCAAAGAGTTGGTTATATTCCTTGAGGCCACAATCTATAAGATCTTGGGCTGAAATGACACCGATATTTCTAAACAAGTATTTCCCACAACACAAAACCAACGCACTTAAGAGACATATTTCGACCTTCACACAGAAGGATAGTGAAACTTTGTATCAGGCGTGGGAACGATTTAAAGACATGTTGAATTTATGTCCCCGTCATGGATATGAATGTTGGCGTCTTGTTAGTTATTTCTATGATGGTTTAACTGTTAGAGAACGTCAATTTGTTGAGATGATGTGCAATGGTGAATTTTTGCAAAAAGATCCTGATGCAGCAATTGAATACTTGACTGAGCTTGCTGAGAAAGCTCATACATGGACTGGACCGAATGCAACAGAAAGTACAAACAGGGCCAGACCACCACCACAACAACCAGGTGGAGGAATTTATCAGCTGCGGGAGGAGGATGCACTCAAGGCTAAAGTGGAGAGTCAAACAAGGGAGCTGGAGCTATTAAAGACCAAAGATATGATGGCTGCTCGAACCTCTCCATACAATGAACCTACAAGGCCGGCTGGGCCGTGTGCGATCTGTCAAGGCTTGGACCACCAGATTGATGATTGTCCCACCTATGCTGAGATGAGAGCTGTGTACGACGAGCATTGCAACGCTGTAGGCGGATTCAAGAGGCCGTACACTCCCGATTCAGAGACGTACAATCCAGGATGGCGAGAGCATCCGAACTTCAGCTGGAAGTCGAACGCTCCACAGAGCAACGAACATCATCAACCGCCACCTAATAAGCCTTTTTCTAACCCTCCTTATAATACATCTGGTTTTCCTAGGCCTACATTTAATGATAATTTACAGGAACTGAAATCTATGATTGAGCAGGAATCTAAGGAAAGGAAGGAGGATATTCAAGAGATCAAGAGCCAGATCACGAAGCTGATCAACTCTTTGAGCGTGCATGAACGAGGGAAGTTCCCAGCTCAACCTCAACAAACGCAGGTATCTAGTGCTGAGCAAAATAATGTGAAGGAGATGAATGCCGTTACTACAAGAAGCGGGAAAACAACAAAAAGCCCTTCAAAAGAGCCCACCGAACCTCCTATTGTTGTTGAAGAAGAGGACCGGATTGATGAGAACCATGTAGAGACCAATCATTCTGATGGCCCTACACCAAGTGACTTTCAGGTACGTGTCCCTTTCCCTCAGGCATTGAAATCCACTAAATTCACTATGGAGCCCAACAGCGAGACTTTGGAGCATCTCCGGCAGGTTAAGGTAAACATTCCTCTTTTGCATGTTATTAAGCAAATTCCTACATATGCTAAAGTGATTAAAGATTTATGCACTATGAAGAGACGACATCATGTAAAGAAAACTGCATTTTTAACAGAGCAGGTTAGTGCACTGCTTCAGGATAGGATTCCTCCTAAATATAAGGATCCTGGCTGTCCTACTGTGTCTTGGTTCATTGGAGAGCATGAAGTAGGACAAGCTTTACTAGATCTTGGTGCGAGTGTTAATTTGATGCCATATTCTGTTTACTTGCAACTTGGTTGAGGACAGATTAAATCGACATCTGTGGTTTTGCAATTGGCAGATAGATCCACGAAGACTCCACGAGGAGTAGTTGAGGATGTGCTTGTTCAAATAGATAAATTTTATTACCCTGTTGATTTCTTAGTCTTTGATACTCAGGATGTAGTAACTGCTGATAATAGAATTCCTATTATTTTAGGTAGACCGTTTCTTGCTACTGCTAATGCTATAATTAATTACAGGAATGGCTTAATGAAGTTAACTTTCGGGAATATGACTTTAGAGATTAATATTTTTAATGTTGCTAAGCAGCCTGATGAGCATGATGAATGCCAGCAGACTTACCAGATTGATTTGCTCACTGAAGAGGAGTTTGCTAACACTGAAATTAATTTTCTTGAATTAGATTTGGATGAAAATGTTGATGTTGATGGTATGTGTACAAATTTGAAACATTGTTCCTTTGCAGGTCCATGGAATCCAAAGTTTGAAGAATTGCCAGAAAGAGGACAGCCACCAACACCATCATCCGTAGAGCTGCCCAAGCTGGACTTGAAGCCGCTTCCTCAAGGATTGAAGCATGCCTATCTTGGTCCAGGTGATACATACCCAGTTATTATTTCTTCAGCATTAATTGCAGAGCAAGGTGAGCAATTACTTAGCGTTTTAAATGAGCATAAATTAGCTATTGGATGGAATATAGCAGATCTGAAAGGTATTAGTCCCTTGATATGTTCTCATATGATTAATCTTGAACAAGGGGTTGTACCTCGTAGGGATCCTCAGCGTAGGTTGAACCCTATAATGAAAGAGGTAGTAAAAACTGAAGTGCTAAAATTATTAGATGAAGGGATTATTTACCCTATTGCTGATAGCAAATGGGTGAGTCCTACACAGGTTGTGCCAAAAAAATCTGGTGTCACTGTTGTTGAAAATGAAAGTGGAGACTTTGTCCCCACTAAATTGATGACAGGATGTCGTATGTGTATAGATTATAGAAAATTGAATACTGCCACCCATAAGGATCATTTTCCATTGCCTTTTCTAGACCAGATTTTAGAGAGAGTAGCTGGACATCCTTTTTATTGTTTTCTTGATGGTTATTCTGGATATTATCAGATTAAGATTGCTTTAGAGGACCAAGAAAAAACTACTTTTACTTGTCCTTTTGGTACTTATGCTTTCCGTAGAATGGCATTTGGATTATGTAATGCTCCTGCTACTTTTCAGCGTTGTATGATGAGTATGTTTGCTGATATGATCGAGTAATGTATGGAAGTATATATGGATGACTTGACTGTATTTGGTAATACTTTTGATGCATGCTTGCAAAACTTAAAGAGAGTCTTGGGCAGGTGTGAGGAGAAGAACCTTGTGCTTAATTGGGAAAAATGTCACTTTATGGTGCCCTCAGGCATTGTATTGGGCCATATTGTCTCTTCCAAAGGCATTGAGGTAGATCGATCAAAAATTGATCTCATCTCAAAGCTTCCTGTGCCAAAGACTGTTAAAGATGTTAGATCCTTTCTAGGGCATGCTGGTTTTTACAGGAGATTCATTCAAATTTTTTTTGCTATTGCTCGTCCTTTGTGTAATCTTTTGATAAAGGATACCACTTTTGAGTGGAATATTGCTTGTCAAGAGGCTTTTCAAGCCCTGATTGATAAATTGACTTCCGCACCTATCGTGCAACCACCCGATTGGAGCCTTCCTTTTGAATTGATGTGTGATGCAAGTGATTTTACTGTAGGAGCTATTTTAGGACAGCAAAAAGATGGTAAACCTCATGTTATTCACTATGCTAGCCGAACCTTGAATAATGCACAGATGAATTATTCTACCACCGAGAAGGAACTGTTAGCTATAGTCTTTGCATTAGACAAGTTTCGTGCTTATTTGATTGGTTCTCCTATCACTATTTTCACTCATCATGCTACGCTTAAGTACCTTCTCACCAAGAAGGATGCTAAAGAGCGCCTAATTCGTTGGATATTAATCTTACAGGTGTTTGATAATTCTATAAAAGATAAAAAGGTTGTGGAGAACGTGGTCGCCGATCACCTATCGAGGTTGATGGTGGAAGTAGCGGAAGATGAGCCACCAATCATGGATGACTTCCCTGATGAGCAACTCTTTTCATTTGCACGGCTGCCCTGGTATGCGCACATTGTTAATTACTTAGCGACAGGTGAGATCCCTTCCTTTTGGAGTGCGCAGGATAAACGTAGATTTTTTGTTGAGGTAAAGAAATTTTATTGGGATGACCCTTGTCTGTTTAAGTATTGTCCTGACCAGATTATGCGCCGTTGTGTCCCTAATTATGAAATAGAAAGCATTATTACATTCTGTCACTCTCATGCATGTGGAGGCCATTTTTCGATGAAAAAGACTGCTGCTAAAATTCTTCAATGTGGTTTTTACTGGCCTACTATGTTTCGTGATGTTAATATTTTTTGCAAATCCTGTGATAGATGCCTAAAATTAGGAGCTTTATCTAGGAGACATATGATGCCTTTGAACCCAATTCAAGCTGTAGAGATTTTTGATTGTTGGGGTATAGACTTTATGGGACCCTTTCCTTCTTCTTTTGGCTATTTATATATATTGTTGGCTGTGGAATACGTGTCTAAGTGGGTGGAGGCTATTGCATGTAGGAATAATGATCATTCCACTGTCATCAAGTTTCTTAAAGAGCATGTTTTGTCTAGATTTGGTACTCCTAGGGTCATTATTAGTGACCAAGGATCCCATTTTTGTATCCGCTCTTTTGAGGCTTTGATGCACAGGTATGGAGTGACACATAAGATTTCCACTGCTTATCATCCACAGACGAATGGCCAAGCTGAATTAGCCAATAGAGAGATAAAGCAAATCCTGGAGAAGACAGTGAGCCCCAACCGAAAGGACTGGTCCTTGAGGCTATCAGACGCGTTGTGGGCATTTCACACTGCCTACAAGACTACCTTGGGGATGTCGCCGTTTCACTTTGTTTATGGACAACCATGCCATCTTCCAGTCGAATTAGAACATAAGGCATATTGGGCTATTAAGTCATTAAATCTTACTTTGGATGCTGCAGGTCAGGAACGGAAACTCCAGCTGTCTGAGCTAGAGGAACTCAGGAATAATGCATATAAGAGTTCTAGGATCTTCAAGGCAAAGACAAAGGCCTACCATGACAAGAAGATCTTGCGAAAGACATTTCAAGTAGGACAGCAAGCTTATCTATATGACGCACGACTGCATCTTCATCCTGGGAAGCTCAGAACACGCTGGACAGGCCCCTTCACCATTAGCAGAATATTTGAGAATGGGGCTGTGGAAGTTGAAGACCCAAAGGATGGGAGGCTATTTACGGTTAATGGACAGCGTTTGAAACAGATTCCAGAGAAAGCGGACCCTGAGGAGCACACCGTTTCTCTCGTAGACCCTGTCTACGAGGGATGATCTTTCCCCTATCTATCATTTCCCTTTTTGATTAGGTTAGGTTGTTTTAGTTTGTTTGCTTTCATTCTCATTTGCTTTTGTTTGCTATGTTATGTTTTTAGGATGCTTGAACTTCCGTCTCCCTTGCTTGTGAAATTCGGCTACAATGGAGAGCCCTGCGCAAGATTTCAGATATTCTGTCAGGTGGTCTCGCTCTTATTTCGATTTCCTATTCTTATTTCTGTCATATATAAAATTTCAGCCACCACCCTTCTGCTTATTTCCATGATTAGCACACATTGAGGACAATGTGAATTTCAGGTTGGGGGGTGTAGGCATGCATGACCTTATGCATTCTACCTTATTGAGTTTAATAGTGTTAAATTGATTATGTTATTAGAAATTGTACACGAGCTGAAATTTTTATGCTTATTATGCATGTTGCTTTCATATGGATTGACCAATACATGGATTAATTGCGTGATAACCTGAAAGTATAACATCATGTGATTCACACACGAACACTTTATGTGCAGTGGTAATTATACTCACTAGAGGAATGAGCATGCTATTGTCAATCGAGACCATGATTTCAACATTAGCTAGTGTTGAGTATTACATGCAGAGGAAAAAAAAAAGAGAAAAAGTTCTGGAGCTTGATCAAGCTGTGCCTAAACAGTAGCTAGTGTTGAGTATTGCATGCAGAGAAAAAAAAGAGAAAAAGTTCTGGAGTTTGATCAAGCTGTGCCTAAACAACTATTAAGTGATTTACTGAGTAACCGGGTGTTCTTGCCTCAGGAAGCGTGGAGCTCGCGTAAAAAGATAGAACCACTTATAGCTAAAAAAAAAACTATTAAGTGTTTTGCTAAGTAACCGGGTCTTTGCGCCTCAAGAAGCGGAGAGTGCTCGCGTAAAAAGGCAAAATGTCTTATAGTTGAAAAAAAAAACAGAAAGAGCATGTTGTACTTAAAGTGCGAGGGTTGGATGATTGGTCATGAAGATAGTAGTGTGTTTGGACTAATGGTGGGTAGAAGTTGCTCCTGCACGTAACACTTATTTGTCACATGACATGTATTATTCTGGATGGTGATTAGCATGTTTTGATGTGTAGAAGTTGATTTCATGTGTTGGTAGTATGTGTATGAGTATAAGAAGTTTCCATGCTCTGTACTGCATAAAACACTATTGACTTGTTAAGGTAGAATTTTTATCATGCATGTCTACATCCTTAAACCGTTAGTGTGCTTAATTATATTCTCTGCGCTTTGAATTGCTAGAGACTAGCAATAAGCTGGTTGGGGGGTGTGATGAGTGCATGAAAGTGCACTCTGAACAGTCTTATAACCATCTCAATTGCTAGATTATTATCCTTAATCAACATCTTTATTACTATTTTTACGTCTATATGTTGCTTCACATGGTTGTTTGGAAAATGCAGGAAATTGGGGTTAAAAGAAGCTGAAAAGAGTATATGCATCAATTTCAAAAATTAATCTGTACCTGCTCATGAAGAACCAGATGATGTGCCATATATTGTTCGAAAGCTCTTGAAGTCTAGATTCTGGAGAATTTTACGGTTCGTGATTTCGAGTTTCCTAGAGGAAGTTACGGCAATTTTAGTACCAATGGCGCAGTCTGAATGGCAGAACAGAAAATAAGCTGGAAGTCCAATCGATTCGCCGATCGATCGGACTACGCAGAAACGTGACAAAACATGTTTTTTTCAGCCACAAGGGATCCGATCGATCCCTCCATCCCTCCTAAGGGGTCCGATCTATCGGACACCTAAAGTCCGATCGATCGGACTCTGGAATAGCCAAAAACAGCTGATTTTTACGAAACCGATGGATCCAACAACCTTAGTCCGATCGATCGGACCCGGGTGAAGTCAGAAGTTGAAGTTTTAATGCGAGGGATCGATCCGACACCCTGGGAGGGATCGATCCGACTTTTCCAGTGAAGAAAACCTACGGTTCAGATCTAATCCGTGGATGGAGAGATTTGGGGCTATAAATTGGATAATTAGGGTTAATCAAAGGGGACTTCTTGGACGTTTTTGGAGGCTCTTCCTGGACGTTTTCCAAGGGTAGAAGATGAAGACATCTCCATCCACGGCCGAGAAATCCGTGGACATGGCGGACGGATGATCTAGCGAGGATTAGGGTTTCTTCTCCAACAATGGTTCATAGTTTTTAATATTCATTGTTAAACTCTTTTCTATGTATTGGATCTTCAAATATTATTTTCAGATTATAGATTTCTATGTGGATGATTAATATTATGAATCCAGTCATGCTTCTTTCATGATCTTATAATCCCATAGTCTTCTCTTTTGATTCTCCTACCGAGTCTTGCGAGACCTTTGCTATGCATTGCCCGTAGTGACAACTGGTATTGTGTATTTTTAGGGATCTGGTAAGACAAGGTTGGGGCTCTATCCCGAGGAATCTTTTCTATGCATTGCCGATTGTGAGAGTTGGTATTGTGTATTCTTAGAGATCCGGTTAGATAGAGTTAGGGCTTTGTCCCGATGAACTTTTGCTACGCGTTGCCTGTAGTGACAGCCGGTATCGTGTATTCTTAGGTTTGGTTGGATGAAGTTAGAACTATAAAAAGGAAGAACCAATCATAGGAAGAGACATTTATATTTTATCAGATTCATAATTCTATATCTTCCGGTTAAGGCGATTGGGATGTGAATCCCTTAACTGAGTATTATATGAACCATTGTTATTTGTATTTCTGGATCTTTCCTGCTTGTCTCTCTGTGGGATTCGAGCTCTCTTATGCTGTACTGCACCGCGACCGCTGTGCGTGACACATTTGAGCGACATCATTAATTCGCATGCTTAATCTATATCCAAATTAGAGACACAACTAGGGCAACTGGCTAACACAATGGCTAAAAGAGAGGAAGGTAATTTGCCTAGTCAACCTGTGACTAATCCTAGGGGTCAATATTATGTAGACAACCAAAACTTAGAAAGTGCTAAAGTTGTAGTGACCCTTAGAAGTGGCAAGATTATAGATAATAAAGTAGAGGAACCATCAGGTTCGACCAATCGATCGGACGATCCGACGATCAATCGGTCGTCCGACGATCGATCGGCCTCCCAAACGATTGATCGTTCACCCCATGATTACTCCAATATACCACTTCATTACGATCCATCTCATTCTAGGGAACCTGATCCTGCTAGATATGTGCCCAAAATACCTTTTCCTTATGCACTTATGGATCCTTCCTCCAGACCCAATAAGAAATCATATGTAGAGGAAATCACGGAGATATTCAAGCGAGTGAACATCAACATACCACTTTTAGAGGCCATCCAACAATTCCCGTCCTATGCAAAATTTCTGAAAGACCTTTGTAGAGGAAATCACGGAGATATTCAAGCGAGTGAACATCAACAACCTGATCCTGCTCGATCGGACGCCCGCGAATTGGTGGCTCAGGGTGCACAAGAGGTCACGGGAGAAATAGACAAAGCCATAGGATCCCAGAAACTGGCCTAAGAACAAATCCGTCAAACTATCTCTGAGATTGGAGTCTTCATTACGGACAGAACCCAACTCCAAGCCAACAGGGTGATCCAAGATGTCGCTCATGTACTGGTTGAAACCACCACTCCCCTAGCTAAACAAGTAGCCACGAAAGTAGTGTTCGGGCTAGAACCTATCTTCGATAGGCATACCGAACATAATTGGAGGCTTCATGACGAAGTGCTCAGGTCCAGCTCCCTTGTCGCACCATGACCCGTGAAAGTCTAACCAGGCCGGGGACGCGAACCGAAATCTAACTAACTGCGAAAAATTATCGTGAGGGTTCCCTCTAACCTATTGGTCTCCCTAAGCAATTCATTAAACACCCTCAATTAACAATTCTAACATCAACAGAAACCTCAAACACAAAACCTCAAAGAGGGGAAATCAGTTACAAACATTTATACACTCCCGTAGGAGACTAACTATACAAGGGTTCAGGAACAAAAAGATCACCACTCCTCAGACTCCGCTAGGCGCCGCCGCACCGCCAACTAACTGCCTGGTAGGGGCCACCGAAGAGGAGCTAAGGCCTGCACCTGCAAAACGCAACCCTGGTAGGAGTAAGCGACTAAGCTCAACAGGGAAACTACACTACGATTCACAGAAGAAAGAGGAAAACGCAATAGTGTCACCCTCTAGCAAGGTCTGGATGTACACAGGGGTCCCATAACCCCATCGCGTATCCCTGAGGACTCCTGTCCAGGTCCCATTCTCAGGAAGATAGGAAACCAACACTGTCATCTTACCAGCAAGAAATCGACACTGCTAGGCGGGAACAAACACTACTGAGTAGGCACACCCTCTACTCAAGAGACATGAGAATCCGACACCGGCTACACCTCAGAACCCAGCTCGAGACTGACATGACCTCTAAATCATCAATCAATAGGCGTTCAAGTCATCTAGGCCTATGATCGAAATTGACTGAACACCACCATTCAAACCTAGACCAAGCTACCCAGCCCCTGTCCTAAGGCTAAATCTGAGCTTCAAAGCCTCGGGACGGTGATACCACAGATCGCCCACGCTCTAACCTTATGCAGCTAATGCACAACTAGATTCATGTTATGAACACACGTAGGAAAGCAGATAAGCATGCAACACATGTGATGATTAAATAAACAAGGTCTAAGCTCGGCACCCTGCAGACCCCGGGTGGTGAACTGGTAAAACAGGCTTAGGGACTACTGCAGTGGTAACCCCTACCAACTACAGCCAGTCCACAAAGAGACAACATGTTACGGGAAGCAACCCCGGCAAACAAGACTAACAGTACAACATGCTATCTACACATCTCAAGAGTCGTCACTCTCCCGATTCACCACTACCACTCATTATGGGGCTAACATGCTCAAGGATATGTACTATAAAGAAGTAAAGGAAAACCGCATAAGCGAAGCCTCGTGGGAAAAAACCATTGAAAACACCTCCCTGTCACACAAAGGATAGATCATCTCCAAGGGAATGATCGATCACCCTCGTACTGGGAAGGTTCAGTTTCTGTCAAGCCACAAGGGATCGATGTTCCCTCCAGGAAGATCGATCACCAAGTCAAAGGATCGATCCTCCCTCCAGGAAGATCGATCACTTTCATGACAAAGGACCTCGTCCATGCCGCCCAGCAAAAGATCAATCTTCTTCCACTAGTAACTGGGCAGGACACCTGGTCAACGTGTTCTTCGCGTAAAACAGTTGAACTCCCTGAAAGAAAAGAAGAAATATGATTTCATCTTAGGAACCGAGCAATATTCTTGATTAGTATGTTGTTCGCGTAAAATGGGTGGTTTTCCTTATGAAAAACAAAAGAAGAAAAGGAAAAAAAAAAGAAAAGAAAAAGAGAACAGTTATTGTTATGTGGTAGTGTAAAATAGGTGATTGCTTAGAATTGTAATCTTGAATAGTTGAATGCTTGGATATAATGGATATTCTGATACATGTGGAACCAAATTCACACACTGAAGAATCAAAGTTATTTTTGAATCACGATTAAATATGTTGAAGTATTGGAAGTGTGTTGTGACATGTTTTGATTTACTTTACTCTTATGTGACTATGACTTAATAAATATATTCATGGATATTATTTCTATTTGTTACATTGGAATTAATAAATATTCTAATTGATTTTTGATGATATGTCAAGGGGATGTAACTCCTCTACTAGAACAGTCAGGGGTTTAAAGGCCTGTTACACATGCTAAATGTAATCATGAGACCTACGAAAGTAGTTAGTTCGGTTTAATCCTTTATTTTTACTTTTATCTTGCTTTGCTCGAGGACTAGCAAAGATCAAGTTGGGGGGTGTGATAGGACGTGACAAGTGCACAAATCACCATTTTAACTGGGTCTCGTTAGTCTCCGAACAATTCTATTTTGATTGTCTTCTCCTCATTTCAGGAATTCGGACCCTCAGTGAAGATTAGATCAAGCTTAGTGCTAAAGCGAATAAACAAAGAACCTGCTTGGAGCAAAGGAGCAAAGGAGAAACGATAGACCATCTTTGACATCCAAATTGTACCTTCTCATCAAAAATCAGATGATATACCATATATTGTTGGAAAGCTCTTGAAGTTTAGTTTCGGGAGAATTTTACGGTTCATGATTTCGAGTTTCCTAGAGGAAGTGACAACATTTTTAGTACTAATGGCGCAGTCTAATGGCAAAAGAGTAAATATACATAACAGAAGGATAGATCATCCTCTCCTAAAGGATCGATCCTTGCACTGTAGCAGACACGACAGAGAGACATATTTTACATGATCGATCATTCGAGCGCAGCCAAATTTTTGGGTTCAAATGATCGATGTTCTCCCCTAAAGGATCAATCCTTTGATATCAGTTAAGCAAAATCAAAGGCCCAGATCTAATCCGAATTAAGGGGATACCTAAGCTACAAATAGGCATGTTCTAGGGTTTTCAGTCTGCTCTTATTCCTCTCTTAAGGGGGCTCTCTAGACTCTCTCTTGGCTACTTGGAGGCCAAGGAAAGAGAGCACTCTTTCTTAGATTTTTTTCCTCTTTTTAACTTTTCTTTTTAGAATCTTTTGGGATGAAATCCATGGTGGAAGAGCTTCATCAACCTTCATCCACGGATCAAATCCTAAAGCTGAGTAGCTAAACTTTCTACCATGGGATTCTTATGATGTATCTAGGGTTTGTATTAGGGATTCCTAAAATTTAGGGCTTGTATACCTCTTTGAATGGTTTGTATGGATTGATCTTAATTTCTTTATGAACTTGGTGTGATTTTATTATTAGTAGATGAATGATTTGTTGCTTTATGCCCTGGATCTAGGTTTTGAGCATGTTAGTACTTGAGATTAGAGATTATGATTAAAACATTCATGCTAGAATCATGGATGTGAGGATTTTCTTCTCGAGATTAAGAGTCTTTTGATGTTAGGACCATTACACGTAATGCTAGAACCATTATGACCAACTCTTAATCCGTTATTCATCTTAATTCAAATTAGGGATTTCGTAGTGCTAGAACCACTACGCTAGTGCTAGAACCACTATGCTAGTGCTAGAACTACTAGGGTAACTGCTAATCCTTGATACATTCTATTTGGTGACCTCAAGATGCTAGAACCATCTTGATCTTACACTTTAATCCATATTATACTATTTTCTCGCGATGAATTCATCCTAATCAGAGGATTCATTAGCAGTGATCATAACTAATCATTAGGTCACTGACTTTTAGATAACTGCTCTCATCAACAAGGGATCCTAATCAGAACTTATTGAGTGATAGGGAGAACTAGTCATTCACCTATCAACCATTAGGAAACTCAATCAGTTTGATTAGCTCGTTCTAATCCTCGAAAGACATGGTAGAATCCTAGTTATTGATTAAGAATTCCCTGGTACCTTTTCTCGTATTTATCAATCCTTAATATAAAGTTAGTTTAATTTCAATTCTGA
Organism: Narthecium ossifragum; assembly: GCA_963920575.1. Lineage (NCBI taxonomy): Eukaryota > Viridiplantae > Streptophyta > Magnoliopsida > Dioscoreales > Nartheciaceae > Narthecium > Narthecium ossifragum. Next base: position 15,153,204 of record OY986974.1, on the reverse strand, counting down.
ATCTTTCTCAACTTATTGGTAGGAATACTTAGATTGAGTTTAGTAGTTTAATTACTTTCTTACGCATTCCCTGTGGATTCGACTCGGACTCACTGCTAGTGATGATGATGCATAATGTTATATTTTTATCCCTTAATACTTAGTCTCCTGTGCTTATTTGGTACCTAAATACACTCATTATTCTTATATTTTGATTTAGGATGTAATTGAAGTCCTTAAGTTCGAAAAGAAGCTCCAAAGAGTATTTGGATCAAATTTAAAGATTACACTGTACCTTCTGATGAAGAACCAGATGATGTGTCATATATGATTGGAAAGCTCTTGAAGTCTAGTTTCTGGAGAATTTTACGGTTTGTGATTTGGAGCTTACTAGAGAAAGTTATAGTGCTTTTACTACAACCAACGCAGGGCAGAATAGCAGAAGAAATATGCAGAGAATAAGAGATCAATCTTCTTTCCATAAACGATCGATCCCTTATGCACCCAGAGATGAAAAAGACCCACGGTCGACCGCCACATCGACCGTCAGCCTCTATCAAAAATATACGCTCACATGGTCGATGCGCGGATCGACCGTGAGGCTGAATCTGAAGTCCGAAATAAAGGGATCGATCTTCTTTCCATAAAGATTGATCTTTGTTAACTGACTTTGCATAATTAAGGGCTCAGATTTAATCCGAGGATGGGAAACTTATGTGCTATAAATAGGGTTCTTTTTAGGGATTAAGAGGGGCGAATTCTAAAGGTTTTTGGCTGCTCGTTTCTATTTATTTTGATATTTCTAGGGTTCTTCTTTCTTCTTGAAAGGATTGGATTGTTCTTGATGGCCTTGCGTGGCTAAACCTTAATTCTTGCTCGAGGAGACTAAAACCTCGGAATCAATGAAAATGTGAGATCTAATCTATTTTTATTGTACAGTTTATACTTGAGTATTGAATGTTATTCTGTGATTATATTCATGATTGTATTGTCTAATTGCTAGGAGGCCTACTAGTATATTATTCATCGCAATATACTGCTAGGTTGAATATCAAATCCGTAATTGTTTGATCCCTCTAATCTGTGAGGCAACTAGGGTTTAATGATCTACTGCGTTACAGAGATTGTTAGATCTTAGGAAGAACATTCGACTAAATTAAATACAACCGCTTGTGCTTGTGTTGTTTAGCTTCATCGATCTCCCTATTCTTAAGGCTGCTACTAGATTAAATTTACAGCGCTTGTCTTAGGTTGTTTAGTAGTTAGGGTTGATTAGATCGCTTGTTTCTAATTAACTATGATTGAGGAGAGATTCGAATTTCATTCGAACGGTGAATATTCAAGGTGTAGATTGATTGATACTTGCATCAATGATCAGTTGTTGGATTCCGATGGTGGATGTTGACTCAGACCAAGGTTTGTTCTCTTGATTCAATTTGATTCTCCACTTTAGATTGTTTCTTTATTGTGTTCGTTCTACTCAAAACCCCCCATCTTTGTTCACATAGCACAAAACTTATATTAGACGCTCTTCGTGGAATCGACTCGTACTCGCACTACTACATTTATTTTGAAGAGTATTGGTTTTATTTTTTGTTGCTTGCGACAGCACACCAGCTTGCTACCCCCAAAGTAGTTAGTTAGAATTTGATTATAAGTTTGTAATTTTGAGTAGACTTGTTAAGCCGTGACACTTTTCACGCGCTATCAGAGCGTAAGTTAAGATTTGCACTTGCTAAATCATTAACCTATGCAACATAATTAGAACAAACAATTGATGTTGACAATGCACATAATTAAGAAAACAAACCATGATAAATTTAGAAGGAATAAAAAGAACTAGCATTTCTGTCCACAAGTACCTTTTCTATAGTCAATAGAATAGCATATAACCCTTCCTTACACATTAGAAAAGACCAAATATATGATGCAAGCCAATCATAAATTATAGACAAAAATCTAAGTCAATGATGATTAGTCAAAGTAAGATAACACCTATCATACGAGAAAAGGGGTGTAGGTTATACAATACAACCAAATCTTAATGCAAAAACTCATCCTACGATTGGCATGTTCATACTATTTTTTTAGAACAGCTAGTGAAGGAAATACCCATCCAAAATTGACTTAGCTATAGCCATGCGGTGCTCTTCTCTCAATCTTGTTACTCACCCAAAATTGTCTCTAGTATGAGAAAAGTGGTTAATTAGCTGGAGACTTGTTACTAGCTAGGAATTTCTTAATCAGTAAGACATGCAGTTCTCTTCTCTCAATATTTAAGAAAAGAAGTAGAGGTGATGCTTTAGTGTAAATGGCTAAATGGACTTAGGGAAGCCTTTTTTTTTTATCTATTCAACATTTTTGACTAGAATTACCCAGCCAAAAAGATCTCCTAACATCTTAGATTCATAAAAGCTACATGCATATCACTATATATGCTACGATGCCATACTAAACTTCATACAAAGTAGTTAAAGAAGCTAGATTTCTGAAAGTACATGGAAGCAACAGTACTGAACCAAAGCTTTCCTAAAAGCGAAGCCATGAAAGATTAAAAGAAAGGAGAATGCTACATACTTCCATTCTTTGCACACCATGCCTCAAACCATGTAATGAGTAAACCATGTTTTTTCTATGAAAATTGGATATTATAGTTACACATGATGTAAATTTTGTATGTATTTCTTATTGGGTCCTCAAATACCAACACTCAAGACAATTCACTGCACGCAGCAGCAGAAGGCAACCTAGAAGTTTACCATGTGTACTTGAAGTCAAGTTGAGTCACTTGTAAAATCAGTAGAACTAGTTGGCTACCAAACACAAGGTTAAATCTACTTCCAGTCAAGTTGTAAACAACAACAATAACCATGTGTATTCTTCATTGTGCAGTGTCATCCATGTCAATTAAATATAGTGATACCCCTTAAAGATGGCAAAAATTTAAAGATAGTTGTAGATTTATCAGTAATGTGTTTCATACAAAGAATTCTCTTGCCCACTCTTATATGTCTATTCTAATGAAGATAAAGCAGCAAAACTAACTCGTTATGATAGAGTGCTAGATAGTAGAACTTACATGCCAAAAGTATAATAATTAGCTGGAAATCCAAATTACTCCTGAGATTGAAACTATCCACATCGACGTGAAAAGTACTAAAATCAGCCAAGACTCCTGTAAATGCAACAAAAAATAGATGAAATCAAAACCATAGCAATGTGTGACCAATTTGCATTCATAAAATATAGTTTGGAATGCCCACTTCAACTTAAAGGACATCTTGAGCTCAATTTAGTTTCAGAAATAATGTTTCTATGATTTCCCTCTCCAATTTACATCTTCTAATAAGAGTGATAAGATACTTGCAAGAAAAATGCGTGCAGAATTTATATAGACAAAAAAAGAATATCATGGCATTTAACTGAAGTCTTTGCTCACAATAAGACTACGTATTAACAAAATTAAAGCTACCTGCATTGAGAACTACACAAGAGCTTTGACCGCCGGATAGATACTAACCTCCAAAAATACACATTCCTCATGAAAATGGCACGAAATGCACAAGAAAGAAGTATGCTTGATATAAATAACTGACAGACTCTGTGGGTCGAGGTTCTATCGATTATGCTATTTATTTGAGCTTCTATCCATCTACTTTCTACGCTTGCAATAGGTGTAACGATTGTAGAAACCATTACATATGAAGTGATCTTCGACATCTTGACATTTGAACCAATGAGTTCAAGCATTTAACATGAGGAAATTCTTCCATTACTATTTGCTGCCTTTTCAAAAGCAAATCGAATAAAAATCTTCACACTATCTAAATATTCAGTACTCACCCTATCCTTGGTAATTGAAGTCTTATCCATAACCATCAATCTTAATCTGTATGCACAAAATGAGCATCAAAGTCTCAAAGCAACGTCACATCATATATCATACATATCAAAATATTGCATACATTCACACAAATCCTATTATGAGGTAACTCCTACCTCAAGGAAGCAATCCAAGTGTAAACTCTAAGTCCGGGAACCCACATCACGCTCCGACACCTGACGGCCGCTCAATCGATCACCTAAAGCACAAGAATCAAGATTACTACCCGATAGAGCCCCAGAATGAAATTAAAACCACTAGCACTAGATAGAGCTCGAAAGCTGATCGAAATGACCCAAAAACCAGCGAAAACAGGCGTCAGGAGGCTTTGGTGGCATGTTAGCAAACAACTAACATGCACTGCTTGCACAGGGCACTGGCCAGTGCACCAGGCAGATGACGTGCTAACGTGCACCACGCACAGCGTCGGCTTCCTCCCCTAGAAGATCACTGGACCTCATGCTGAAGCTCCGTCGGATCTCCATTAGAAAGGGGTTAAAGCACTAGGTAAACCACCAGGGAAGAAGAGGAACCCATGCGATGTCCCTAGCACAAGATTCCGAAGGTTGCGCGACTATGGTCAGAGAAAGCCTGGCCGGATCATCGCCGGAATCCATCGCCGAGGGGGAGGAAAACAACTTGGGAAACTCCAGGGACAGAGAGAGCACGGCGTCGGGGTTCACCGCCAGCCCCTTCCCAACGCTGCAGTTGCCGGGAAGAGGAGCGGCATCAACTCCGACGTCGTCTCCGGCGACCCATCGCCGGAGAAACCCACAAAAACCCCAAAACTCACCACGAAACACTCCGGAAAACCCACCAAAAACACAGAATCGAAGGAGGGAGAAAGTAGAAGCTTACCTATGCTGAAAGGAAGAAGGGATCCGACCAAATCTCACCCGGATCTTCTAATTTCTCGGCGAGCTCCACCTTCCTGATCCTCTCGATCTCTCCCTCCCTCGCGGTCGATCTCTCCCTCTCTATCTCCGACGTTGACGATCTCCACCTCGTCCTCCAGATCTCTCTCTCGTTCTCCCTTCCGATCTCTCTCTCAATCTCCCTCTATCTCTCTCTCTGGTTGGCAGCCAAAAAGAAGAGAAGGAGAAGAGACTCAAATTCTCTAGAAGGGTAGGGGTGGGTTTTTGCAGAAAACCCCCCGCAAAACACGAAATTACGAGAAATGTCCTCCAATTTACATAAAAGCCCAAAAATTTTACACTTTGGCCCTTACATTGATCTTCGTCGCAAAATAGTTGGCCACAAACGGAGTTCTCCCCGGCTTGCTGCTCGATTCATCTGTAGGATTGTATACATCCGTTAAATAAAATAGCGGTTTTAGTAGGGAGCACTATTATATGAACTTATCCTACTAATAAAACATCATCCATTAGATTTAACGCATTAACACCATCTTAGAGTTTAAAAGACTCTTATACCCATCTCTCTATTATTATCACCAGATCCCCCTAAAACACCTCTCCCTCCAGATCCGGACTGCTCCCAACTCCAGATATGTTGCCACTCCCACCCCCAAATCCGTCACCAGCCGCTCCCAAATCCCGATCCGCCGCCGCCCCCACCCACGGATCCGTCGCCCCTACCCACGGATCCGTCGCCGACCACAGCCGCTCCAGATCCCAGATCCGTTGATGGCCGCTCCCAAATCCAAATCCGCCAGCGCCCCCATCTCCAGATCCATCGCCGAAGCTCCCACCTCCAGATCCGACCACCCGCTCCCACCTCCAGATCCGTCGCCGGTCATTCCCAGATCAAGATCCGCCATGTCACACCCCGACCCAGAAAACCCATCCAGGACGAGGCGTGAGGGTCCTAACACTATTCATCATCAACCGGCGCGGTACAAAGCGGAAAAGACGGATAATTTAAACAATTATATTCCAGAGGCTAAACAGATTTCATTATCATATATCATCGAGTTGTACAATTCAGATTTAATACAAAAGCTCCCAAGAGATAGATTTAATACAATACTCCAAAATCCTCAGAAGTTTACATCATATACACATATATATCAAAAGAGTACAACTGGTAATCCTCCAAGCAACCTCAAGCGCCCCTGGAAGTACTCGCGCCGTCAAAAGCCGACCCAGCCGGCTCCACAGAACAAGAACTGCCGCCTGCACCTGCAAACGCAGCCCGGGTAGGAGTGAGCGATAAGCTCAGTAGGGTTCTACTCTACGGCACACTGGAAGGAGGAAAACAACAACAGTGTTGTCTCCCAGCCTAAGTCTAACGGATGCCACGGGTCCCATAACCCAGTCGATGTCCCAAGGGCTCTTGTCATGAAACCTCTCTCCTGAACAAGTTACCAGGAGGCCAAGAAACAGTAACATACAAGATCACCCTTCCCAAGCTGGAATACCAAGCCTTGGGGAACCATGTCGGGAACGCATCAACATCCATCCTTAGCACTTGGCTTTGGAAGACAACACGAGCTCTAAACCTCAAACACCGATCAAAGTCAACTAGCGTGGGTCCTCAAAGACATGAGACTTGATCAACAATCACACCTTACTCCTGACTACCCATCCACGGTCCTAAGGCTAGATTCGAGCTACCCGAGAGCCATGGATCTGCCACCTAAACCATCGCCCGCCTAACCTCAAATGCCTCTAATGCATACAATGCATGATCCTAGGCAAACATCTATCCTAGATGTCTCTACATGCCACATCAACAGATTATAAGTTCAACAGACATACAATAGCCCTCGGCACTCACCGGCAAGAGGCTAAGGTTCCACAATTCCTCATTAGCTAGCACCCATAGCTAGCTAATGGCTAAGCAATTAACTAAGCACTTAACTACCATCAATCATGTATTAATTGCAAGTAGAACCATAGGTTTTCTAAAAGAGGAAGAACATTTGAATCAATCTCAAACCAAATGGAAAATCCTTTGAAAACCTCATCAAATCCCCCTACATGCCTCCCAACATGTTTAGATACTAGTTCCCCATCAAAACCAATCAAGAAATACCAGAAAACCGAGTTTAAAGGGTCACGGACGATGTCACGGTCGATCCGGGGATCGACCGTGAGGCCACGGACGATGCCACGTTCGATCCGGAGATCGACCGTGAGACCCATGCGAAGAAAACCCAGGGCGACGGTCGATCCACCCATCGACCCTGAGAAGCCCAAAACCAAACAGCGCCTGACGGTCGATGCGACGGTCGATCCGACGGTCGACCGTCAGGAAAGAGGCGAAAAGGAAAAGATCCCACGGTCGATCGGTCCATCGACCGTGGGAGTCCAAAATCCCGACAGAGCCCAACGGTCGATCCGACGGTCGACCGTCAGGCCCAGAAAGGGTAAAACCACACTTGACGGTCGATGCACCGATCGACCGTCGAGCCTTGGCACAGTTCATTCGAACAGTGCCAGAAATCCATTTCTTTGGATTTGAAGTATCAAATCATGTTGAAATTAAATGAGATTTTGCAAGCAAGTGTATTTAACAATGGCAAAGCTAATGGAATGAAGAAATCCAGTTTTCGACAGTTAAATCTCTTATCTAGGTCCAAATGGACAAAAACCGACAAAACAGTGATAATACGGAAACCAACCGTTAGAATACAGAAATCTCAACGTAGAAATACCGGAATTGAACAACATCACATATACAAGGAGCTACGATGCATTCTAACACATATACATACAGCGAAAATGCAGAAAACCTATCCTAGGAGAACCCGATCCAAGGATCGAGGTAGAAACACCTACTTGAGCAAGTAGGGTAGCTTCTCCACGCGTCCCGCTGGTCAAGCAGATAAGATCCGCGATCCGAAGCCCAAGACTCCAAACCCTAACTCAGCCGAAGGAGAGAGAAGGGGAGAGAACGACAGGTGAAGGAGGAGAGAAGGAAAGAGATAAAGGGACTTGGCTTATATAAACTTTCCAAATCTATCTCAGCCGTCCGAATCGATCTTTCCCGATCGAGCTCCGATCCTCCGATCGGACGCACCCTAGGGATTCTAATCAAACATATACATCAATCAAAAATAGTGTGTGGAACGCGGGTGTGAAACCGACCACCATAGGGCATATTTACCAAAATGCCCCCGGGGTCCAAAACCGCCATACGATCGCCCGATCGTGCCCGACGCGGAACCAAACCAACAGGAAACCGGCTCTCGACCCACGTGGTCGAGTCAGGTCTGAGGGACGGGCCCTCACACGCAACCTCCAGATCCGTCGTCGGCCGCTCCTAGATCCCGATCCGCCATCGCCCCCACCCCCATATCCATCGCCGGCCGCGCCAGATCCAGATCCAGATCCGTCGTCGCCCCCACCACCACCTCAAGAACCGTCGCCGGAGGCTCCCAGATCCAGATCCGCTACAGCCCCCACCCCCATATTCGTCGCCGGCCGGCTCCCACCTCCAGATCCACCTCCGCCCCACCTCAAGAAACGTCACCGGCCGCTCCCAGATCCAGAACTGCTGCCACCCACATATCCGTCGCCAGCCGCTGCCATATCCAACTCTGCCGCTGCCAACTCCAGGAAACGTCACCGGCCTCTCCCAGATCCAGATCCGCTGCAGCAACTACCCCCAGATCCGTCGCCAACCGCTCCCACATCCAAATCCGGCCGGCACCCACCTCCAGAGCCGACGCGGTGAAGCGTCATGTTGAAGGAGACGTGGACGAGGTCGCGTTGCGGGAACCCGATCATCTGGCATGCTCGAGCGATGGCTTTGGTCGGCACGCGCATGGTCCTGTCGGGCACGGACGAGCCAGATCGGGCACGGATCAGGGTAGCCACGGACACGGCGGAGATGACCAGGAGAAGAGGAGAAAAGGTGGGAGCGTGGCTTGGATGTAACGAGGTCAGGGAGCGCCATCAAGGATCGGCAGCGGTGGGTCGGGGGCGCCATCAAGGATCGGCGGCGGTGAGGTCAGCGTCGGGCATAGGGGGCGGCGGAGCTGGTCGGGAGCGCCATCAAGGATCAGCGGCGGTGGGTCAGTGGGGGCATCGACTGGCTCCATTGCCTCTGTTCTTGGCTAGAAAGTGGCAGGACCTAGAGATGCAGTGTTTTATAAGTCATTCTTAGAAATTTTGCTTTGGCATTTACTTGAAGTTTCCTAAAATCAACAGGAGTAAATTCATTCTTAGATTTTGGAACTTCTTTTCCGTCAATGATCTTGGAAGGGATAGAATCTCCATCTTCTATTATCAACCATGCATCATAATCCATAGATTGAATGAAGATTTCCATTTTGGTTTTCCAATAGGTGTAATTAAATCCATTAAAATAGGGTGGCCTATTGGTAGATTGTCCCTCTATGATTTCCATATTGATTTAGGATCCTCTAAGGGTTGTTACACCACAAAATTAGAGACCTAGCTCTGATACCAATTGAAGCTCTAAGAGGAGGGGTTTATCTTAGGCTTTAAACAATGAAATCAATTAAGAAAATCTGAGTAGGAGGAGTCTGATCAAATAATATGCTTGCAATGATAAGAGAAGAAAATCTATATTAAAGCAATGATGATAAGAGATGAGAGATAGAGAGATTGCACCAGATTTTACAGTGGTTCGGCAAACCTTGCCTACGTCCACTCTCTCAAGGCACTCCTTGAGGTTCCACTACTTGCAAGACCTCTTACAAGTTATCCATCAAGCTTCCGGGTGCTTGGCAACCTATCCACCAAGCTTACGGGTGCTTGGTAACCTTACAATCTCTCCAAGCTCTCTCTTGGATATTTCTCTCAATGTCTACTTCACACTTGAAATAGTTTTACAAAGATTTAGCTCACTAATAAGAGAAAGAAACTTGCTAGAATATGATTACAATAATCCCTTAGCTCCCTCTAAGTCCTAGCCAAGTTTGCTACAACTTCCCTTCTATAGCTGAGCTTCAAAGCCCTCCAAATAGCCTCCCAACGGCTAGTTTCTGTTCCTGCAATGGCTCTTTTCTGGGCTCACGGTCGACCGTCGCATCGTGCGTGACATCGTCCGCCAGGCTTTCCTTGAGCCACGGTTGATCCACCTATCGACCGTCAAGCCTCACGGTCGACCGTCCGTCAGGCTCTGTTGCGAAAACCGCTTTCCAGGGTCGATCCACCGATCGACCGTCGCTCCTTTGAGCCAAGTCACATAGGCCACGATCGATCGGTCCATCGACCGTCACATCAACCGTCAGCCTATATTCCCAAGAACAACTTCCGCGGTCGATCCACGCATCAACCGCCAAGCCCCACGGTCGATCCATGCATCGTCTGTCGCATCGACCGTCAGTACAAAAACTCATTAAATATGATTTTAATGCTTTCCAATTTAAGGGATAATAATATTAAATCAATGTTTTATCATCAATTATATATTGATATCATCAAAACAATATCTAGGCTAACATGCTAGGGCAATGGCTCTGGCAAAGCTTGGCGAAGAGGCTAATGGAGGTCGGCGGCGTCCATGGTCGGTGGGGTTGGCACCCAATTGTGAAGGAGAGGAGGAAGGTGGTGATGGCGACGGAGGATCTTGGCGATGCTGGCGTTGTTGCCGGAGGCCAGGTTTCCACGAGTCGACGGACAGCGAGGGAATGAGCTAGGATGGGTTCGACGAGATGCAGGTGGAGAGGAGAGGCGGGGGTAGCTTCCGCACCGGAGGGACGACAGATCTCGGCGATGAGTTAGAAAGGCTAGGATGGCAGGGGAAGACGAGGGGGAGGGGAAGGGGAGAGGGAGAGGGAGGGGAAGGGGAGAGGGAGAGGGAGGGGATGAGGACAGGGACGTGAGAAGGGGGAGAGTGACAGGGAGAGGAGGGGGGGAGATGGAGTTCAGGCGTGATGACGAAACGGAGACGGCATGAAGAGGCTCTCGGGTGAGATGAACGGGGTGAGATGATGAAATTAGAGTTAAGATTAGGGTTTGAGTCTTTGAGTCATGGGGGCAAAAAGTTATAAAATAATGTATAACAAACCATAACTTCCATAACTGCTTTAAAATGGTGTTCATACATTAAAATCAATGATGGTGGTGTACCAGTTAATAAGTTTACTTGTTTTGGTGTAAACACTAATTATCTAAATAAAATAATACATGTACATAATGACACATATTAACGGGTATAAGCAATGACACGATGTTAACAACGAGTATAAAAGGTGTGCAACACAGCAGGTAAAACAATGCATGAAACAAAATAAGATGATTGAATATCATCGGGTATAAAAATATACCCGATGTTAACAATGAGCATAAAGCAGTATGCAGTAGGGCATGTAGAAAAATAACGAGAACAAAATACCAGTATATATTATCGGGTATGTAAAATATACCCGATGATAACAACGAGTATAACAAGTACTCCATATAGCATGGAGAAAATTAGCGAGCACAAAATACGAGTTAATATCATCGGGTATAATAAGATACTTGATGTTAACACGGAGCATAAAAGGTCCACAAAACAGCAGGCAGAAAAATGGCGATCACTAAATACCATGAGTTAATATCATCGGGTATAAAAATATGTGTGATCCATAGATGGAAATAAATTTAGATTTCTCGTTGCAATAAGGGTTTGTATGAGTTCTTCTATACACTAAAGTAGAGTAAATCTACCTTTGGATTTGGGTTGAAGACTTTGGATTTTCTTGGCCACTATTACAATAGTTGTTTCCATGGCGTTGACAAACACATTCGAGAGTACTCCTTCCATTTGTTGGGCAATTGGGTGGACTCCAACTTCGGGCCGTAGGGTATGGCAACCGCCGGAGAAGGCTCGTAAACACCATCGGAGAAACGTAGCGGGGGTTTGAAGGATCGGGAGAAGAAACGCCGGGTTAGAAACAGGAGGCTTGTTTTTACGGGTAGGATTTAATACCCGTGGTTGAAGTCTGGTTTTGGCGAGAGGGGCAGTCACTTCATATCATCACTTCATATCGTCACGTCACGTCTTCGATGACACGTCGTACAGCCAGCGAATGTAAGCACGCCATGTGGCCATTAACAAACGCTCTCGAGTGCGTCTCGAGTCTCGTGCTGGTTCAAATGCGTAGGACGGCTGTTGAATTGGCTGGCCATCCATGGCCATTTATGACCATTAATGATGGGGGAATCTAAGGATAGTTTTGGAATTTATGTGATTTGGGGTCCGAATCTGTAAAATTTTAGGGGTTGGGGTTGGGGTCTCGGTCTACTAATAGTGATGACTGGGGCCTTTTAGACAAAAAAAAACCCATTATTCGGGTAGTAATCTTTATTTTAGTCGACTATGATGACTAATTGATGTATCAGATGACACGTTGGATGGGCCGAAGGCTTTGTTGCATGATGCGACATTCTTCTTTTTTTTGTTTTTTTAATAGTTAAGCATGGCAGTGGGGAGAGTACCGGCTGGGGTTGAGAGAAGGTACCAACCTTCGAACTCAGGTCCTTGGACACCCAAGCTATCATACCAGACAAGCTAGGGGAGGTTGGTTCATGATGCGACATTCAACTTAGGTGCAGATGTAGCAAACGTAGGTTCGTGGCTTCAGAACGTAGGACAGCTGCTCCATGATTTCCATTGATGGTATCATATATTGGTATCATGAAAACTATGATCTTTAGCATCATGAGAACCATCTTCACACCCTCCCCACGTTCCTGACACGTAATGCATGCATCATGAGAACCATCTTTAGCAGCACCCACTTAATTCATCTCAGCCACTGGCTCACACATATACAGATACAACGGACACATGTACAGATCAAATATATGGGTGCAAGTGCAACTGGCCGGAAACAGTTGTTTGGCTGAATGTCTGAAATTTTAAACAGTGTTATGGCAATATGCAGTGTCTACTTGCTGAAGATACTGTATGGATATATCACGATAATTAACCACAGACAAGCCCATGCAGCAGCTCATGCACATGCACACAGTAGTGAACTGAAACCTATGACCCCACCAAATTACAGGGGATATTCATAACAAACTAGTCTACTCACCGGGGCGGAGTCAAGATTTGAAGTCTGCGTGGCTCCAGTAAAATTTTATCGCCAGAAAAATTAATCAGGGCGGAGCCAAGATTTTAAGTCCACCTGGCTCCAGAAAAATTAATCACTAATGCTAGTATATGCTCATATAAAGGGAAATAATAGAAATTGAAGTAATAAATACTAATAGCTTGCTTAACCGCTGATATACCAATCATGAGCTCAATTAATGGTTTGTTAAGAGTTAATACCACAGCTTTTATATGTGTACACGATCTTTGGTTGTAAAGTCTCTTTGTTATGGTATTTTTTAGTACCCATAAAGTTGATTCAAAGTTCAGACTAATGCGGGAATATAGATAAGCCCCGCCCCAATTGGTATGGCCCAACCAAGTTTGGGAGTTGGGACACTTGAGCAGCCTTGGCTCTAAGGTAAGTTGGGTTCTCAAGGGCTGGAGTGTATTGGACTTAGTTATAAATGGTTAAGCGGGTTGGCTACTTGGCCAGGCTGGGCTAGATAAGTTTTCTTTCGATTTTAAGTGGGCTGAGCTTATGCTGAAAGTCTAAAAGGGGGTTGAATTGAACTTTTTTTAATAAATCGATAAATGAAAAATCTAGATAGGACTAGTCTAAAGCTTGGATGATTGCTTATGAAAAGAAAAGTAAATTAAACCAAGCACAATAGAAAGATGGGAAGAGAATCGGAGAGATTGCACCAATTTATAGTGGTTCGAGTCAACTCTTGGTATACGTCCACTTCACTCAATATCCTCCTTCAGATTCCACTACTAGCAAATTGATACGACTTGAAAAGTGTCGTGGCTTAACAAGTCTGATCAAAATTACAATAATTTCCAGTGCTCTACTTTAACTACTAAGAACTAGTAGATAGTGGAGAGTCCGAGTCGAGTCCACAGGGATTTAAGTGATTGAGATCGAATGCTTACTGAATTTCCTACTAAAGAGTTGAGAGAAAATTGCAGGTTGAAATTAAACTAAACTTATACTAAAGGATTTATGAATATGAGAGAAAGGGCCACAGGATTCTTAATCAGTAACTAAGGATCTACCAAGTCTTCCTAAGATCAGGGCATGCAAACACGATGAATGGCTTCCTAAAAGTTGATAAGTGAATGGCTAGTTCTCATTATCACTCAACAAGTTCTGTTTTGGATTACTTGTTGGCGAGAACAATTATCTAAATGTCAGTGACCGAATGATTAGTTACGTTCACTGCTAATGAACCCTCTTACTAGGATGAATTCATCACAATTAATAATATGGATATGGATCTAAGTGTAAGATCGAGATGACTTCGCATCTCGATAGCCAGAACTACAAAAGTAAGATGCACGAAGGATTAGGGATGGAACGTAGTGAGACTAGCACTACTATAGTGGGACTAGCACTATACAATCCCTAATCATGAAGAAGATTTCATCCGAGATATCATGAGACTAGCATGATCCTCTTATTTGGATGAATCCAATCCACGCCCTAGCATACACAAGCTCTAGAATCAAGTGCAAGTAAGAACGATCCATACATCCAGCAAGAAATCAACACCAAGATATAAGAAAATAGGATCAATCCATAAAAGCCAAATAATCGTGTATACAAACCCTAGATCTAAGAAATCCCTAGTAAAAACCCTAGTTACATCATAAGAATCCCATGGTTAGGGTTTTAGTTACTCATCTTCAGGGGTTGATCCATCGGTGGAAGTTGATGATCTCCCCCACCATGAATCTCCTCCAAACAATCGCCGAAGAAAAGTATAGAAAAAGATAGGAAAACTCTCCCCAAAAACGTCTGAAAAAGCCCCCCAAAAATCCCTAAACAATGACTACTTATAGCCCAGGAAACAACCTCCCCCGAATTAGATCTGAGCCGTCGAGTTTTAACTTTGGCCGAGTCGGATCGATCCGCCTCTTAATTTGCTGGTAACGCCCGAGCTGGATCGGTTGCGCCTGTCGAGTCCGATCGATCGTGCCATTATTGTTGCGCTACGTTCCGTGCTGGATCGATCCGTCTCTTGGAGTTCGATCGATTCGCGTGCTTGCTCTTTATCCCCATCCTATGCTGGTTGACTCGGATCGATCACTCCTGATGAGTCCGATCGATCCAACTTGCCAAAATCGTCAGAACACTCTTCTTTTAGCTCCAAAGTTGATCTAACTCGTAGCAGGGCATGTTATACCTGAAATGGAATAAAAGTAGTCAGTACAGCATTGCTCGGGGCCCAACAAAGCCAAATTACAAGGGTGTTTCATGCACTTTTCAAGTCTTATCACACCCCCCGACTTGATCTTTACTAGTCCTCGAGCAAAGCAAACAAAAAATTAAAATCAAAGCAGTAACTCTAACTAGCCACTTTCGTAGGTCTCACGATTACACTTAACATGTGCAACAAGCCTTTAAACCCCTGGGCGGCCCCAGTGGAATAGTTATAGTCTCCTGAGGGTTTCCATTGATGATACACACAAACATCTATACATCCCCTTTAACATGCCATCAGAACTCCATTATAATACTCATTAATTCAAATGCACTAAACAGAATCACTATCAATGAGACTATTCTTCAATCCATAGTCATATAAACATAAAATAAATAAGAACCAATCGAAACAAAGTTCCAGCACTACAACATATTTAATCATGGTTCAAAACTAACTTTGACTCTCCAGTGTGTGAATTTGGTTTCACATATATCAGAATATCCATTATATCCAAATATTCCACCAGTCAAGGTCACAATTCTAAACAAGCACATATTTTCCACTTACCACATAACAATCTTTGTCCTTTTTCTTTCATTTCTTTTTTTCTTTTCTTTTCTTTTTTTTCACAAGGGTCTTCAACCGTTTTACGCGAACAACACACCTTGTTAGGCACATTACCCGATTACTAAGTATGAAGTCCTTTTTTTTTCTTCTGTTAGGACATTCAACCGTTTTACGCGAACAACATGCTGATTAGGCACCCTGCCCGGTTGCTAAGTTGAAAGTCCTTTCTCTCAGTGTTAGGCAATTCAACCGTTTTACGCGAACAACACACCTGGTTAGGCACATTGCCTGGTTACTAAGTTGAACCCCTCCACCTTTCATACACATATACTCTTTGCGGACAGAAAATTATGTGTCCATGTATCTTCTGTGACATGTCCTAAAATCATAGATCTGTCCTAATTTCATGCTCAGAATCTAACTTCAACTCATCCACATGTGAAAGTGCTCAAGTGCAATAGGATATGTCAAGTTATCCCGAAATCATGGTAAAAATGTTAAAGTACAGAACTCATTTCATGCATAGTTAAATTTACTGAATTTTACGTGACATATGAATTTCTTAATAACTCATTGAATAATATTCTAAATGATGCATATTTATCAATAACCATCATAATTTCCTTCGTATGACACATTATAGGGGATGTATAAACTTCGGTTTTCATAAAATAAATACCTATGAATTCCTAGAATTCTACCCCACAACTTAAATGTAATTGTCCTCAATTACACTAAGTTATAAAAAGAAAGCAAAGAATACGGGATAGAGATAACCTGAGATGCTTCATACGAAAAAGTAACCTTGAGGATAAAAAGAAAAGCAGATTTGCAGATCAAGGTTAGGCGTGAAAAACCAAGTAATGGTAGGATGGCACCCAACTGTGCAGGCGCTAGCATATATACCCTGTACGAGCATAGAAGAAATACCCCATGAATGCATTTATGGAAAGTAAAGAATAATCATAAAAGTTGGAGAAAAATTGGGCAGCATTTTCTCTATTTATTCAGTTAGCACAAGGGTTGTACAATCATTCATCACAATGACAGAAAAAGAAAACAAATTATCCTGAGCTTCCACCTGCAGCAGCAATAACAAAGACAAAAGCATCCACCCAGACAATAATAGATTGGCACACGCAACCCCTCACACTCCCGGGGAACACCCCCCAAAGCCAAAAAGTCAAAAAGATATATATCTATAAGGTCACGTAAATACAAAAATGAGGCAGCCAACAACCAAGGACAAATCAAAACATGCCAATACACGCCCGTAGATGCAAGAAACCTAAAAGATTTACAGGAAAACCAAGCAAGCATCTAAGGACTCACAGCTAAGGCGGTGACCCAGGAAAGGATAACGGGCAATAAGGTATGATAGCAAGCACGGGCGGAGCAGGGTGAAGGTCGTCAAGACACGTACGAACGTACGAACGTACAAAAGGTCCGCCCGGATGGCCGAGACGTCTGCACGGAAAGCTGCATCATGTGCGTCCACTGCATCCAACCGCTGGTGTAAGCGCGCGAACTCAGCGTGGAACTCTCTATACATCTCACCCAGTGTAGGATGGTCGACCGGCCCATACTCTGGCGGAAGATGCGCACGGCTGGGACGCGGCTGGGACACGGCTGGCGGAGAAACACGCCGGCCCTCCGTATGTGGCCGAGGACCTTGCTCCAGGTGGCAGAACCAAATTGTGGCGCCTTAAGTGCATCAGGCGACACGGTCGGCTCCCCCTCTGGGACGCGGCCCTGGCGCTGTAGAACGGTGGAGATAAGCCAAGGATGTGGAAAGGCTGCGTCGTCGTAACTCGGCCGCATTTCCATCACCGCCCGCCGATAGAACTAGGCAACGTCCTCTAAGATCATCTGTGGGATACTCATCGCCCAATCCTTGACTAGCAGCCACAACATGTGGAGCCAATCCCCGGTCCGATACTGATCATGCCCCATCTGGAAGACATTTCGGCACAGCACGTCGTCTACCAGCCACATGTGCGTCGGCAGCTCGGCGTGAGTGAAAGTGTCGGTGTGCTGACAGCCCGGATGGAGAAAAAGGCAGGGAACTGACTCATGGACATACAGCTCATCGGGCGTCGCTCTATGGAGGCCGGGACAGTGTTTAGGAATTAAAAACGCATCGCAAACGGCCCGGAGAGTCAAAGATACCTCGACACCGTCGATCATGGAGGTGAAGCCCCGGGACGCGTACTTGCTGGACGTATCCTTGTCGCGCTCGTCGCCAAAAGGAACGGGCTGCAAGTTCTGATAGAACATGCAGACCAGTCGAGGGTACACAGAGGTAGACGGAGTGCACAGCGGTAGTAGACCCCGGCGCTCGAGGGTTGCGATCGAGTCTTGGGCGTGCTCGATCATCCGGAAGAAGTCAACGTCGAATGTGTATTCCATATTAAGCTCGCGGATCCAGTAAGGATGGAGGCCGCGGACATCGGTCGGTGCTGTCGACGGCTGGGACTTCTTGCGTTTGGTTTGCCGTCGGGGTGGTTGGGAAGAGGACGCAACAGCGGCTGCCTTCCGCTTGTCGGACGAAGGAGTAACCGCCGTCGAAGAAGATGGTGGTCTCGAGGTCCGGATCGGCCGTGACGGAGGTGGAGAAGAGGAAGAAGGCGGCGAAGATGCGGATGTTACTGGAGAAGTCCTCGTCGGAGCCGCAGTGAAGGGTAGCCGTCGGGCGGGAGGCATGGAAGAGGAAGCGGCGGCGGCTTTTCTTTTACCGCCGAGGCCCTTACTGGTGACATTCTTCGCGCACACCATAGTAGAGATGGACGACGACGAACGGAGCCGGTGACGATCGACGGGAAGCAAGTGATCGCCGCAAAGGGTGTGAATGGGTTGTGAGGAAAACGGCGAGGTCGTGAGTGGGGAAGAGAGTCGGAGGAAGGGTATAGAGTGCGGTAGAGGATGGGGGTGAGGAAGTCTTGCCGGAGGCGAGGTCGAGCACCAGTCGGAGGTGAGAACGAAGCGCGGTGGCGGCCGAGCGAAATGGAAGGGGGAAAGCTGGATCGATCGAAGGGAGAAAAGTGCCCTTGGATCGATCGAACCCTGATTATAAACCCCAACATAACGCGACTTCGATCGATCCGTCCGTCGGGGTTGGATCGATCGGAGGCCACGTGGCAACATCGGGTGTGCTCGGTTGAGAGAGTGAATAAGTAGCTCCGATCGATCCAACATGATTAGAAGGATCGATCCTACTGACCCAACTAGACTCATTGTGAAGGACGGATCGACGGATCGATCGGAAGGTCACTTGTCAAAAACACCACGCTCTGTCACCAATAAATACCCACCTCGGATCGATCGGACACGCTAGGACAGATCGATCCTACGCTCGCAAATAGTTTCTCACATTGACGGAGAGATAGAAGGATCGATCGGAAGGTGTAGTGCCAAAAACACTACGTTCTGTCACGATTAAATGACCAAGTCGGATCGATCCCTCTCCCAAGACCCGATCGATCCGACTATAGCCAGGAGTAAAGCGAAGACGGAGGGATAGAAGGATCGATCAGATGATGGTGAGGTGAAAACACCATGTTCTGTCAAGATTAAAGACACACCTCAGATCGATCGGACACAATGGGACGGATTGATCCAACTAAGGCACGAAGAAAATTATGCTTGACGCAAAGAATGATCGATCGGTCTTAGATCTTCTAGATCGATCGGCCGAACCGAAACATGAAAAATTACATGATAAACCTGGGAATTAAGCCTCTAATCGCCACGTAAAAATACGGACCTCTCCAGGCCATAAGAATACAGGCATAACCACATCAAGCCAACAATTAACACGACCATCCCCTTGCAGCGATGACAACATTATCAGCCAATCAGAATCAACTATGCCAGTAAATAGAAATTACGCAAGCATGCAAAGAAAACTTGAAAGAAACCAAACTAAAGAAAAACACATAAAGGATGGGTTGCCTCCCATCAAGCGCTTGGTTTAACGTCTCTAGCTCGACCCAATGATAGCGCAATTACTCAGGAATTGGTTCATGCAACCGTTGTGTGGCTTCTGAGGTCAGAGGATTTTCTATGTATCGTTTTAACCTTTGGCCATTCACTTTGAAGGTGGAATCAGAGTTAGGATGGCGGAGTTCAACATCCCCATGAGGGAAAACTTGAGTGATTTCGAATGAGCCTGTCCATCTAGATGTCAGTTTTCCTGGAAAGAACCGTAATCTAGCGTTACATAACCACACCCTATCTCCCACATTAAAAGGTCTCTGATTAATGAACCTATCATGATACGCTTTAGTTCGGACCTTATAGATAAGAGCAGTATCATAAGCTTCATCACGTATTTCCTCCAACTCATTGAAAGACAACGTTTTCAACTCTAAGTATAACGGTGGAACTAAAGAAGATAGAGCTGGAATTGAGGACGTAGGGGGTAAAGGCTCAAAGAGAGGTTCCTTCTATGACATGCCGCAAACATCAGTAATTAAATCGGGATTACTAAACTCCAGTAAAACCTCTTCATTTTCAAACTTGAAAACCGATGACAAATCAATCAAGGCATTAGTCTCATCATTATCAACCGGAAAAACAACATTCGTATTCAGAACATCCTCATACAAATCTGAAAAATATTGTTCAAAAACATCATCCTCAACCACAATAGAGATATCGCGACTATCCTCCAAACTCCCACATGGATTGTCATCACTCAGCAACAATGCAGGCATTACATCATCAACACAATTATTCACTTCATCATCATTAACCAACGCATTAACCATAAAACAGTCATCCTCATATGCATGATTCTTTGCAGCATGAAATATATTCAAATGCAATTCCATATTCCCAAATGTGACTGGCATGAAACCATCTCTACAATTAATACAAGCATTGGCCGTAGCTAAGAAGGGTCGGCCAAGGATGATAGGGACCAATTTTTTTGTTTGCACTCCGAGTTCCATGTCTAACACTACAAAGTCAATCAGAAATACGCACTGATCAACCTTAACAAAAACATATTCAAGGATTCCTCTTGGGGTCTTAATTGATCGATTAGCTAATTGTAGAGTCATGGCCGTAGGTTTTAATTCCCCTATACCAAACTTAGAATATAAGGAGTAGGGCATGAGGTTGACACTTGCACCCAAATCTAGTAGTGCTTCATCAATCGTGTGATTTCCTATAATGCATGAGATTGTGGGGGTTCCTGGATCTTTAAGCTTAGGAGGGAGATCACATCGAAGGATTGAGCTAACTTGCTCTGCCAGGAAAATCTTCTTAGACACATGCGATCTAGATTATCTTTTATGCGTGCAAAGGTCCTTGAGGAATTTGGCATAAGATGGAATTTGTTTGATGGCATCAAGCAAAGGAAGATTAATATGCACTTTCTTAAACACCTCCATCATCTCATCTAATTTTGAGTTTCTGAATGGAGTGGAGGTAGGATCTGCTCAAGCTTCAGGGAAAGGAACCTTAGGGATATACGTCGTGGGATTTGGTTCTTTCGCATTAGATAATGTCATGTTCGGTGATGCATGTGAATCTTCAATAGAATCATGAGGATTTGAATGTGGGGTGTCAGAGGATAAATTAAGCTCTTTTGATGCATGGGAATCGTTGTCTAATGATGTCTGAGACTGTGATGCATGTAAATCTTGATTGTATGTGGTTTCCTCAGGTTGTTCAATGTTAACAAATGTTTTACCGCTACGAAGGGTTGTCACGACTTGTACATGTTCATGAGATGAGTCTACATGATGTTGGCCCTTTGGATTAGGAACAGGTTGACTAGGTAATTGCCCATCTTCTCTCCTAGACAATGCATTCGCCAACTGACCCATTTGAACTTCCATCTTAGCTAAAGATTGAGAATGAGAATGAAGTAATTGGTTATTAGCTTCAAAAGAGTCCAAGACCTTCAAAACTCGATCATCAATACCCGGACCTTGACTCGATTGTTGTGGAGGAATAGAAGATTGATTCTGAGGTCCTCGACTCTGGGGAGGTACATACGGTTGATGCCCCCAAGGTTGAGATGATTGATTTTGGAAAGGCCGATAAGGAGGTCGAAATGACGAAGTTTGGCCTTGAGAGTTTGTAGGATATGACGGTTGAAACTTTGGAGGATAACTTCGAGTTTGAGCACCTATGGATGGCCTTGGATTGAAGGAAGTTGGTTGTTGGCTAGGTGTTCTCCAAGAAAAATTTGGGTAATCTCTCAAACCAGGATTTTATGTATTGGAATAAGGATCGTAAGCTAGTTTAGATTGACCATAAACCGCATTTATATGTTCCTGTACTAATTCCGGGTAATGACATGCTAAATGGCAATCAATAACATCATGACTAGGAGTAGAACACAAGAAGCAGAGCTCCCCGGAGGGTGGAAGCATAGGAGGAATAGAAGAATCAACCTAATTTGTCATTTGGGTAAGAACTTGATCGAGTTTCCTACTTAATGCATCAACTTGTTGAGTAATACGGGTTGACTCATTTACTTCAAGGATTCCTCTAGGATTGGATTGGGTGGAAGGCCCGCGATTATTCCTAGAGGAGGTGGCGTGGTGTTGAGAGTTTTCAGCAAGTCTCTCAAAGAGTCTCCAAGAATCGTCAAGAGGGTTGGTAATGAAAACTCCCCCACATGCAGCATCTATAGTCAACTGATGTTTTTCCTTAAGACCCTTATAGAAATGTTCCACTACAGCCCATTGAGGAAATTGATGATGGGGACACTTTCTAAGAAGTTCCCTTTAACGATCCCAAGCCTCATGAAACGCTTCATCGTCGGCCTGTCTAAAGGAAGAAATTTCATGGCGAAGGTCACTTGTCTTGGTAATCGGGAAGAATTTCTCAAGAAATTGAGCTTGTAATTGAGGCCACGTAGTGATTGATCGAGGTTCTAGAAAAGTAAGCCAATGTTTAGCTTTACCTTTGAGAGTGAAAGGAAACAGTTTGAGTCGCCAGGCATCTTTAGTAAAATTATTGACTCTTACTGTAGAACTAATCAGAATGAACTCCTCTATATGATTGTAGGGGTCCTCATGAGATAATTCATGGAAGGTTGGTAAGGATTGTAAAAATTGTGGTTTAATCTCATAATGGGCTGCCCCAATTACCGGAGGTTGAATGCAAGAGTTAGAAGTGAAAGAAGTTGGAACATAAAAATCTTTCATGGCCCTACGACCCTGGTTCTCAGGTTGGTTAGGATTGTCATTAGGTCCAGGATGGTCCTCAGGGTTATCCATGACTAAATGAGTAGGAGAAGATACTGATAATTTATGTGATGTAGAACAAGAAGCAAGAAATTCTTTCAATGTAAGAGCAAGATCTGGGTCCTTATCATCACTCATCCACACATCATAAAGATCATCCAAGGTTTAGAAATACAAACAGTGCAATCTCGATGACGTGTTGTCGGCGTTCGCTCTTTCGCCGCTCGGAAGGATGCCGCTTTGTTCTTCACCTACTGATCACAAAAAGATATGGGAATATTAGTATTGAAACTATTTTTGGTCTTTTATATAATAAACGACGGATAGCAACTAATTAAGCAAGAAACTATACTAAGTAAACAACTCAAAACACCATAAAAATCCCCGGCAACGGCGACAAAATTTTGATATGACTTGAAAAGTGTCGTGGCTTAACAAATCTGACCAAAATTACAATAATTTCCGGTGCTCTACTTTAACTACTAAGAACTAGAAGATAGTGGAGAGTCCGAGTCGAGTCGACAGGGATTTAAGTGATTGAGATCGAATGCTTAGTGAATTTCCTACTAATGAGTTGAGAGAAGATTGCAGGTTGAAATTAAACTAAACTTATACTAAAGGATTTATGAATATGAGAGAAAGGACCACAAGATTCTTAATCAGAAACTAAGAATCTACCAAGTCTTCCTAAGATCAGGGCATGCAAACACGATGAATGGCTTCCTAAAAGTTGATAAGTGAATGGCTAGTTCTCCTTATCACTCAACAAGTTCTGTTTAGGATTACTTGTTGGCGAGAATAATTATCTAAATGTCAGTCACCGAATGATTAGTTACGTTCACTGCTAATGAACCCTCTTACTAGGATGAATTCATCACAATTAATAATATGGATATGGATCTAGGTGTAAGATCGAGATGACTTCGCATCTCGATAGCCAGAACTACAAAAGTAAGATGCACGAAGGATTAGGGATGGAACGTAGTGGGACTAGCACTACTATAGTGGGACTAGCACTATACAATCCCCAATCACGAAGAAGATTTCATCCGAGATATCATGGGCCTAGCATGATCCTCTTATTTGGATGAATCCAATCCACGCCCTAGCATACACAAGCTCAAGAATCAAGTGCAAGCAAGAACGATCCATACATCCAGCAAGAAATCAACACCAAGCTATAAGAAAATAGAATCAATCCATAAAAGCCAAATAATCGTGTATACAAACCCTAGATCTAAGAAATTCCTAGTAAAAACCCTAGTTACATCATAAGAATCCCATGGTTAGGGTTTTAGTTACTCATCTTCAGGGGTTGATCCATCGGTGGAAGTTGATGATCTGCTCCCGCCATGGATCTCCTCCAAAGAATCGCCGAAGAAAAGTGTAGAAAAAGATAGGAAAACTCTCCCCAAAAACGTCTGAAAAAACCCCCCAAAAATCCCTAAACAATGACTACTTATAGCCTAGGAAACAACCTCCCCCGGATTAGATCTGAGCCGTCGAGTTTTAACTCTGTCCGAGTCGGATCGATCCGTCTCTTAATTTGCTGGTAACGCCCGAGCTGGATCGATCGTGCCTGTCGAGTCCGATCAATCGTGCCATTATTGTTGCACTACGTCCCGTGCTGGATCGATCCGTCTCTTGGAGTTCGATCGATCCGCGTGCTTGCTCTTTATCCCCATGCTGGTTGAGTCGGATCGATCGCTCCTGATGAATCTGATCAATCCAACTTGCCAAAATCGCCAGAACACTCTTCTTTTAGCTCCAAAGTTGATCTAACTCGTAGCAGGGCCTGTTATACCTGAAATGAAATAAAAGTAGTCAGTACAGCATTGCTCGGGGCCCAACAAAGTCAAATTACAAGGGTGTTTCGTGCACTTTTCAAGTCTTATCACAAATCCCCTTACAAATCTTTCTCTAAGCATTCGGATGCTTAGAAACCTTACAACCGACTACAAGCAGTTATTGAATTTTTCACAAAGTTCTTCTTCATACTAGAAGAATGTTTAAAAAGGTTGAAGCTCTCAAGTAGTAATAAAATAAAATTTTTTCTTACGCAAATGATCACAAATAGTAGCAGTAGTTAATGGACAAGTTCACTATTCAAAACTACTTATACTAAGCCTTCAAACCCTCCGAACAAGGCCTTCAACGGCTCCCTGTAATTTCCCAACAACTCTATTTTTGACTATGTGCACGCTTATGGTCGACATTCGCATCGTCCACCGCGCTCAAAACATAGTTTGGATCATCCACCGCATCAGCCTTCAAGCCTCCCGGTCGATCCGCGCTTGGTCCGTCACATCAACCGTACTCCTCAATCAACAATGAATACATCCAGGGTCGATGTATGGATCGACCTTCACTTGACTTTTAGGGTTGCAGTTGACCTTCATATCGTCCGGCATCCTTAAATATTTAAACAAATATTCCCTTCAATGCAATATTCAAATTTTAAAGGAAATGAACATCATGAAATCACGGTCGATCCGTGTTTCGACCTCTACACACTCGCGGTCGATCCATGTTTCAACTGTCGAATCGACCATGCGGATCGGATAATAAATTGTCCACACAAGGTCAATGTATGGATTGACCTCCAATCATATTTCAATTTTTGCCAAATAAGGAGCATCGTCCGTGCCACCTCACGGTCCATCCTTACATTGACCGTCAATACAAAAACTTATAAAAAAATGAATTTAAATGCTTCCAAATTAAGGGGTAATAAAAATTAAACCAATATTTTATCATTCTATATGTATATTTGTATCATCAAAATAAGATTAGGATCAACATATAATTTTTTGGGATTTTTATTTTGACTTGTCCGGGCTGCAGCCCAGGGACAGTACAAATGCATATATGCTAATAATCCCATAACTAACCCAGAAATGTTTATTACAGGGCTTCGACAAGAACAAATATGAAAAAAAACATCCAAATTAAAATTAGTTGAGCTTTTTTAGATAATGTTTTCATCTACTAGAAAAAAGGTTATAGGATACAGGCAAAAAGAAGCATCCTAAAGTTTCAATTTAACTGTACTCCCTTGCGACAGGACGTAAGATCAGCAGTAGCAAAACATATCTAGAGAACCTGGAGCAATAGACGACATGCAAAAACTTTCAATTTCCCTGCACTCGTATCTCGATGCATGCAGGATTGAAAACTGCAACATACATCTATATATGCTTTAATTTGACTTTGGTGATACGAGCTCACCATTGTTTAAAGAACCCATGGCCATGGCCATATCGAGACACTGGCATCAGACACGGCCACACACATTCCTACCATGCTCCCTAGCTAGCTCTGGCTTTGCTCTTCTTTGTATATTTATTTAAGTTAAATCCTCCAAACGAGGAGTCTTCTTTGTTTAAAGAATGCCGTTTGAAGGCTAAGCCCATGTGGATTGCGTCATGTATAGTGGAATCTAGCTTGCAATTAATAACAATAACTAGCTAGATCGAAGATCTATGTTTGAGCCTAATGGATGTAATCTCATGCATGTAGATGACTAAGCTAATAACTGAAGCATGCATGCATGGAAGAGCTAGCTAGCCTTGCATGCATCGTATAGC
The DNA here is from genome assembly GCA_963920575.1 of Narthecium ossifragum. Taxonomy (NCBI): domain Eukaryota; kingdom Viridiplantae; phylum Streptophyta; class Magnoliopsida; order Dioscoreales; family Nartheciaceae; genus Narthecium; species Narthecium ossifragum. The sequence continues at coordinate 15,126,812 of OY986974.1, read as the reverse complement.
TCCGTGGCGACCACGCTGTTGGGTTTTACGTACCTTCTTTTGTTGGAGACGTCCGGATTGTTCCATGGCGACAGATAGATGAGTCCTAAACATGCTTCGAGGGCTAGACGATGTGCACATGTGATTGATCGATCGCCTCCAGCGACAAGAGATATATATATATATATGTCGTTATTTTTTCTAGCTAAAATAGCTGCTCCGCTCATTTTGACCTTACAAAATATATCATCAAATTCCATCATTCTTCCCCCACTTACAATTTATTTTCATTCCCTCAATAAGAGATGGTATGTCTCAATTTAGTGTAGATATTTCAAAGTTTAACGAAGTCCATGGTGGCCTAAGCTTGAACCAAGAGTCCATTATGTTAGAGCCGGAAATATCACACATATGATCATATCAAGTTCAGTGAGATGCATGTTCACACTTTAATTGGTGCACTAATTATGGCCATGTGCATTATCCCCATTCCATGAACATTGGCAAAAGCTAACCCAAATTTTTGTAAGAAGCGGCACCACCTCTTATTGACGCAGGGTAACGTGGATCTCTCGATGGGAGAGATAAGCAGACTCTCTATGGGAGAGACAATCAGATTTCTATGGGGAAGAAACCAAAAAAACCCTAAATTTTTTTCATCAACCAAAATCTGACTCTACAAACCCTAAGGCCTCCTTTTATAGGTTTAAGGAAAGACCAACCTAACTCAAACTTGGACTCAAACATCATTATCCAAGTTCTAAACCCGAAATTCAAATAAGAGAAATCCTACTCAAAATAGGAAAGTTGCCAAAAATAGAAACCGATAAAACTGCCTAAAAATGAAAGTTTTCACTAAAACTGGAATTTTAAGCCAAACGAAGAGGAATTTGGATTCGGGGGTCAAAGTCATGGAGAGATCGAAGATCTCCGATGATTCATGACGGGCTCGTCGAGGCGGTCGTTTTAACTGGTCGTACTCCCCGATCGAACACCCGGATCGAAAGTTATGCCCGTCCAACTGTCGGGGTCGCCCGGGTTTTGTCCTGCATCAGCCTCCCCTGATTGGAAAGGACTCGTCCTCGAGTCTGGATCGCAATGAACCCCTCTGTATGTACCCAGATGATTCACATTAAAGGTGTCAGAAATCTGCACTTGGGGTGGGCGCCGGACTCGGTAGGCCTCCTCCAGAGAGTGTGACCGTGACAGCATAGTCAGAATTCGGCCTTCCTTGGGCTTGGGCCGCAGCTCCTCCCGTCGCAGCGCTAGGGTCACTCGCTTCTCGTTGATCCGCAAGGTGTAGGTGTTCTTCCGACCATCGTAGACGACTGAACGATCATATTGCCAGGGACGGCCCAGCAACAGGTGGAAAGCATCCATGGTCACCACATCACACCATACGCTATCCTGATAGTTGGACCCAATAAAAAAAGGAAACCAGGCAGCGTTTATTGACTTTTACCTCGCTGCCGTGCTTGAGCCACGATAGTTGGTACGGAACTGGATGGGCCTCCGTTGCCAGTTACAGTTTGTTCACCGCTTCATTCGCGATGACGTTCTCATAGCTTCCACTATCCATGATCAGCTTACAGACCCGCCCGCCGATGGTGCACGTCGTTTGGAATAGTTTGGTCCGCATCCAGTTGTCGTCGACCTCCTCCTTGGGCGACAGGAAGCTTTTTCGCATGACCAGGGTCGTAGGGCCGTCGCCGTACAGAATCTCTCCTTCATCGCCATAGTCATCGAAGACGGGTTCGGTGGGGTCTGCCTGATCATCCGCGTCTTCCTCAAGGAGCAAAGCCTTCCCTGGCAAGCTAGCAGGTAGGCTACAGTCCGAAGCCCGGTGGCCCACTTCTCCACAACGGAAGCACCTGAAGGTGGATCCCGACGCCGGATTTGGGGGAACGGACCGTGGACCCGGCGGCTTCGCTGGCGGGGTCGGATTCAGCGGTGCTAGAGGTGGTTGTGGCGTCTGTCCCATGGCAGGCGTACGCGTTGTTTCTCCGCCGTCAACGCCCGCTGATAGGCCTCGGATACCGTCCACAACGCGTGAAGGCTCAGCGCGTCCTGGAGAGATAGTCGCAGCCCTCCGAGGTATCAAGCGACCGTTTGCTCCTCTGTCTCCGACAGGTCATTCCTGGCAAGCAACTGATAGAATTCTTCTGTATATTCTTCAACAGATCGCATACCTTGGCGAAGCATATGTAGTTTCTAGAAGAGGGATTGGGTATATCCGAACGGAAGGAAGTGCTCCTTCAGCTTCTTCTTCATCTTCTCCCAGTTTCGGATCTTGCCCTTCTGTTGCTTCTCACGAACCCTATTTAGTTGTTCACACCATGCTAAAGCTCGTCCCTTCAACATGATAGACACCAACTTCACCTTGATGTCGTCAGGAACCTCCCGAAACTCGAAAATACGCTCCACTTGATGAAGCCAATCCATGAAAATCTCGGGCTGCAACCCTCCCGCGAACTCAGGTATGTCCACCTTGAATCCGTAATCCATGGCACGATCCCGCTGGTCATGGCGTCGAAAGGGGGGTGGGTCGGCGTACATATCCTGAAATGAGGACTCGTCCAATGACAACTCCTCTTCCTCTTCTAGTGAGGGCGTCCAATCTCGATTCTGATGTTGTAACTGGAGTTGGAGGGCGGCCACCTATCGTTGAAGATCAACGATGGTCGCCTGCAAGACCCCCTGCTCCCGCGGGGGAGGCCCACCATCGACAGAAGGTCGACCCCGTCTTCTGGCCGGCGGCGGAGAGACGCTAGGCGGCCGTCGAGCACGGTTAGCTCTGGTTCAAGGCGGCATGGATCCTCTTCCCAGGAACTCGTATTGCTCTGGTAACACTCTGGCGCAGGGTAACATGGATCTCTCGATGGGAGAGATAACCAGACTCTCTATGGGAGAGACAAACAGATTTCTACGGGGAAGAAACCAAAAAAACCCTAAATTTTATTCATCAACCAAAAACTGACTCTACAAACCCTAAGACCTCCTTTTATAGGCTTAAGGAAAGACCAACCCAACTCAAACATGGACTAAAACATCATTATCCAAGTTCTAAACCCCGAATTCAAATAAGAGAAATCCTACTCAAAATAGGAAAGTTGCCAAAAATAGAAACCGATAAAACTGCCTAAAAAGGAAAGTTTTAACTAAAACTGGAATTTTAAGCCAAACGAAGAGGAATTTGGATTCGGGGGTCAAGGTCATGGAGAGATCGAAGATCTCCGATGATTCATGACGGGCTCGTCGAGCCGGTCGTTTCGACTGGTCGCACGCCCCGATCGGACACCAGGATCGAAAGTTATGCCCGTCCGACTGTCGGGGTCGCCCGGGTTTTGTCCTGCATCACTTATGCTCATATAGGTGAGGTTTTGGGGTTAAGAGGAGTTAAACCTGAAAATGAGGTTAAACTTCTCTCTCATTCACACCCATCATATATATTCTAATATTATTTTGATGATGGCAATATATAAAGAATGATAAAATAATATATCTTTTACATGATGTGGACCAATCATGGTATAACACGTTGCATATGGGACCCACCTATATTAATATTTTATTATAATAATATGTTATTGATATTATTTAATGCACTACGCATAGGAAATTGGTTTTACGCCCTTAGACTTGTTTATGCTCTACAAAAATACATGCAAATATTTTTATGATGGTATAAAAATGTTTACGTGTGTGGTAATAGTTTCTGTGCGTGTTTGTTTTTCTACATGCAAATATTATTGTGAGCATATAAACATTTTTGTATGTGTTTTTATGAGCGTATAAAAACTTTTACGCACGAATACACTACAACAAAAATAGGCTATACCAGCGGTTTTCTACCAATATTTGTATAAGAACGCTGGTATAAATGGTCTACTCCAGCAGCCCAAAAAACTGCTGGCTTTCACAAGATCTACCAGCGGTTTAGGCTGGCTGCTGGTGTTGACTGTTCTAAACCAACATTTTTGGACTGTTGACATAGAGTAAGGAGAATTAGCCACACATATCATGTACCAGCGACGGTAAGTGCTAGTATACCAGCATTTTGCGACCGCTGACATAGATATAAATGGTCTGCTTGGCTTAGTCAACAAAACTCTATTAACAAACTTCGCCGTCCCCCCCCCCCCCCCGGAATTTGTTTTTAGAGTCCCGCACAACCCTCCAAATCTCAGCCGCCCATCAATCTCTTCACCTAACCCTAACCCCTCCCCTCTCATCCAACCACTTCTCTCCTCTCTAGCTGCCGCCTCCACTCCAACGGCACCATCGCCCATTCCCGGCGACTAGGGGTGAGTATTCGATAAATACCGAACCGAAATACCGAATACTGAAATAACGAAATTTTTTCGGTACACCAAATTAAAAACCGAACCAAACCGAATTTGTGCATAAAACTGAACCGAACTGAACCGAATTTATTCAATACACTAATTTAAAAACCTAACCGAACCGAATTCATGCAAAAACCGAACCGAACCGAAAAACCGAAATAATTTGTAGTTTTTTACTCTACAATATAAAACCGAACCGAAATCAGGTATATAACTTTAAAATTTTCGGTATTTACCGAATTTTAAAAATAAAAACCAAAACCGAACCTAATACCGAATTTTTAACAAGAAACAACCGAACTGAATCAAATATACTGAAAAACCGAACCGAATATACCGAAAAACCGAACCGAATTGTTCGGTTCGGTTTCATTCTAAGAGTTCGGTTCGGTTTTGCTCACCCCTACCGGCAACCCCATCCACACTGGCGACCTTGCCGACAACCACCCCCACCCTAGCCACACCTTAACCACCACCCCTCTCTCTTTCTCCCTCTCTTCCCTCACCTCCTAGCTACACCGATTCCCCGCCGTCTACCGCCATAGCACCATAGCCCACCTCCGTCGCCGTCGCAGCCACTCGCGGCTCTCCTCCTCCACCCCATCGCCCGAGCTCCCACCATCGCCTTAGGGGTCCGACACCCGACATCTTGGTCCTCCCTCCTCGCGGATCCAGTGCTGCCTTCCCCGCATCTCCATCGTCTGTGACCTCCCAGCGCCGTCAACCACCATATCTCGCAACCCCCACCAACCGTGATGCTTTTCCGCCAAGCTCTCCCTTGCCATGGCCACCACCCTCTCCGGCCTCCTCCAAGTCCAGCTGACTGTCACCACCATTGGCAAGAGGTGGAGACGCGACCCCGGCTCCATGCCCATCGTCCGTCCCGGCCTCCGACCTGGTGCCCGAGCCTTACGAGCGGGTGGCTCGTAATAGAGGGCATGATCTCCGTCTCGTCAATGTTAGGGTTCTCAAGGAGTTAGCGGTCCTGAGAAAGGGTGCATTTCATGGAACCATTGAGAAGAATTCAAATAACTTTCTTGTCTAAGGACTGATTGATGTTATGTCTCCTAAATTACATGCATCAATCTCCTGATTATTTTTGACAAGAGAGAAAAAGGTTAATTTCATTAATTCTCCAATAGATATATACAATGAATAAGATTTTGCTCCTTGGTACATGTGTATTCCAAAATAAAAGGGTTCGGAATATCACTACTATTTTGAAATCAAGCATATCATAAGTATCTAGTTATCAATTATCTCATTTATACTCGTGCACGTTATGTAATCATATATGTGACATTGCTTTGAGACCTTAATGCTCATTTTGTGCATACAGATTAAGATTGATGGTAATGGATAAGACTTCGATTATCAAGGATAGGGTGAACACTGAATATTTAGATGGTGTGAAGATTTTTATTCCATTTGCTTTTGAAAAGGTAGCGGATAGTAATGGTAGAATTCTCTATCCTTGTGTAAAATGCTTGAACTCATTGGTTCAAATGTCAAGATGTTGAAGATCACTTCATATGTAATGGTTTCTACAATCATTACACCTTTAGATGGTCTTGATTTCATGTATTTTTTGTTGCATTTACAGGAGTCTTGGCTGAGTTTAGTACTTTTTCACGTCGATGTGGATAGTTTCAATCTCAAGAGTAATTTGGATTTCCAGCTAATTATTATACTTTTGGCATCTAAGTTCTACTATCTAGCACTCTATCATAACTAGTTAGTTTTGCTGCTTTATCTCCATTAGAATAGAGAGATAAGAGTGGGCAAGAGAATTCTTTGTATGAAGCACATTATTGATAAATCTACAACTATCTTTAAATTTTTGCCATCTTTAAGGGTATCACTATATTTAATTGACATGGATGACACTACACAATGAAGACTACACATGGTTATTGTTGTTGTTTGCAACTTGACTGCAAGCAGATTTAACCATGTGTTTGGTAGCCAACTAGTGCTATTGGTTTTACAAGTGACTCAACTTGACTTCAAGTACACATGGTAAACTTCTGGGTTGCCTTCTGCTGCTGCGTGCAGTGAATTGTCTTAAGTGTTGCTATTTGAGGACTCAATAAGAAATACATACAAAATTTATAGCATGTGTAGCTATAATATCCAATTTTCGTAGAAAAAACGTGGTTTACTCGTTTCATGGTTTGAGGTATGGTGTGCAAAGAATGGAAGTATGTAACATTCTCCTTTCTTTTAATCTTTCATGGCTTCGCTTTTAGGAAAGCTTTGGTTCAGTAATGTTGCAATCATGTACTTTCAGAAATCTTGCTTCTTTAACTACTTTGTATGAAGTTTAGTAAGGCATCCTAGCATATATAGTGATATGCATGTAGCTTTTATGAATCTAAGATGTTAGGAGATCTTTTTGGCTGGGCAATTCTAGCCAAAAATGTTGAACAGATAAAAAAAAGGCTTCCCTAAGTCCATTTAGCCATTTACACTAAAGCAGCTCATCTGCTTCTTTTATTAAAGATTGAGAGAAGAGAACTGCATGTCTTATTGATTAAGAAATTCCTAGCTAGTAACAAGTCTCCAGCTAATTAACCACTTTTCTCATACTAGAGACAATTTTGGGTGAGTAACAAGATTGAGAGAACAGCACCACATAGCTTAGCTAACTCAATTTTGGATGGGTATTTCCTTCACTAGCTGTTCTAAAAAAATAGTATGAACATGTCAATCGTAGGATGAGGTTTTGCATTAAGATTTGACTGTATTGTATAACCTACACCCCTTTTCTCGTAGGACAGGTGTTATCCTACTTTGACTAATCATCATTGACTTGGATTTTTGTGTATAATTTATGATTGGCTTGCATCATATGTTTGGTCTTTTTTAATGTGCAAGGAAGGGTTATATGCTATTCTATTGACTATAGAAAAGGTACTTGTGGACAGAAATGCTTGTTCTTTGTATTCCTTGTAAATGTATCATGGTTTGTTTCCTTAATAGGTAAATGATTTAGCAATTGCAAATCTTAACTTACACTACACCTGGTACGGTATATACAATGTAAATTTTAAAATTAAATTTTATTACAATTATATAGCTATTTTGTTGGTGATAATTATTTGTATTGCTCATACAGGTGCCCCAGGTCTTTGAGATTTATTGAAGATTTATTGGATTAAGCCTTATTTCAAGGGAATGTTTTTGCATACTAGAACTTTTCGGCTAAATAGTTTAGTAGTAGGTAATGTTGGACGCCATATATGTACTTATATTGTTGCCGGAAGGTGAATGTTTATTTTGTATATTTTTGGATATTTTATACTTGGCAATTTTAATCAAGGTTGTAAGTACTTTTAAATTATTTGAAAATTTTTAAATATTTGAAAATTTGGAGATGGTTGAGATAGTGTCATTGATTTGAAAGCCTATAAAATAAGAACACCCAGAACTTACAAAAGAAACACCGATCAAAGCCAACATTTTTTTGTTACTTTACCAATGTTTTTTTTTATCATTTGTTTATCAAATTTCAAGATCATGTATCCACGACTTTACGTGCCCTATAGCAGCAGTTCTAACAACAATGGCCTAGACCACCAATACCAACGGCCATTTTACAGTTTTATCAGCGTTTTGTTAGTCACATTTGGTCATGCATGAAGACCATAAGTCTACTGATTTCTTTACCCTATAGCATCAATTTTAAAACTACTGGCCTAGACACCCAATGCCAACGCCCACTTCACAGCTTTTTTTGGGTCATATTTGGTCATGCGTGAAGACCATATACCCACGGTTTTGTTCTACCTATGGCAACATCCAATAGTGTCGCTGGTGTAGTCACTACTATAACCACGGTCGGTTTTTGTTACCAACGGTCGTTAAAACTGTTGGTATAGCCTATACCAGCGCCATCTAAGCCAACGGCTTTTAGCCATTGGTATAGCCTACAGCATCGGCCGTTTGGAGTTTATACCAGCGGTTACGGCTGCTAGCATAGGTCGTTTCTGTTGTAGTGATAATATTTTCTTTAATATGCGTATTGTATTAAATAAAATTATTCACATGTTATTATAATAAAATATTAATATAAGTGGGTCCACATCCCACATGTCATATCATGATTGGGGATGCATTGACATTATTTTATTTTATATTATTTTATATTATATTATTTTGATAAAAAAAATATTAAAATATTATATTAATATAAGTGGGTCCGCATGGGGATGCATTGATGTGTACAAACATTATTTTATATTATTTTAATAATAAATATTAAAATATTATTATTATATTAATATAAGTGGGTCCGCATGGGAATGCATTATGTAATGTTATCCCGGGTTAACTATCCCCGTACCAAACGAGGCCCAAAAGAAATCATTACTACTTTATCCACATTCCACCTACCACCACAACTCTACTTTTTCCTATCCCCATTCCTTAACCCCCCTTAACCCAAAATAAGCTAACCCCAAAATCCCTTATCCCCCATTAACCCGGAATAAGCTAACCCCACACCAAACGCTCTGAGTTGCTTGGTGTGGGGTTAAGGGGGGATGTCACACCCCGACCCAGAAAACCCATCCAGGACAAGACGTGAGGATTCCTATCACTATTCACATCCAACTTGCGCGATACATTTGTGGAAGACAGAGAAAAGTTAAACAATTTAACTTCCAGAGATAAGCTATAATTCAATTTATAGAAACATCAAGTTGTACTGTTTAAACATTTGATACAATTTCTTAACAAACTCCTCCGATGGAGAGATATTATACATATAATCCAAAAAATCCTCGAAAGATGTTTATAATATACAAAACTATCAAAAGTACAACAGTCGTCCTGGAGCAACCTCAAACTCCTCTGGAAGTAGTCGCGCCGCCAAAAGCTGATCCCGCTGGCTCTACTGAAGAAGAACTGGCGCTTGCACCTGCAAACGCAGCCTGGGTAGGAGTGAGCGATAAGCTCAGTAGGGTTCTACTCTACGGCATACTGAAAGGAGGAAAACAACACCAGTGATGTCTCCCCGCTCAAGCCTAAGGAATGCCACGGGTCCCACAACCCCTATCGACTCCCCAAGGGATCCTCCTCTTCTCAACCGACCACGCTGGGAACATCAACCAACACGCTGGGAGGAAGAAGAACCAGAACTAGTAGGATCACCCTTACCCAGCAAGAAACCACTGCTTGGGGACCATGTCAGGGACATCGACAACCATCCTTAGCACTCAGACTTGGAGAAACAAGACGACCTCTAAACCTCAAAGAAAATATCATAGCCAACTACTTCAAATCCTCGATAACATGATATTACAATTATACAATCACGCCCTAATCCTTACTACCCAGCCACGGTCCTAATGCTAGATCCGAGCTACCCGAGAGCCTCGGATCGGCGATCAAACCATCGCCCGCCTATCCTGATATGCCTCTAATGCATACAACGCATGAACCTATGCAAACATCTATCCTAGATATCTCTATATGCCACAACATGAATTATAGGTTCAACAGTTATACAATAGCCCTCGGCACTCGCCGGCAACGGGTTAAGGTTCCACAATACCACGTTAGCTAGCACTCATAGCTGGCTAATGGCTAGGCAACCAATAAGCATTTAAACTACTATCCAACCAAGTATTTAAATGCGAGTAAAACCGTAAATTCGTCAAAAAGGGTAAATACGCACTTCAATTCTCAATCTCGATAGAAATCCCTTAAAAACCCCGTGATAACAACGTGCATGCTTTCTAACATGATTGGATATCTATCATAAACGAAAGCCAATTAAAGAAAAGCGAGAAAACATTGCTCAGAGGCTCACGGTCGATCCGACAGTCGACCGTGAGGCCACGGTCGATCCGATGATCGACCGTGAGACCAAATGAGGAAAAACATAAGGGCCACGGTCGATCGGGACATCGACCCTGGGAAGCCAAAAAGGAGACAGAGCCTCACGGTCGATGCGACGGTCGACCGTGAGGTGAAGTGGGAAAAAGGGAAGGACCCGCGGTCGATCGGAACATCGACCCTAGGAGACCCAAAACGAGACAGAGCCTAATGGTCGATCCGACGGTCAATCGTGTGGCCAGGAAAAAGCGTATCAACGCTTGACGATCGATCCGGTGGTCGACCGTCGGGCCTAATGCACAGTTCCTTAGAACAGTGTCGGAAATCCAATTTTTTGGATTTGAATGATCAGATTTTGTTGGAAAACAATGAAACTTTGCTGACATGCATAATAAATGATGGAGAAGCTATTGATACGAAGAAAACACAATTTTGATGGTTAAATCCCAAATCTAGGTCTCAATGGTTGAAAACCGACAAAACGGTGATAATACGGGAATCATCCGAAAAAATACGAAAACCAAGAAGTAGAGCTACTCTAAACATGCTATAACACCCATGTATTAAGCTACACAACATTCTATCAAGTATTCCTACATCAAAATCACAATAAACGTATCATAGGAGAACCCGATCACATGATCGAGGTAGAAACACCTTCTTGATCAAGTAGAACAGCTCCTCCACGCGTCCAACAAGTTCGATCGCCAAGATCCGCTCATCGAAGATCGCGCCTCCAAGCCCTAGCTCAGCCAGTAGGACAGAGAAAGAGAGAGAGGGAGACAACGACAGGAGAAGGAGAAAGAAAAAGAGAGAGAGAAAGTCAGGTATTTATAGAGATCAGAACCAATCTCGGCCATCCAATTCGATCTTTCCCGATCGAGCTCCGATCTTCTGATCAAATGCACCCTTATGGTTCTAATCAAACACATACATCAATCCAAGTCAATGTGTGCAACGCGGGTGTGATACTGACCACCAAGGAGTATATTTACCAAAATGCCCCTGGGGTCAAAACTGTCAAACGATCGTCCGATTGTACCCGACGCGGAACCAAACCAACAGGAAGACGGCCCTCGACCCACGCGGTCGAGCCAGGTCAAAGGGACGGGCCCTCACAGGGGATATCGCCCTTATCCCTACATTTATCCCCAAACTCCAAAAGTAATCATTACAATTTTATCTCAATTCTACCTACCACCACAACTCTACTTTTTTCTATCTCCATTCCTAACCCCATTTTATCCCCACATTTTCTAACCCCAAAATCCCTTAACCCTCCTTAACCTGGAATAAGCTAACCCCACACCAAACACCCATGTCTAGTAATTATTTGTTAGATAAAAGTTGGGTTCCGATTACTAGTGGCTTTATCAAAAGGGTTGCGAACCCATCCCACAAGATGTAGCTGATCGCTTACAAACGTCGTCGTTAAAACGTTGTAAACTCAATCAAATATTAAATTTATAATCCTTATTCAATCACTACACTACTAGGTAAAAATAGCGGTGAAGTCGGGAGTCGATCCACAGGGAAAACGTTGGAAATCAAATTCAATTCTCAAAACCCTAAAACTAAGGAAAAGAATCAAAGATAGAATAGAGTTATCTAAACTAATAAAGAAAAGAAATAAAAAGTTGATCAATTTGAATCAATGGAGTAGTTACTTAGGAATTACTCAATCCGCCCTAGTTTCATTATTAGTCTTCTCTAGTTATCATCTTGTTCCCTTCTCTCAACATTATGGATCATATGGCTACAAGCTCACATTAATCCCTAAAAGAAAGTTAATGTTCCCAACGGCATAACCTATCTTTGCTTGGCATAGATTGTCGTTGGTCCTACAATTACATTAAATTATACTACTCCTAATGACCTTGGCACAACCTATCTTCACGTAGCATAGCTTATCTCAAAGGCAAACCAATAACTTCATGAAAGCCATCTCATAAATCTCTACAATCAATCACTGAAATCATGTAGGACTGAAAGTACGTCAAGGGAACTCTGTTCCTTCAACTCAATTAACAATAAAACCATATTCATGAGATCATGCATCGAGAAGTTCACAAGAATCAAACTAAAGAAAAACCAAAACTACACTAGGGTTTCATGAATAATCCTAAGGACAATAATTAGCAACTCATCTTTTGGATGAAAGCCATCGGATTGGAGTAGGAAGCTGTCACCATTCACATCCTCTCCGTATTCTTCTTCCTCCTCCAAAGATTGTCAAAAAGATGCTTATTTTCTGCCAGCCAACACCTTCTTATAGGTGTATTCCCGTGATTAGGGTTATGGCTAAGTTGAGTTGGCCCTCTAGTGCAACTCGGATTTTCTGGTTTAATTCTGACAGCCTCTTCCAGTCGCGACTGGATTCAACCTGTCCGGAATTTGAAAATGTTCTCAACATGGAAGATATAGATTAGGAAGCCTTCTATCTTGTCCCAAAGATTTGACATTATTTGTACTTATCTGGAATATTTGGCTAATATTCTCCTGAGCATCGACGGACCAGTTTCCCAACATCTGTTTATCTTCATATTCTTGAAAACTGCTATTAATTTGCCCAGACTCTCGCAAAGTATCCAACATGGAAGTTGTAGGTCTTGCAGTCTTCTTACATCTCCCAGAATATCAGAATTTTTGAAATTTGGTAGAAATTTGGGTGATTTATTTCCAAACAGTCGACGAAGTAGTGTTTTTGCAGAATTTAGTGATTTTTGGCCGAATTTCTGGTATTTCTTTTCAAATCCTACTTAAACCTGAAATCAAGCAATATGATATCAAATACACCTACTCTAAGCCTAACAAAGGTAATTTAAGGGGTTTAATTAGTAATAATTAGTGACTTATCAGTAGCTCTTATCAAGTCTCTAGAGTCCTTTTGTGAGAGGATCAACTAGATTAATACTTGATCTAATAAATAATAGCAATTATTTCTTCTACTATCAATTGTTTGACACTAGTGAATGTCCATGCCTACGACACGGATATTTAGGGTTTCTTTTAGAAAAATTCAGCATAACCTCCCCTATACCGAGGGCTAAATGAGATAATTTTACAATATTCCTCAAATACAAAAATTAAATCACAGTATAAAAGGGGCGAACATTGTCCCCGGGGCAAACCTTGTCCCCACAAACCACAACTGCCTCAAATACAACATTATCCCCACAAACCACAACTTCAAAGAAAAAAAAAATACAGAAATTATTATTTCACAATAATCCAACTGAATGCATGTCCAACTCTCCATAGCTCTCCGGAATGTTTGTGTATCAAACTGTATGCATGTCCAACTCCGAAAGGGAGGGAAATGCACAATAATCTGTCAAAAAAAAATTAAAAAAATTAGTACAATATTTGACATCATGATGTATATTATTTCTAAATAATGTGAAACTAAAGTTACCTTACTATGGTTATTCCAATTCTACAAAGAGAACAACAAGTTCCAAAAAGAGGACTTACTAAAGATGAGCTTGTCAGCTTTTCATTCATCCAACGTAAAGCTGAACAATACGGACATGCAACATCCATCCGACCGAGAAAATGTCGTCTAAGATCTATGTGTGTCCGAGGATAAACCTTTGCATTCAGAGCTACAACTTTTGATTCATTATCATTTGATTCAATCACTTATTCCATTTCAGTTGGCCTACAAATATAAAATTTCTTTTCATCAATAAAAGACTATATGAAAAAATTTATTTACTTATCATAAATTAATAATAAATTACCTATTATTTTCTACAGATAAAAGTTCGACTTGCGCCGTTATGCATTCATTTAAATTTGAAGGATTTATCGTCACCGGAGTTATTCCACGAATAGAATAATCTACCTAATTAGGTGTTTGTGGAATGCTAGTGGACGATGCCCCAGAGGCTCGGACATCGATTACTTGCTTGAGCACATGTTCAGAAGATCCAACACATTCTCCTAATTTCTCACGTTGTCGTCGTGCACGCTGTGTCAAATGCCTATTCGAGATACCAGTGGACGATGTCCCCGAGGTTTGTACAACCATTGCTCGCTTTGGTGCAAGTTGAGAAAATCCAACATATCCTCCTAATTTCTCACATTCTCGCTGTGCACGTTGTACCAATTGCTTATTTGAACATCTAACTTCATTTTGTTGATTTGTTTCCCATTCTCATCATGCACATTGAGCTCACGCAGCTTTTGATGGCTTATTATTACTAACATTCACATGCAAATGATTTACTGTGCCAATGATAGTAAGTCGATCGTTATTATCATCAGTCATTTGGGTTGATCTACAAAAGGAAAAGATACAATCAACACAAAAGCTATTGGCTTTACATGCAATACATATAGAAGTTATTATAATCAGTCATTTTCGGTATTTACCCTTCATCTACCATTTACAACCGACACCATTCCCTTATTCCAACCAATATTACAAAGTTATCCCCATTTTACAACCAAACATCAAAGTGGAATAACTTTATTCCCTCCCCTTATTTTCACTTTTCCTAACCCCAAAATCTCTTATTCACACTTTTCCTAACCCCATACCAAACGAGACCCTAAAACAAGCCAGTCACGTTATGCGAATATAGAGGTATGCATATGAAACAACGCACACCCACGATAATGCACACTGCGTGGCAGCCTAGTGTCGTAGCGAGGTGGTAAGCCAAATCAGCCTATGTGGGGCCCACATAGTTTCTTTTTATTATTATTTCTATTCAAATACAATTCAAATTCACATGATAAACTATTAACAAAAAAAAAGATAGAAATTCAAATGACAATTAGTAACCATTATGGAGTGGCCCAATCATTATCTGGTGTGGCGATATTGGCCCGCCACATCAAGCGTGCATGAAAGCACATCTTACATGGTGTGCTTTCTATCATTTATCGTGAGTCGTGAAGATATATAGAGTGAGTGGGCAGTAGCAACAAACAAAAAAGACCAACACCACAAACGGACTTCTGGGCTCATGAGAATATATATTGTCTGATGAGTGAAGAAGACAGATCGGCAAAATTAGAGTTTATTACGATATCTGAGCGAGTTTCTTATAAAGTTTCAGGATGTGTATCCAATATTTCATTAGATAATTGGTGTTTACATCAAATCTGATAAACTTGTTGACCGGTATACCATTATCATTAGATTTAAGCTATAAACACCATTTTAAAGCAGTTATGATTAGTTATGTCTTTTTGATAACCCTTTTACCCCTACGATTTCATTAACCCATTACATGTTTATTAAATACAACTGTTTGCAGGGGGAGGTAGAGCGACGTGGAAGCTGAGGGAGAGGTTTAGGAGAAGAGGGGTGATGGAGAGGTAGCTAGACAGGAAGAGGAGGGAGGAGGAGAGGTGGGCGGCGGCGGCGAGGGGGAGGTGGAGCTGCCAGTTATTGGAGGGGATTTTGAGGGCCTCGGAGAGGTTCTTGGAGGTGCTTGGGTGGCTTGCCTATGGTGGCGCTGCTTGGGTGGTTGCCGGCAAAGAAGCTGCCCATGGCGGTAGGTAGAGAGGGAGTCCATGGCGGTGGGCTCAGAGAGGATCTTGGAGGTGGCTGCCGGCGAAGAAGTTTCCCATGGTGGTGGAGAGGAGCCCATGGCGGTGAACGGGAGGTGGAGCCATGGTTGAGGCTCGTGCCACACTTGAAGTTAGATCCTGAGAGGTAGAGCTTGTAGAGTGAGATGAGGCATGAACCTAAATTAGGGTGCTTGTTGGCCATCGAAAGCATGGTTTCTGTTATGAATGGATTAGGTGGTGACATTGAGGGATTGGATGAGCTTTCAAATGTATTCAAGGGAGATTATGGAGCCCATAGCAGTGGAGAGCGCCGCCGACGGTGAATGGGGTGATGAGCGGCGACGACGACGACGGCTGCTTGCTGGTATGTTTCAGTTTTCTCTTTTCTCTTTTCTCTTTTCAATGCAGATTCCGACAGCCGCTTCTTGCAGCTCTTCTTGGAGTCTTGATGAAGTCGTCCTCGTGAATGGGGTGATGAGCGGCGATAAGCGGCGACGACGGCGGCTGCTTGTCGGTATGTTTCAGTTTTCTTTTTTCTTTTTTCTCTTTTCTCTTTTCAGTTTTCTCTTTTCTCTTTTCAATTTTCAGTTTTCTCTTTTCTCTTTTCAATGCGGATTTCGACAGGTCCTTCTTGCAGCTCTGCTTGGACTCTTGATGAAGTTGTCCTCATGAATGGGCTGATGAACAACGATAGGCGGCAACGACGGTGGCTGCTTGCATGTATGTTTCAGTTTTCTCTTTTCAATGCGGATTCCGACAACCGCTTCTTGCAGCTTTGCTTGGACTCTTGAGGAAGTTGTCCTTGTGAATGGGGTGATGAGCAGCGATAGGCGGCAACGACGGCGGCTGCTTGCAGGCATGTTTCAATTTTCTCTTTTCTCTTTTTCAGTTTTCTTTTCTCTTTTCTCTTTTCTCTTTTCAGTTTCCTCTTTTCTCTTTTCAATGCGGATTCCGACATCCGCTTCTTACATCCCATGTTGCGCACTAGAGGACGACGGCGGCGTGGAGATCCGGCCCCGCCGTTACCACTGACGACAATGAACTTGTCAGGGGAGACCTCGTCAACAGGGGGAGAAGGGACGTAGTTGAGAGGAGGTAGCGCTAGAGCTCGTGGAGGAGACGAACTACAAGGTAGGAGAGGATGGCGGTGCTTGGTCTCCGGATTTGGCCGGAGAATGAACGGAGGAGGGTCGCGGCGGTGAGAGATCCTTGGATCTAATGGTGGTGGATGGTGCTGGAGATGTTAGGGTGTGGCGGTGCTGAGTAGCGAGCGGCGCCGGTTCCTACGAGGGTTGGAGCCCAAGGAGGATCTCGACTAGGCCACGGTGGTTGTGGGGTCTAGAGAAGGAAGGAGGGGAGGAGCCTGGGGTGTTGCCGGGTCTAGAGGAGGAAGGAGGAGAGGAGCCCCGGGGGGGTGTCTAGGGGTGGATGCAAGGTTAAAGGGGATCTGGTGATAGTAATGGAGAAAAAGGTATATGTGTATTTTGTGGTGTAAAATGGTGTTAAGGACCCAAATCTTATGCTTAGTGTTTTTTTAACCGGATAAGTTTATTTTATGATGCTGGAGCCCCTTCCCCCATATTTCATTATGTCAGTCTCTGATTATTTATACTTAACCAAATCACAGCCGAAAGGCAACCTATCCGTGCACACAAAAGATCCAATTTTTTGCCATAAAGATATTGCAATTTTAATTCAGAAGAACTACCTTTCGTGTAAAAAAGTACAGATCACACGAGTGAAAAAAACACAGCAGCGAAAACAAACAGATAAAATCCAAAGTGTAGCATAGGCGACATAAGGTCGGTAGTAGCAAAAAAAACTGGAGCAATAGAGGAAACATGTGAAAACTTTCAATTGGCATCGTCAAACTTTGTCATCTCTCTGTTAATTATTTCACTAATCTTCAATTTCCATGCATGGAAACTGTTAGTCATAAAAACACGTCAAATCATTAGGATCATTGAAATATATGCTGCTTGATGGCAATTTCATAGTATTTACAAAATTGTCATGAACTCTTCCTCATGCTCGATTCCGACATGGTTATACTATTTTAGTCATAACATTCACATACGACCTCGAAACTAGTTGATTTGTGGATCGTTGGAAAGCACTTACGAAGAGCTACAGGTTTTTTGTTGATGAGTTTTCTGAATTCAGACGTTTGGTGCATCAAACCTGCAATAGAAGCTTGGAGGGACAAAACCATAATTTTTCGAACGAAAATGAAATACTTGCATTTCGCTGGTGTTCTTTCGTGGGCCTTTATTTTCGTAAGGCTTCATATTGCCGACCGCCTACGTTATTTCATGACGTAAGGTTGGTTTTTCATCCATAACTTTGTCATTCGGAGTCCGAATTGGACAAAAAACTACGATCTAATGTCATGATATAACATAAATGAAAATTGAATGAAATCATCCATGGACAAATTCGTCCATTGCGTGAAACTGTCATGCTGTAAGAGTATTTCGCTCATAACTTGTTTGTCTGATATCCAAATGAGATGATTTGGATATAGTTGGAAAAATAATTTGAAGATCTATGACTTTTGTTTTTAGAGTTTTACCAAATTCGGATTCTATCATAGGGAGAAATTGACAGAAAGAAAATAGACATAATGAAACGAAAAAAGATGGTGCAGTTGCCGTAACTAACAATGATTATGGATGCGATTGAATCAACCGTTTGCATGGGACACGTGGCAATCAAAGGAACATAACTAGCCCAACTGTAATTAAAGCCTATAATTATGTGGAAGATCACCACATAACTCACTCTCGCAACCTAGAATCCAGAGCTAGACTCTTGTCATTGTATTTTAGACTTAGGATTTTCGTAAGTCCACCCAGCACCCTTGTATCACAATTCTATCCCGTAGTTCCATCTTGCAATTTGTAACATTTACTCTTAGTCCTTTGCCTGTAAATATTTCATCAGAACCGTTAGTCGTGCCATTTTACAATTAATATTATTATACATTTTCGACGGAGCTGATTTCGGTGTCGTCAGAGCAAATCTTGTGTTCTATTGTAACTATTAATTTATTTTTATCCTATCTTATTTCACTATCTTAGCATCCTCACTCGCATTGGAAGAGGTCAGAGAACGTGTGTTTCTTATCCATCACGATTTTGTTGTCCCTCAAATTAAATTCCGCGCGGAGAAAAACTCCAACATATAAGCAACAAGCTTCCTTTTGACTTTGGTGAGTG
The DNA here is from genome assembly GCA_963920575.1 of Narthecium ossifragum. Lineage (NCBI taxonomy): Eukaryota > Viridiplantae > Streptophyta > Magnoliopsida > Dioscoreales > Nartheciaceae > Narthecium > Narthecium ossifragum. The sequence continues at coordinate 15,107,902 of OY986974.1, read as the reverse complement.
GTGATATGACCGAGCTCACCATTGTTTAAAAAACAAAACCAAGAAGACATAGCCAGATTAGAGAGGCATATCAAGACACTGGCATCAGACACGGCCACGCACATTTATTTAGAACCCATGTGGATTGCGTCTTTCATAGCGGCATCTTGCATTGATTAACTAGCTAGTTGTTAGGGGGTTCGCAGGTCAGAAGAAGCTCAAGTTTCATTCATATTACAAGGGAGAGAAATTGTACTACTCATGCCGTCATGCGATTGCATTGCCAGTGGGTTTAATGTGGCTAAGATGCACACGTACACAAGCAGAACACGAAGACAAGGTTTTACGTTGTTCACTGTAAAATAGGTTTTCCGGACTGTTCCTAGGCGACAGATAGATGAGCCCTAAACAGTACCTCGAGTGGTTGGCGACGTGCATGTGATTGATCACCTACATAGCTTCTTAGCATTTTGACCTTACTGCAATAGTGTGAATTAGAGTTGCAGAATCTGAAGCTATGTATGGCAATGACACATGGATCGGACAAGGCCCATTCTCTGGTTCCGTGTTCACAGTTCTCAAAGGGTTCCTCATTCCTCCATACTATGGCACCATGATTACTTCTTCTTCTGCTTTACCCCACCTCAAGACACTGCTTACTGCTTAGGTAGTGGATGGAATGGGAGCTTGCCAGCCAGCCAGCCAGCTAGCTTGGAGACGTACGTAATGGATCCCCAAGGCCATAGCCTTCGTCGCAGCCACGCTGTTACGAACCCTTCTTTTGCTAGTGTTTAACAAAGCTACAGTGTGGAACTTAATAGTCAACTTCCGAGGAAATCACAGTGCACGGAGCACACAGACCTTTGATATATATCCGAAGACCACCAAGGCACGCTGTGTGGATATTCATGTATATATACTTTATGTTGGTAGTAGCAATGAACCATAAAAAGACTGACAACAAAAATGGCTTTTCTGGGCTCACATGAGACGAGTTCCTATGCTCGCAACTATTGCTGTACTTTTTTTTCGATTAGTTGAGTCCGGGGGGCTGGTTAACCAAAAGGAAAAAAGAAAGATACAAAATCAGAGGTAAAGGGGAAGCCGAGGGGCTGGGCGAGTCACTCAGATTTGAGGTAGCTAAGGATTCACCTAGACAGCTCTAGCAAGGGCATCCGTTTGTGAACTCACGCGAAACATGGACAAAAAGAAATTTGCTAAACTGGGAAGCTAATCTCCAAAGAAGAGACAGGGTGTTAATTAGTTCTCGCGGCCAGGCGAGTCGTCCGGATGCATAACCAATGCCAAGGAGGGAGTCGGATTCGAGAATCAGGTTGTGTAATCCTCTACGCTTAGCTTCGGATAGCCCACCCTGCATAGCCAGTAGCTCTGCTTCGATAACGGAGGTGGTGGTGGCCCTGGCTGACCACCACCATGTGGACTGGCACCCGTCAGGGAAGAGGATTGCCGCGAGTCCAGCTGCTCCTCCGTGGACGGCGGCATCCGTGCGGATTAAGCATTGAAGAGAGAATTAAAAAGACAAGTCGAAGAGAGCAAATAAATATATTGGAGAAGGATTCATTCTTCTTCTTTTTTATTAGATAAGTCAAATGGCTGAGTTACAAGGATTCATTCTTTTGATTTAAAAGGTATTGGTTTAGAATCACTTTCTTGGTGATAAGGAATATGATGGATTCACACCCACTCACTTTGTCAACTTTTGTCATGAACACCAATCGTGTGATGAGAAAATATATACTAACAAAATTGGAACGGCAATAGAAAAGATAATTATGTGTACAAATTCTAGTGCTAATTAAAACTTTATTCGATTACACCATGAGATTATTATACATTCTGCATCCATGAATATATCTTGCGTGCTTCCTTTCATTTAATCACTGCTGCTACTAAAGATGTAAGCAGCAAAGCAAGCACCTTTACTACCACGTTTCTCAAATGGATCTCTTAATTAAAACCTCTGGTAGTGGTGGTGCTGGGCCATGCAGCGACGCCGCTGCTGCTTGACGTGAGGCGCGACGATGGAAATGAGGCCGCCAAGCGGCGGGCGCATCTTGGAACGGTAGACCATCTCGTCGTAAGGCCTCCGGTAGAATCTTAGGTACGGCAAGAACGTTTCCCTTCCCCTCCCTGCTTGCTGCCCGACGTTGCCGCCGTCCTTTTTGAACGAGAACAAGGTAGCGGGTGATTGCAAGAACGACGGGCGCGGCGTCCTCGGATGCTGCTGAGGGGGCTGCTGCTGTCGTCGCCCGTTGGTTGTCGGATGAACAGAGGATGACGGCGTGGACGGGATGCTCTTGCTGACGGCGCGCTGAGTCGAGCGGTCGGCCGGGGAGGCGAATGAGAAGGAGCGGGCGCTGAGGGGGGAGACGCCAACGAGGGATGGGCTGGCGGCGGCGGTGCTAGTTGGGCTCTCCACAACGGTGTTGAGGTACCACGGCTTCAGGGAGTCCAGGCGCGACACCGTGAACGAGAACCGCGACGACGTCGATCCACCGGGCTTGGCCATCGCGTCGAAGCGGAGGGAGGCGGTTCTCGGGTACGACATGATGAAGGAACCGTCTTCCAGCGAGTCCTCGAAGTCCAGCGACGACACCACCGTCGTCACCGCCCACGAGTCCACAAAGGGCCGAACGCCCTGCCCCCAAAAGCTAAGTAATTAATACAACTGGATGGCCTCAGAGACAGATAGCAAACGAAAAGGATGGGTACCTTCCAGAGGATGGGGAAGAGGGAAGGTGGGTCGATGACGAAGGCCTTGTGGAGGCGGCCGGGATAGTAGTCGGAGACGAGCTTGAGGACGCCGATGAAGAGGTTGAGGAAAGCCGAGCCCGACCTGAAAAAGCCTGCAACATTCCAAAGCGCCCTCTTTTTTGGTTTTCAAACTAGCTGAGAGCAGCGCTCGGCTTTGGATTATTATTAATGGCGGACCTCTAGCTGGACCTATCAGTACTCATGACATCCTGATCACTACTGCCATTGCGGCACATGCTTGCCTCGAGACTAAACAGTAGATACCCATCATTTTAAACGGTAGTAAGTGGTAATCTCCATTAATGAGGACATGGGGAGCTTAAGAAGGGGACAAAAACATTCATTTCATTCTATAATGTCCTCTGTGCACCCAGCTATGCACTCACTCTGTTCTAATTTTTATGCTATCATGGAAGCGAAGCGAAGCTTACTGGCATCAAACAGGAGAACGAACTGGTCCACGAATCTGGACATGGACGATACGGCCACCTCCAGAGTAAACACCACCAATCGCACGAAGCTATTATTCACAAAGAGTAACCATCATTATAAGCTGAGATCGACAGAGATGAACAAGAGAGAGAGAGAGAGAGATATGTGGGACAAACAAAGGATGGTACTTACGATTTCTGAGAATGGAACTTTGGGTAGTCTTGCTTTATTCGGAAGACCTGTGAGCGGATTCAAAACAAGGAAAGAGCCAAAGAAAAAAATGAGTAAATGCTGGGGAAAAGCAAAAGGAAGTGAGTGATTAAAGTGGGAGAGAGAGAGAGAGAGAGAGAGAGGAGGAGGGTTTGGCAGGGAGAACCATAACGGGCCTGGCGTCGTCGTCCTGACCGGCCACGTAAGCGACACCATCGGCCAGCTCCGCCGAGAACTCGTCGGCTATTAAATGCTCTGTTTTGGATTTTTCCGGCGAGAGAAAATGGAAGGAAAAGGAGTCAGAGTTCCAGTAAGATTCTCTGGAAAAGCAGTTCCTAGAAAAGAACCAAACGAATAGAAACTGGAAAAAGGAGCGTCTTTTCTTAGAATAACAATGGCTGGCGGGAGATTCCATGTTCGAAAATCGATCTAAATCTAGCCATTATTGACTCCATGAAGGTAAAAATTAGGGAAAGCAAAAGGAGTACTATCTATACCAGTGCCAACGCTGTCCCTCCATGAGAGCACCGATCTCAAATGCTTCGCCGCCTTCTTCACGCTATCGCCCTTCGCCTTGAGAAACCTCTCCACGCACGCATCGTTGCAGTACTTCTCCTGCCATCCATCCATGTTGACAGCTCAAGCACTAAAACCTTAAGATCTGGAAGAAAAAAATCCAGAATCGATCTTCTATATATGTACCTGCTTCACCGTGAGAGGTGCTTGCTTCTTGAGGATCTGGAGCACGGCGTCGATCCTCTCTCGGTCCCTCTTCTGCTCCTTCGCTTCGATTCCCATCTCGAAGCCCTAATTCCAGTCCTAGTTGCGCATATAGAGAGGACTCGGAGAAGAAGAGGAGCTCTTAGCTTATAGCTTTCAGAGAGAGGAGAAGAAGAGGGGGTTTTATAAGACGGGGACTGACGGGGGCCGTTATGTGACAGAGAGTAGGAGACACGTTCCGTTATGGAGACCCGCCGTTACTTTACCCCCGATCGTCTGATTCCGATCCCAACGGTCCGTTTCCATGGGCCCCCTCTATGGTTTATATAGGCGTCGCTCAACTTTAATAACTTCCACCCTATAAATTAATGGACGGCTGTGATGGCATGATCGGCGAATCAGGGCGCCGACTTTTAACTTAAATGCTATGGGATTCCGTTGGTAACGAAGTCAAAGTTTTGTTGGGGTTCCGTTGTCCTGCGGCACACCGAAACGGAGGTGCTCCGTAGTCGTGGCGGTGGTGGGCCCACAGTGGACAAAGGACAACCCGCGAAGGGTTAAGGGAAACGGAATCCCATAGGTAGAGGCCAACGGGAACCAGGTAGAAGATTTGGTATCGGAAAAGTGGGTGGTCGTCGCCGTCCGTCTTAAACCAAGCAAAACTTGTATTTTTAAGGCTTAGTTAAGCACGGTGGTTTTCTTTCCACGTTCCCGATGCTACAGTGCAGCAGGCCGGCCGGCGCCTGGGGCGGCGCGGCCGGGGCTTGGCGGGCACCACCTCCCAAAGCATCAATGTTCGGTCCCTTGTTCTCTAGCAGGCGTTCTCGTTCGTTTGTAGGGATTGGCAATCCCCCGGATTCCCTTCTCTTGAGAATAGTCTATTCTAATGGAGGAGAGATGAAAGAGGGATGTGTCAGGTGGACTTGAGGGAGTGGGGCCGGGTGGGGACCTGGGAGCTCCATCCATATGCCTTTTACTTTTGGTGGTGCTTTGAGAGATATTCTTTATATATATGGGGTGGTTGCAGTGGTGGGAGTTCAAAATTTGAATAAGAGGCACACGACCCACGTTATCAGGTGAATCACGGAGAGAGTTTCGAATTCGAAACGGGGTGGTGATGAGTCCTCTAATCATGAACATAGGTTTGACTATGGGGTTACTTGTGTGATGCATGTGTGCACGTACTGATCAGTGTAAAAGAGTAATTACCACTAACTAGAGTTGTTTATTATGGGTAAGTACGTACGTGTGATTTGGTGGGGTCATAAGTTTCAGTTTACTCTGTACATGAGCTGCGCATGCTCTTCTTGTCTGTGGTTTTTATCATGATAGGCTAAATTATGTATTAGTATTCTGTAGTTTTGGTCAACTTTTTATATGCTCCCTGAACTTCAATTTCGTGACATTGAGTCCCTCGATTTTTTTTTTGGTTCTCATGTGAGCCTCCATCTCAATTTCCGTCTTCTGACTAACGGCAAAAGGGTCACGTGCGCCGCACGTGACCCCCTTCCGTCAGCTAACCTCTTCTCCCACTTCCGTCGTCGAAAGAGAAGTTGTCCCCGTCCCAACCTCTCACTTGAGCCATTTCTGAATGAGCCCACCAGACCTTCCACTGATGAGAGGGAAGCTCGCCTTCTACCAAGAGGGACTGATCCATAAGATAGAGGTTTGATTTAGTACCACCAATGGAGAAAAGGAGACTCCATAGTAGACTGCTCAGAATCAGACTTCGATGCAGGACAAGCGCTCACCCTCACAAGCAGAGCGATAGGGGGAGCTCACCGCAACTGAGGAGAAAGAGCTCAAGCTTCTGGCAGGGAAGGGGGACGAAGCGGATCGAGGAAGCCTTGGAAGCAAGGATGGATGGAAACGAAAAGAAAGACAACAAAACGGTCTGCCAGCTCCACCCACTTCCCTCAATCCCCTCCTCCACCTCTTCTCCCACTCCTCTCTCTCTCCTGTCACCCTAACTCTAACCCTAAGCTGTCCCCATCCCAACCTCTCCAATCCCTAACCCTATCCGCGACCCCCTTCCCCCGCTCCTCCTGCTCCGCTTCCTCCCGCGACATCATCACCCCCGACCGCTGCCTCGCCAAGCTGCTCCCCTCCGCGGCCTGGCGCAGCCGCGCTGCCGCCTCCTCCGCTGTCTTTAACCGCCTCCGACGTCTTAACCTCCTCCACAACGCCTCCCGCGTCCTCATCGCTGGCGCGGGCGCGGGCCACGCCGTTGCTGCCCTCCGAGGGGCTGGCGTTGTCGATGTGACCGGCGTCGACCTCGTCGACTTCCCACCGCTCATTCGCCGCGCCGATCCCCACTAGCTCCATCTTGGCGCCGCACCCGCAACCCTTCCCGGCGGCGAGCATGCCCTCTCCGGCCTCCCTCGCCCTGTCCTCCCTCGACGTCGCCCCATCCACCTACGTGATCCATGCGCCGCCGGCTTCCTTCTCGTTGACGGGTTCCCATGCGCGCCGCCACCCGCGGGTTCCCATGCATAGGAGCGCGGGAGCACGGGAGTGCGGGAGAGAGAGAGGCAGAGGAGGAGAGAGGGAGGCCGAGGAGAGAGAGAGGTCGAGGAGAGAGAGAGGCAGCCAAGGAGAGAGAGAGAACTCATGTTCTGATTTGGGTGGTGGCCATCGTCAACCTCATCATCGAGCTCTCCTCACCTCCCGCCTCCGGCCATCGTCAACCTCGCCGTCGACGTCGCCCTCTCCGCGGCCAGGGCAACATGCTCACCAACGTGCACTGCTACAACAAAGCCACATTCTGCTACAACACAGCCAAGGAGGACGGCATTCTTGTCCGGCTCGCCGGATTAGCTCAGACTAGGATTGCCAACTCCTACATGGACTGCACCGGGATAGTTCTCGAGGACCCGGTGCAAGTCCACATAACCAACGCCTTCTTCTTGGGCAACGCCAACATCGTGTTGAGGTCGATCAAGGGGAAAATCTCCGCCGTGGTGATCTCCGACAACATGTTCGCCGGAACAGGATGGACCATGCCGATCATAGAGCTGGACGAGTCCAATGGGCCATTCCACCAGGTCGACCAGGTTGTGATCGACCACAACAACGTGCTGGAGATGAACGTGAAGTCGACGGTGGCGCAGATGATGGTGGCCGGAAAGGGGAAGAGATGGGTGGCGGACTTCTCGTCAATCCTCGTCTTCCCTAACCTGATAAACCACGTACGGTAATCCATGGTGTTGAGCGAGCCGTGTTATATGCCGGCGCACGCGGTCATCGGACTTGACGGAAGAGGGTCACGTGCGGCGCACGTGACCCTTTTGCCGTTAGTCAGTAGACGGAAATTGGGATGGAGGCTCACATGAGAACCAAAAATAAAATCGAGGGACTCAATGTCACGAAATTGAAGTTCATGGACCATATAAAAAGTTGACCAAAACTACAGGGTACTAATACATAATTTAGCCTATCATGATATATGTATCGACACTGAAGCATCACCGAGTAGATTAAGGGACGTTTGGTGCGGAAATAGTTTATTTCGAATTAAGGAAATTTTTGATTTGTTATTTTAATAATATTTTAATGATGTTTGGTTAAAAAATAGGATAAATTAGTAATTATTGTTTGGGATAGAAAAAAAATGTTTGAATGTAAAAGATGGAATATAGATAGATATAGTTTTTTAAAAAAAATTTATGGGTATTGAGGTTTGCATTTATATTTTCAATTATAATTTTTAATGTATAGATATATCAAGGTTTGCGCCAAAAATATATTATATTATAATGTATATAATATACTATAATAATGTTATACTACTAGAATATATAATATATAATACAATATATTATGTAATATAGAATATATATATATTCTTGATTATTTACAAATCTATCAATAAAATATATTTAACATAATATAATATAAGGTTATTTACATATGTACCCCTAAAAACTTGCTAAATAACATATATATACCCCTACATTCTTTCATATTACATATATACCCTTAGAAACATCAAAAAAATCCAAACCATACCCCTCCTTCCTCACACCGTTAAAAATGCCCTATAAAATGACCATTTTGCCCTTTATTCATGTTTATTATAATTCAACTCACAAGGGTATGATAAGGGCAAAATGGTCATTTTATAGGGCGTTTTTAACGGTGTGAGGACGGAGGGGTATGGTTTGGATTTTTTTTATGTTTGTTAGGGTATATATGTAATATGAAAGAATGTAGGGGTACATTTGTAATTTAAGAAGTTTTGGAGGATTCAAAAGTAATTATCCATATAATATAAGATATAATCGAGAATATATACTATATTTTATATAATGTATTGTATTATATAATATATTATGTTATATAAAATATATACTATATTTTTAAAATACATTATATAAAATATGCTATATATTGTTGATTATATTATATATATAATTATAATATATAAACATAATATGACATAATATACAATAAAATAATATATGTATATATATTACATATATATGCCTCGATATTTTTGTCGCGCATCCCAAGATTCAAACTTGAATACATTTATACCAATATTTATTTTTATACTCATATTCATGTCAAAATAAAATCAAATTTTAATTATTTACTTAATACACCTTAACCCAATCCCACCTTAACCCCTCCCAATTTCCAATTCCCAATTTGACCGGGGATAGATAACCCGAAACTAATGGTTTGACCCGTGATAATCGAAAACCTATTCCCCTCTTCTTCCATACGTTGTTTGACTCTGAGAATAAGTGGTGCTTATTCTGTAATAAACATAACTTATTCCCAAACCAAACGCTATCTAAATATAGAATATTGTCTTAAATATATAATATTGTTCAAAGTTCAAACATTCAGCTATCCAACTGTTTCCACTTTCCAGTTCACCATGTTGCTCAAAATTTATACCAAGGATGGATATTTGATCGCCAGACATGTGAGGTGTGCCAATCGTAGCGTAGGGTTATCAAAATGTATGTGGATTTTACCGTGCCTCAATTAAGATGACTTTTTAGAGAAACAAACGCTCAAATCTAAATGCTGATTTTTGTAGTTTTTATGATTTAATTACTCCTAATGATGATTATGGTATTCCTAAAGATATGATATTACTCCTAGAGAGATTATGCTACGCCTAAAGAGATTATGCTACCCCTAGAGAGATTATGCTACTCCTAGAGTTATAGAAAGTAAAGAAAATAAAGAAAGAAAAACTAGTTACTTATTTTCATTGAAATAGCAACTGATGAATTACAGCTTCAAGGAAAAAAAAAACTGATAGAAACTCCTAAAAGTACATACTAGCACAGTAGCTAATGAAACAATAGTAGAAAAGTTCTGATTTGAGTGTGTGTGGGGGGGGGGGGGTTCTTTTTCTATCTTGAAAGCTTTTATAATTCCGATCATCGCCTCTAGGATAACTGTTCAGCTGATCTTTGGCCCCACTTCCTATGCTTCCGCTTTTGGGGAGTGGTTAGGTAGATCATGGGGATGTGGGGCATGTATCATTGTGATAGTGCTTCGACTTCGAGGTTGCATGCCTCCAGATTAGGTGGTTCTTATGGCGCCTTAACTTCGAGGTTGCACAACTCCCGTACTTAGGGTTTAATATAATGCATTGACCTCGAAGTGGTTCCGAAGTCCATACCTTTGTAAAGCGCCTCGACGTCGAGTTGTTCGTCTCCGGAAATAGTGACTTCCTGAGATGCCTCGACGTCGAGCTTGTTTGGCTCCAAGCTCAATGATTTTATGAAGTACCTCGATCTCGAAGTTGTTTAGCCCCAGGATTGGTAACATCAGGTATCAATAGTCCTTCTTTTTGTACCAAGGGACAACTCGACACTTCGAGTATCGTATTGTTAGATCGAATCGCAATAGATGCGAAGTCAGCGTGATGATGGGGTTTGAACTTGGACATCGGGTAACATTAAAGGTGCATATCATCCCATTAGCCGACGCTAAATCTTTTCTCGCTTAGTCTTGAAGGCGATGATTCCACTAGTCTTATTGCTGATTCGTCCATCTGTCGCGTCCGTATGGTGCCACATGTATTATGATTGTGACCTTCTAGATGAGTGTCATGTGTTTAAATCAACCATGGATGCATAACAGCCGGTGGTCGAGTATTTTTCTCGGTAACACACCCGCGCCGTTTGATCATCTGTGTCCATTGTATGTGTATGGGATGTAAGTGGGTGATGCTATTTGCTAAAGATGGTTCTCATGATGCATGAAGTACGTGTCAGGAACGAGGGAGGTGGTGAAGATGGTTCTCGTGATGCTAAAGATTGTTTTCATGGTACCAATATATGATACCATCCATGGAAAGCATGGAGTAAACTGTCCTATATATGTTCTGAATCCACGCACATATGTTTGCCACATCTGCACCTAATTAAGTTGAATGTCACATCACATTTTTGCAGGCCACAATGCAACAAAGTCCTCGGCACTTCCAAAATGTCATCTAATCAATTGTCCTCATAGCCGACAAAGTTCATTACTAATGTATAATTAATGGTCTGTCGATCGGTTGGATTTATTTAGGTGGTGGATTAACCTAGTCCCTCATGGCTGTGTTTAACCGCCATGCTTCTTGGCATCTTTGATGATACGTATACCAACTCAATGATGATATATGTTTCTTCTAAACAGTGGACAAACCTAGCTTTCAATTTTTTGAAATGATGCTTCTCAATGTATCATCAATCATATATGAACAACTAATTATAAATGACGTCCCCACATAAATTTTTTGGCAACGTATCTGGACGTAATGCTACAATGAATCCGTGACCATTGTGATTATTCGAGTGATATATGTGTGTGTTACTTATGGGCTGTCTAGTCTTATCATGAATTGTTTGGCACTTATTAAGCTTGTTAGGAGGAGGAAGAGTCCTAAGAAAAGAAATCTTGGACGTTAGTAATAATTAAAATGGTGCATGCATGAGGGATCCCTACGGACTAATCTGGCTCACCAATTGACTATTGGGCAAATACTTTTAACCTTTCCTCTGGATGCAATAAGTATGGCATCTAAGCCCCCTTTGGTTCGGCGTGGGGAAATAAGGGGTTATAAAAATAACCTTTTCATTTTCTAATTTATCATCAAACGTCATTAGATTAGAAAGTGAAATAGGACAGGGTAACGTCCCAAACCCAGATTAATTAAGTTATCCTTACTTTTGAAATTACGATTAAGGTGGGAATTGGGAATTTTATTAAATAATTAATTAAAATTTGATTTTATCTTTACATAAATTTGAGTAGAAGAAATAAATATTTTAATGTTATTATGTCCCGATACATATGACACGAATCCCGAGACACTTATGCATAATAAAATTAAGTTACGAATCTTGATACTAATCAGTGCAACATGAAAGGTATGCTTACATTAAATTAATATATTAGTTTTAAAAATATGATATAATTGAGAATATTTATTATATTTGATATATTGTATTTTATAATATAATAATATTTTATGTATTACGTTTCCACTTTCCAACTATATCTGAACTATCGCGGGAGAACTTCATCTATAATCGAAATATATCCAATTATTACATATTATCATATATAATATATTACAATATATAATACTATTATACTACATAATACACTATATTAAGATATAGTATATTTTTATATATAATATGATAAAGAATATAAATGACATAATATTATGTACTATTTAATATGTATTATACGTTATAGTATATCTACCTTACAAATGACAGTTATTGGCTCTGTCCTGCTGTCACCTGTTGTCCCACATGGATTCCTAGATGGCATCCTACGTGGCCGTTTATCTGCACCCCATTTCTGAGAGCGGTTCCTGGATGGAAATGGACAGCGTGCGTGGGTGCCTTCCCCATGGAGAGAGAGAGAGAGAGCGTGAGACCTGCCTTCCCCGATGGTTTCCTTCCCCATCGAGAGAGAGAACGAGAGACCCGAGAGAGATAGAGAGTGGGGGGGGATCAAGAGGGTGGCTCAGGATGTCGTTGCCGGCCGAGGGTGAGGCTAGTCGAGGACTACATCTTCATTTCGATCGGCTTCCTTGAAGAGGTCGCCGGATCCGGCCGGTCTCGACATCCCCGATGTCGTCCAAGCCTCGCTGCGGCCGGCTTTGGCGTCTGGGCGTTTGACGGGGGTTGGAGTCTGATCGAGAGGTGGATCTTCATCTTGAGCGGCTTCCTAGAAGATATCTCCAATGTCGCTGGATCCGGCCAACCCCACCACCTTCCCCTCTCTCCTCTCTTTGCGACGTTGGCCCGATCGATTAGGGACTTCCACCCAGAAATACCTAGCTCCTGCTCTACGCACCGAGCACCCCCAACAACTTTCCATCTCCGCCATCGACTACCGCGCTGTCCACACGAGTACAAAGGCTTCGTGATCCGCCCCGACGGCGGCGGTGCAGCGCTCGATCCGAGTTCGAGCGACGTTGTTAACGTTGGGACGACGTTTAGAGGGCTGCGTGCGGCCCGTGCGGGGGGGAAAGAAGCGAGAATGGAGTGGGAGGGACCAGCGGGTGCTACATGCCACCATCGAAGAGTTTCGATTGGAGATTGGGGATGTTTGCGATTAAGCAGGTTAGATCTTCTCCTGTTTTTACGGTATTGTTGATCTTATAAGATATTTTTTGATTATTAGCTAACAAACTCCGTTGTTTCATAGCATCCTCATCGCATCCTCTGCACGTCTAAGTCATCGCATGCCGATCTTCACATCCCCGCTGTCGTCCAAGCCTCGCCTCGCACAACACTGCCATATCTCCGGTGAGCTTTCCCTATGCTCTCCTTGCTTCACCCCGTCAGCATGTTTTCTTCTCCCTCTTCCCATGGCTTCACCTCTCTTCCTAGATGTTTGTCGCGTCTGAGAATAATGTCTTCTGTAATCGCTTCGGCTAAATTTCCTCCATCTCTTCAACTCACTTAGGAACCCAAGATTTCTCCTTTTCAACTATTTTTACCCGTTCAAGGTTTCTATGCAATGTTGGATTTAATCTTCTCCCTCTTCCCATGGTTTCACCTCTCTTCCTATTTTTATATCTCTTTGTGGATGTTTGTCGCGTCTGAGAATAATGTCTTCTGTAATCGCTTCGCCTCGATTTCCTCCATCTCTTCAACTCACCTAGGAACCCAAGATTTCTCCTTTTCAACTATTTTTATCCGTTAAAGGTTTCTATGCAATGTTGGAATTAGTCTTCTCCCTTTTCCCATGGCTTCACCTCTCTTCCTATTTTTATATCTCTTTGTTGATGTTTGTCGCGTCTGAGAATAATGACTTCTGTAATCGCTTCGCCTCGATTTCCTCCATCTCTTCAACTCACCTAGGAACCCAAGCTTTCTCCTTTTCAACTATTTTTACCTGTTAAAGGTTTCTATGCAATGTTGGAATTAATTTATTCAAGTTTGTTGGTGTTGGGTTTAATTTTTTTTCTCTTCGTCTAGAGCATTACTGTTGATCAAAAAAGGGCTTAAATATGCTTCATTTCTTGAGTATCTGTAGTTAAAGTTCAAACTTTGCTTGGGATCAAAGATTATGCTGTTCTTTTACTTGACAGTTGATTCGTGTTGTAGATTTAAATCTTCATGCATGTTAACTATCGATTGTTGATTGTTTCCTTTCAACGATAAATTTTTACAATCTATTTACAACCTCTTCCAATATCTTCTTCAAGTTGTATAGGTGATGAGTCACTAAATATTCATAATTAAACCCCTTAAATTACCTTTGTTAGGCCTATAGTAGTTGTATTTAATAGTTTGTTAGTTGATTTCAGGTTTAATCATGATTTGAGAAGGAATATAAGAATTTCGACTAAAAGGATGAATTTATGTGATAAAGACTGCTTCATCGCCTGTCAGTAGAATATTCTCTATATATTCTATATAACTCCAAATATTCTGGAAATTTACTAAATGGTAGAAGACTCCAAGAGCTACAACTTTGATGTTGGATACTTTGTGAGATTCTTGACATCTTAATACCAGTTTTGAAGACTATGAAGAAAAACAGATGCCGGGAAACTGGTTTGTCGATGCTCAGGCGAATATTCGCCAAATATTTCAGATAAGTCCAAATAATGTCAAATCATCTGGAAAGGACAAAAGGCTTCCTAATATACATCTTTCATGTTGAGCACATTTCCAAACTCCAGACGGATTGAACCCAATCACGACCGGAAGAGGCTATCAGAATTAAACCAAGAAATCCGAGTTGCACTAGAGGTCCAACTCAACCCATAACCCTAATTCCGGGAATACACCTATAAGAAGGTGTTGGCTGGCCGAAAATAAGCATCTTTTTTACAATCTTTGGAGGAGAAAAAAGAAGACAGAGAGGATGTGGATGGTGACAGCTTCCTATTCCAACCCGATGGCTTTCATCCAAAAGATGAGTTGCTAATGATTGTACTTTGGATTATTCATGAAACCTAGTGTAGTTTTGGTTTTTCTTTAGTTTAATTCTTATGAACTTCTCGATGCATGATCTCATGAATATGGTTTTATTGTTAATAGAGTTGAAGGAACAGAGTTCCATTGACATACTTTCAGTCCTACATGATTTTTGTAATTGATTGTAGATATTTATGAGATGGTTTTCATGAAGTTATTGGTTTGTCTTTGAGATAAGCTATGCTACGCGAAGATAGGTTGTGCCAAGGTCATTAGGAGTAGTATAATTTAAGATAATCGTAGGACCAAAGACAATCTATGCCAAGCAAAGATAGGTTATGCCATTGGGAATGATAACTTTATTTAGGGATTCATGTGAGCTTGTAGCCATATGATCCATAATGTTGAGAGAATGGAACAAGATGATAACTAGAGAAGACTAATAATGAAACTAGGGCGGATTGAGTAATTACTAAGTAACTATTCCATTGATTCAAATTGATTAACCTTTTATTTCTTTTCTTTATTACTTTAGATAACTCTATTCTATATTTGATTATTTTCCTTAGTTTTAGGGTTTTGAGAATTGATTTCAGTTTCCAACGTTTTTCTTGTGGATCAACTCCCGATTTCACCACTAGTCTATGTAGTAGTATTAGTGATTGAATAAGGATATAAATTTAAGATTTGATTGAGGTTAGTAACGTTTTAACGACGACGTTTGCGAGTGATTAATTGGTCTTTGTCAAATTGAGACATATGATTTCTTAGAGTCTTCCAAGATCGTTTCTTTTTTAAGCTAAAAGCAAAAACTAATAGGATATGTATATTTGCTTTTAGCTATGCATATTTAAAGTTCTTACGATGTTCAACGATATAAACTTTTTTATTCTAGCAGTTTCCTTTTCTGAAGAGATGCTAATCAACGTGCTAGAGAACAATGAAAAAAGAGTAAAAACTAATGCTTCTTTTTTAGTCTATAGAGAATGAGTTGAGGTCTCTCTGTAATGTGGTGATCATGGAATGCTAAGGATTGTGGATGGCATAACAGTTTTTATTTTGTTAAAGAGCTCTCAAACTTTTTAGTTAAAGAAGCTGTCAAGAAAGAGCTGTCAATGAAAAGTTTATTGGTCTATTGGCTATTAAATTCAGTTATATGGTTTATTGGTGTCTTCTTCTCTCATATGGAGGTTTTAGGCTTCAAACCTATGAAATTAAATTAGACTTGGATGGAAGTAGAAAATAGGACATCAACATTCTTCCTGTTGTAGAAGGCTTCATGTTTGGATGGAATAGAAGGGAACATCCATTTTACAATATGGTCATGTATGAATGGGACAAAGAAATTTTGTTTTCATGCTTAACAGATGCATAGCTATTCCGCATAAATTTCCCACCAATTAAAATAGTCACCTTCTTCGGCTACTCAAGAATAACATGCATGCATGTGTTTATCATCCTCATACTACTATATCCTATAGCAACCTTACTTTTTATACAAGCCCAAAATGTGTATAATGTTGCATGCCATCTGATCTAGATGATGTGTTATATTCTGCTTTTTTCTCATGGTCTTTGCCCAATAAGTAGATATGTGTGTGTTTTGATGTTCATAATAGTGAGAGATATTTTCATCGGATCAGGAGTTTATATCTTTAGCTGCACATTTGTCTTACATACGGCGGATTTATTGAGTTTGGAAGGAATGTATTGGTGTTTAAAGTAGGAGGATTCTTCTTGGGTTCTTTCTAATTGTGATTTTGGATGTGATAAACTTAAATATTGTAAAAAATAGTACAGTTGAAAGATTTGAATTTGTAGAGCATGGACAAAATTTTGTTGATTTGTATCAGTAGAATTGAAGAACATAAGAGTTTGTAATAAGGTGGATAAGTTTATCATGGGTGGAAATCTTTGGAATAGGGTTCTATGGTCTACTATAAGTTTAAAGATTCGACCAATTGTTTCTATGTCATAACTAAGCTTGGAGAGGTGATATTTGATCTTAAGTACATCTTCTTCATCTTCTCAGAGATTGATATTTGATCTTCTTCGTCTTCTCTAGATTTGATCTTCTTATTTATTTATATATAGTTCTGCCGAACCTGTAGTCGTCTTTTTCCTTTCTCCCAGTATGGGTGATTTTGCTATGTATTTTGTTAAGGTAACTATGAGAATCCATCTGTCTATATGTGAATCATGGTGATGAGACATTTTTGAATAATGTGATATTTATCTTTTTTTTCCCCTCAGTGAGATGATTTCCTTTCGGCTTAATTCGTCAAGAGGAAGAAAAAAATTATTTCCTTTCAGCCTTTTGTCCTAAGTATTTGCATATGAAATTCCGGCTTAATTCTTTTGGATTTTTTCATATGAGAATGCTTATTTCTACAAACTAGAATGCTCCAGCCTATGATGGAACTTGGATAATTTTCATCAGAGTTTTGTTTTTCTTTTTCTTCTGTTTTATTTCTCTCAGGTTTTGAGTCGAAAGCTGTATGTTTCAGCTGAGCTGTCACCTTAATGTAGGTAAGATCTCTTATGAGTGTGTATAAATGTATGTAACCTATATTTTCTCAATTGGCTTCAATGTATAAATTTTCTTTCCTTATGATGGTGTATGGTAGGTGTTATTGGCAAGTGCAGTATCATTTAGTTGTATGTCTTTTTGTTTGCGTGGTTTGTGGGGACAATGTTTGCCCCGGGGACAATGTTCGCCTCTTTTAGTTGTGAATTAATTTTTGTATTTGATTTTTGTTGTAGAATTGTGTCATTTAGCCCTTGGTAGAGGGGAGGTTATGCCGAATTTTTTTGAAAAACAAGGGAATTAATGAATACAATATTACTACCTTCGTTCTCAACTAACTACTATCGGAAGTATATTTTGTTCATTTTGAATTCACCAATTCTTTTATTCCTGGGGATGTTAGAGTTTGCTCCTTTTATTATACAAGTGGAGAAGTTCCGCATAATCATTTTTAAACTTTCTCTACAGTTATTGTAGATCTAGCAGTTACATATACTAATAATCAGCTTAAACATTTAAAGTTGAATGATATTTTTTGGTCAAAATCACCTTTTTGACTCTGAGTTGTCCTCTTCTTTGCTTAATGTTTTCATTTACCATCTTAGGATAAAACACAACCAATTAATATCCACTGTTTTGCTGACGATAGGGATCACAACATCATCTTCGGAGCAGTGAGTTACATAGACATCCCCGTCTAGATTCTAACTTACAAAAAACAATAGTTACCTAACACTATATCCCTATTTCTTAATGACTTCTATTACTTAGGAAGATGCTAATGTCCGGTGAACTGCTGAGATGTTACGCGATAACGGGGCATGTGTCGATATTCGCACTGAGTACGAGCTCCATGCCATGCGACCACCTATAGTGAGTGGAAAAAAATTAATCACATAAGATTTCATCTAATTTTAATTTGTCTCATACATAAAGCGATTTGCTATTACGTTCTCAGATACATCTGCGACCCCCAGCACCACTTACTGCAAATGGGGTGAGTAAAATAATAGTACTAACATTATATCATTCAAACATTTGTGATGGGCTTTATGCACGTTCTTTGAGTTTGAATTTTGAACATTAAATTAAAAAAATGTGAATTTCGGTAGGTTGTTTATTAAAATATGTGCACTTTGCATACATTTATTATGTTAATTTGTCTTACATTGATTTAACACCTACGTGCCCACAAGTCCCTTTAACTGCACGACAACTGGGATAACGGCGACGAAGAGAGCGTGAAAGGCAAGAGAGACTTATGGTGTGTGGACCATACGATGACATTTCAACAACTCAACCCGGGCAATTTTCATATGGAACTAGATCAAACGTTTCTAATGCGCCATTCATAGTTCATGAGGAGGTTGAAGATACAACTGTTGTGACTGAGGCTTTGACAACACGATAATTGGCCCAACGATGACGAAGAGAACCCAAAACACAAGAGAGTCTTATAGCGCGTGGACCATATGATGGCAATTTGACAACACACACAGGTTGTTCTTCATATGGGATTGCATCAAACATTTCTAAATCTCCAAACATACTACATGATGAGGTTGTTGTGACTGAGTCTATGCAAGAAAGCTTGGGTGCGTCTGTGACAACCGGGCTATCTCTACCCCGATTTATTAATGCTCGACAATTAGGGCAGGACCGAATGAGGGAATGCTTACATTTTGAACATGCAGAATACCTTGCTCCTTCATCAAGTGGTCGCAAGAAAACCGGTAATCAGGCACCAATTGAATATCAAACGATTTTAGCTATTGCACCCTCACCGATGCTAAACGAGGATACAACACCCGTTGATGTGTGAGAACTTTCTCAGCCTCCAAACTTTTAATACTGATAGGTTTCCTAATGAAACTTAAAATGTTTATTCTTTTAACATTAATTCACTTTTTCTACAGTCTCATAGATGAAGATGTATTAAAAGTAGATACAGCTGCGGATCACCATGCTGGCATGAACCCATGTCGTCATTGGCTAGGTACAATGGATTTAGTGTGCGTCCATTGTAACGCCAAGCATTGGCTTGCCGAGAGATTGTTTGAATCCTCAGCAATTGATCCAAAATTTGGAAATTGTTGCGGGCAAGGTAAAATCAAGCTGGCACCTTTAACAGATCCACCCCAATCTCTCAGAGATCTTTTCGAGGGTGATGATGAAAATGCGTGTTCATTCCGCATTAACATTCGCCAATACAACATAGCAAACTCCTTTACCAGCCTTGGTGTACGTATCGATGATAGGATTAGACAAAGAACCAGTCCTATGCCATTCAACATCCATGGCGAAGTAAGACATTTTACAGGGGCATTATTGCCGGAGTCAAGAACTGATCGGGTGTATGCTCAACTTTATATCTATGATCCGGATGAAGTAGTGAGGATACGCATAAATAATAATCCAAATTTAAGTCCGGCTGTTCTTCAAGTTATCCAGAACATTCTTTCGCATTGTAATCCTTTTATCCGAATTTACAGACAGGCACATGAAATCCTATCGGATACAAGTATGACTGCGCCACCTCTCCCAGTGCGCTTGCAGACCATCAACTGATCGCCGCAGGTTCAATTTGCCAACTGTTAATGAAATTGTTGTTATTTTGCCAAGCGATGGTGTTGAAATAGCTACGAAACGTGATATATTGCTACATCTTTGAGGTGATGGGCCCTTAGAACGAATAAGTGAATGCCATCCTGCATATCTGCCCCTGCATTATGTTCTTTTATTCCTAAACGGTGATCTTGGATGGAGTACAGACCTCAAACAGTGGGATGTTAGTCGTGGTTGCCCTTCAGTGAAGAGATTAACAATGTCGGAGTATTATTGTTACCGTTTTTATGAACGAGACGGGGAGTATTCAACTATACTTCGTGGTAAAAGGTTATTCCAAGAATTTATTGTTGATGCATGGGCCTCATCTGAACAGAACAAACTCTTTTGGAACAGAACAAATCAGGGTAAGTTAAGATCGGAGTGTTATCAGTGCCTTAAAGACTTGGGAGGGATTATAACCGACACAAATCAGATTGGACAGAGGGTAGTGCTGCCTTCATCATTCACAGGTAGCACTAGACATCTAAACCAGATCTACCACGACTCAATGGCGATAACCCGATATTTTAATCATCATGATGTGTTCCTTACAATGACAGCAAATCCAAGGTGGCCTGAGATTCAAGAAGCTCTGCTCCAGTATCAGAATGCTATGGATCGTCCAGACATAATTGTGCGCGTTTTCAATGAGAAAAGAAAGGCATTGCTCAGAGAGATTAAGGAGAACAGAGTCTTTGGTAGTAAGGTAGCGCATGTTTACACCATTGAGTTCCAGAAACGTGGACTTCCACACATGCATGCCCTATTTTTCCTGCAAGGAAGGGACAAGATAAGAATATGTGCACAGGTTGACTCCATCGTTTGTGCTGAATTCCCAGACAAGCAAGCCGAGCCAGCGTTGTTCGACACTGTGAAAACTTGCATGGTATATGGACCATGTGGTGCTTGAGCTGCAACTATGGGTATCACAACACCATGTACTGAGAATGGTCGTTGTATGAAAATGTACCCGAAGCCACTCACCGACAGAACAAGTATGGATCAAGATGGATACTGTCGCGCCCCGACCCGCGAAAGCCCAATCGGGCCGGGCAAAGCGAACCGAAACCTACAAAACGCGGAAAAGAACGGCGAGGGTTCCCTCTAACCTATTGGTCTCCCTAACAGTTCACCAAAGCACCCTCAATTAAATCAACAATTAACAACATCGAACCACAGATTAAAAACTCAAGTGTTAATATACATATCCTCGGAGAGGGGAAATTCGAATACAACATACTCCCGTAGGAGACTATCTAACATAAGGGTAAAAACGGTAAATATCGCCACCTCTCAAAAGCCATCAGGCGCCGCCGCACTGCCAACCAACTGCCCGGTAGGGGCCACAGAGGAAGAACTGACGCCTGCACCTGCAAAACGCAGCCCGGGTAGGTGTGAGCACTAACCTCAGTAGGGATCTACACTACGACACACAGAAGGAAGAGGGAAACGCAACAGTGTCGCACTCAAGTAAGACCTGGGTGTATACAGGGGTCCCATAACCCCACCGCGTGTCCCTGAGGCCCCGATCATGGTCTTCCAGCCGGGCTAGTCACATGTCGGGTCACACTCAGTAGCAGAAAACGACACTGCTGACTCTCAACAGGACACTGAACACTGTTTGGTGGGAAGAGACACTACTGAGTAGGCAAAACCTCTACTCAAGAGTTTTAAGAAAAGCTGGACACCGGCTACACCTCAGATCCGACTCGAGGCCGACACGACCTCTACAATCATCAAGCCACAAGTGTACCAGTCATCTAAGCCTATCATCAAATCGACTGGACACTACAATTCAAACTGAGTCTTAACCACCCAACCCCGGTCCTAGGGCTAAGTCCGAGCTTCCAGCCTCGGGACGGCGACCCAAAGATCACCCACGCCCTAACCAATGCAACTAATGCACACAACAAGAATGCATGCTATGACATACACAGATAATAGGAAATGCATGCAACAGTATGTCAAGAATCATATAAGTCTACTGGATCGCTGCAGCGGTACCACCAACCGCTGCCAGCCGATCCGCAGCGGGTCCCGGCATTACGACGGTACCGCGACCGTCAACTGCGGACTCTTGCAACGGGAAGCAACCCCGGAAACCATTGATGAACAGTACACAATATAATATTATATTCAAACACCCAAAACCACTAGTTAGGGGCTAATTGATCCCGTTGATCCGACGTCATCCAAATGACGTCGGATTCAAGATCCAACTTAGCCACCAGTAGGTGTATAAACCAGGATCATAATATCCAAAAATCATCATCATCCAACGGTTGGATTAACGGGAAAACGCTAATCAAAATCGTTAATCAAACTAACTTACCCATTAATTGCTGCAACTCAGCCCTCCAGAAAACAATTCACAAGAAATCGTAGACAAATCGGAAAATTACGAAACAAGATGTAATGGAAAGCTAACGAATAGTTCTACAACTCTTATGTTTATGAAAAGCCAAGATCAAGTACACGACGGCCGAAAAACTCGCCGCAAGCCAGCTGTTTCTCAAGAACAGCAGAAAACCAGAAATCCGAGACTAATCTTGCATAAAACCTACTCAAATCTCAACTGATTAACATGAAACTTAAATCAGTTATTCTACAAGGCATAAAGAATCCAACAAAGCAAGGATCAACAAGATCCAACGGCTAGATCTCAAAAACACCCGAAATAAACATCAGTAGGTATAACCCTACCTAGCTGCGCTTTCCTCGGCTGATTCCCCGCGATTTGATCACTAACAAGCCTCCAAACCTCTTCAGGGATCTTCCTCTCATTGTCACGAATCCAACGAGCCATAGAACACCCAATTTGATGGTCGGAGGAGGGAGAACGGAAGAGGGGAAGGTGGCTGCCGGAAAAACAGGGGAAGAGCAGAGCTTTGGGGGAGAAGAGAAGAGAAGAAGAAGAAAGGAGGAGGAGGAAGAGAGGGGAAGAAAAGTAGGGAAACGGGGGGAGGGGACAGCCGGGAAAGAGGGGAAAAAGTGAAAGAAGGGGAGGGGAAGTCTTCCCCCTCTGACAGGAGAGAGCGACGGCCAACGGCGGCCGTCCTCGCGAAGCAGAAAACCAACCGACTTATAAATGATCGATCCTTCCTCAACGAAGGATCGATCCTTCAAGACGATTCACAAGGCTTTCTGGCACAAAGAGGATCGATCCTTTAGCCAGAGAGGATCGATCCTTTGTGTGCTGAAAGCTAAACTTGGGCAAGAACTCAAGCCCAAGTCCGGATCTTTCGATCCCGGGTCCACCTAGCCATTCTAAACAAACACTAACACATACAAGGCCAGTGTGTGCACACGCGGGTGTGAAACAAACCAACAAGGCGCAATTTACCAAATTGCCATTGCGGTCTACAACGAGCCATAGGGGTAGAGGGGCAGGTCCTCACAGATACCCTGTATATCGTCGACGTCTGAGTGACGTGGAAATATTAGTTCATGGGGTGCCGGTCAATAATGCAGATGTTGTGCCCTACAATCCATATTTATCAAGGATGTTTAACTGCCACATCAACGTTGAAGTCTGTGCAGGTGTTCACTATGTGGCTTATATTCACAAATATATCTACAAGGGTCATGATCGAGCAACAATGGTTTTGGGAGGAGACGATGAGATTCAGCAGCATATTAATGCACGATCTATAGGCCCGTGTGAAGCGGCATGGCGTCTTTATGAGTATCACATACACGAGGAGTATCCCGCAGTCCAGCGGCTAGCTGTCCACTTGCCTGGGGAACAACGTGTGCTCTTCAACGCATTGGAACCAGTCATAGCAGTACTTGAACGAGGATCGAATCAACAAACAACTTTGATTGCATACTTCTCCTGTTGTGCTAATGATTTGTCTCCACGCGCCTACTGTTATCAAGAGTTTCCTGAACATTATGTCTGGAATAAAAAAGATGCCATGTGGAGACCACGTAAACGTGGGTTTTCCATTGGAAGATTGTATTATGTCCCACCAACTGAAGGTGAGCGCTTCTATCTACGGCTGTTACTAACTACAGTTAAAGGTCCGAAATCATATGAGCACCTACGAACCGTTGCTGGGATCCAATATGCGACTTTTAAAGACGCATGCCAAGCATTAGGTTTGTTGGAGGACGATGGAGAATGGGTCCAATGTATGCAGGAATCGGTTGTTGTGAATACAGGGTACCAATTGAGACAGTTGTTTGCTACCGTACTTTTATATTGTAATCCGCAAAATCCATCCACATTATGGGCACAATTTTCTACTCAAATATGTGATTACATCCCACATCTCTTACGTGCTCAATTCCAAATAGAGTGGCTATCAGATGAGCAAGTCAAGGACTATGGATTGTACATATTAGAGCAGATGTTACAAGAACAAGGTTCGTCGTTAGCAAACTATCCGTTGACGCCTCGCCCTACAGGTAATTGGACTGCACATTCTCAAACCAGGCTTATGATGGAACATAAAATTCTAATTGATAATGCTAAGAATACAGACTTTGAAAATGATGTACAAATGTTGAACCCGGAACAACGTTCTACATACAATGCTATAATGGCTTCTGTAAATTCTGATGACGGCCGGTCATTCTTCCTAAATGGGGGTACTGGTACAGGAAAGACATTTCTTTACAACACCATCGCTGGAAAGTGTCGGGAGCTTGGTAATATAGCTGTCACCGTTGCTTCTTCGGGTATTGCTGCTTTATTGTTAACAGGCGGACCCACAGCTCACTTGACTTTCAAAATTCCCCTTAACATAGCTGATAAGTCACTAAATGATCATGATTCATCCCCTTAACTTAGCTTTGTTATGCCTAGAGTAGTTGTATTTGATAGCTTATTAATTGATTTCAGGTTTAAGTAGGATTTGAGAAGAAATGCAAGAAATTCGACTAAAATGACTAAATAAACTGCTTTGTCGACCGTCAGTAATATATTTGCCAAATATTTTACAAAGGTCCAAATATTCTGAAACTTTGACATGTAGTAGAAGACTCAGAGATAAACAACTTTCATGTTGGATACTTGGCGAGATTCCATACAGATTAATACCAGTTTGGAAGACTATGAAGATATACAGCTGTTGGAAACTGGTCCGTCGATGCTCAGGAGAATATTCGCCAAATATTCCCTATAAGTCTAAATCTTATAAAATCTTCGGGATATGACAGAATCCTTAAAGATCTAAAACTTTCCTGTTGAAGACATTCTCAGATTCCTAGCCAATTAGCGCTAGAATTGAGTTAAAATCGGAATCCTGAATAGAAGTTGAAATACGAAAAGAGGAAAGTCAAAGTTTAAGTCTAGATAGGACTCTTAAGTCCAAGTTTAGGGTTTCTCTATTTAAAAGGCCTTTTTCAGCCGAATTTCTCATCTTTTTGACAACCTTTGGAGGAGGAGGAAGAAGAAGGAGATGATGTGGATGGTGACAGCTTCCTATTCTAACCCAATGGCTTTCATCCAAAAGATGAGTTGCTAATTATTGTACTTAGGATTATTCATGAAACCCTAGTGTAGTTTTGGTTTTTCTTTAGTTGGATTCTTGTGAACTTCTCGATGCATGATCTCATGAATATGGTTTTATCGTTAATAGAGTTGAGGGAACAGAGTTTCTTGACGTATTTTCAGTCCTACATGATTTCTGTGATTGATTGTAGAGATTTATGAGATGGTTTTCATGAAGTTATTGGTTTGTCTTTGAGATAAGCTATGCTACGCGAAGATAAGTTGTGCCACAGTCATTAGGAGTAGTATAATTTAATGTGATCGTAGGACCAAAAACAATCTATGCCAAGCAAAGATAGATTATGCCGTTGGGAACATTAACTTTCTTTTAGGAATTCATTTGAGCTTGTAGCCATATGATCCATATTGTTGAGAGAAGGGAACAAGATGATAACTAGAGAAGACTAAGAACGAAACTAGGGCGGATTGAGTAATTCCTAAGTCACTTATCCATTGATTCAAATTGATCAACCTTTTATCTCTTTTATTTCTTTTCTTCATTAGTTTAATCTATTCTATCTTTGACTCTTTTCCTTAGTTTTAGGGTTTCGAGAATTGATTTCAGTTTCCAACGTTTTCCCTGTGGATCGACTCTGAACATCACCGCTATTTCTACCTAGTAGTTTAGTGATTGAATAAGGATATAAATTTAATATTTGATTGAGTTTACAACGTTTTAATGACGACGTTTGTAAGCGATCAATTTTCGGCGCCGTTGCCGGGGATTTCGACAGTTAACTAATTGATTTTCTCTTAACTCGTTTTCTTTGCTTAGTTAGGTTTCTATCTTTCTTAATTTTACCTTTCTTTATTTTACACTTTCCAGGATTTTTCTGTCAAATTTCTTGAATTTTATCAGCATTGGAACAGATTTTTCTTGAAGGAAGCATCTTACCCACGGCCTGGAGCGATCGATCGGACCCCAAACCGACCGATCGGAACTGCGCAGTCAGGTAAGTTTTCTTACTTCAAAATTTTTCGTTTCAATCATTGTTTTCCGGATTTTGTCGTCTCCTCCGAATCTTCTGTTTTCTTTTTCTCTTTCTTATATATGATCTTGCATACATTGCCGAATATTATATGCCACCGGGTGATACATCGTGGGATTATCGCACGCCCTCGACATATACACCTGCTTACAATAATGACACATATGGTTTCTCAAATCCGATATATAATTCACATTCATATCCTTATAAATCGAATTTTAGAAATCATACAAACCCTAATTGGCAATTTGAAGGTTATCGACCTCCAAATGTTCAACCATGGAACATAGAAACACCGATCCAAAATTCAGCACCTTATTTTGATCAGCAATATTGTCGCGCCCCGACCCGCGAAAGCCCAACCGGGCCGGGCGACGCGAACCGGAACCTACAAAACGCGGAAAAAGACGGCGAGGGTTCCCTCTAACCTATTGGTCTCCCTAGCAATTCACCCAAAGCACCCTCAATTAAAAGATAATAAATTCACAACATCGAACCAAAGGTAAAAGCAGTAAATATCGCCACCTCTCAAAGTGTTTAATATACATATCCTCGGAGAGGGGAAGATCCAAATACAACATTACTCCCGTAGGAGACTAACTAACCAAAGGTAAAAGCAATAAATATCGCTACCTCTCAAAGTCCACCAGGCGCCGCCGCACCGCCGACCAACTGCCCGGTAGGGGCCACAGAGGAAGAACTGACGCCTGCACCTACAAAACGCAGCCCGGGTAGGTGTGAGCACTAAGCTCAGTAGGGATCTACACTACGACACACAGAAGGAAGAGGGAAACGCAACAGTGCCGCCCTCAAGTAGAACCTGGGTGTATACAGGGGTCCCATAACCCCACCGCGTGTCCTTGAGGCCCATGATCATGGTCTCCCAGCCGGGCTTGTCACATGTCAGGTCACACTCAGTAGCAGGAAACAACACTGCTAACTCTCAACATGACACTGAACACTGTTTGGTGGGAAGAGACACCACTGAGTAGGCAACTCCTTTACTCAAGAGTTTTAAGAAAAACTGGACACCGGCTAGACCTCAGATCCGACTCGAGGTCGACACGACCTCTTCAATCATCAAGCAACAAGTGCCCCAGTCATCTAGGCTTATCATCAAGTTTGACTGGACACTACAATTCAAACCGGGTCCAAACAGCCCAACCCCGATCCTAGGGCTAAGTCCGAGCTTCCAGCCTCGGGACGGCGACCCAAAGATCACCCACACCCTAACCAATGCAACTAATGCACAAAAATCAACAATGCATGCCATGACTTACACAAACAGGAGATAGACATGCAACAATATGTCAAAGATAGCATACAAGTCAACCGGATCGCTGCAGCGGTACTACCGACCGCTGCCAGCCGATCCGCAGAGGGTCCCGGCATTACGACGGTACCGTGACCGTCAACCGCGGACTCATGTAACGGGAAGCAACCCAAAAAACGATGATGAACAGTAAACAATATAATATTATATTCTGAAATATAATATTATAATCAAAACACTCAAAGCCTCTACTTAGGGGCTAATTGATCTCGTCGATCCGACATCCAAACGACTTCGGATTCAAGATCCAACTTAGCCATCAGTAGGTGTATATACCAGAATCAACATATCCAAAATCGATAATCATCCAACGGTTGGATTAACGGAAAAATACTAATCAAAACCGCTAATCAAACTAACTTACCAATTAATTGCTGCAACGTAGCCCTCCAGCAAACAATTCATAACATATCGTAGGAAAATCGGAAAATTATGAAATTAGTTGGGTTAGAGAGTAGATTCAAAGATCTACAACTCTCATGCTCAGCACAACCCAAGCTCTTGTAGGTACCGGCCGAAAAACTCACCGCAAGCCGGTTGTTCTTCAAGAACAGCAGAAAACAGAGAAACCGAGCTTAATCATGCATAAAACCTACTAAGATCTCAACCAAAGATCATAAAACTCATATCAGAAATTCTACTAGGCACGAGGAATCCAACAAGACAAAGATCAACAAGATCCAACGGCTAGATCTAGAGAAACCCACTAAAGAACACAGTAGGTAGAAGAACCTACCGAATAACGGTAATCCCGGCTGATCCCTCGTAACCAGTCACCAACAAGCCTCCCAAGCACATCAGGAGCCTCCCTCTCGTTGCCACGGATCCAACGAGCCTTAGAACACCCAAAATGATGGTCGGAGGAGGGAGAACGGAAGAGAAGAAGCTCGCCGGCCGGAAAAGAGAAGAAACAGAGCTTTCGGGTGAGGAGAAAGAAGAAGAGAAGAAGAAGGAAGGAGGGGAAGAAGAAAAGGAGGAAAAGGGGGAGGGGACAGCCGAGGGAAGGGGGAACTCGCGCCCCGGATCGATCCCAACACCAAGTCGGATCGATCCGAGCGGGTCAAAACCCACCGACTCGTTCACGAGTCCGATTTATCTCTCCAAGGAGCGATCGATCGCTCAAGGGTTGTCAGCTGCCCCGAAGGCAAGTTTCCGCGCGCCCGAGCTGGGATCCTCGGATCCTGGGTCCACCTAGCCATTCTAAATAAACACTAACACATACAAGGTCAGTGTGTGCACACGCGGGTGTGAAACAAACCAACAAGGCGCAATTTACCAAATTGCCCTTGCGGTCTACAACGAGCCACAGGGGTAGAGGGACAGGTCCTCACAAATATCCTCCACAACCACTCTCTTACTCAGCTTTGGACACAATCATGAGTACACTTGCCAACATGAATGCCGACATCAAAGCTAACATGGAAAAAATCAAAAGCGATGTTAACTCTAATGATCAATCAATTAAAAAAATAGAGACACAAATAGAATAACTAACCCACATGGTTGATTCGTATTATGAGAATGAGGATTATGCGAATGATTCTATTCCTCTTGTTAATGATGACAATGCTTGTGATGCTTATCTTTCTAATGATGTTGATGCATGCTATAATGCTTCTGATACTTTGCCAGTTCATGATGTTATTGATAAGGTTTTACCAGCTGCTGAAAATATTGGTTTGTCAACTTTGGATGATACAGTTGATGATGTTGATGATGTTGATAAATGCTATCTAGTTATATATTCTGGGCCTTATATGTATTTCGGTCATTCTTATGAAGCAAGTTTTTTTTATGATAGTGATGATGATGGTTGTTATGCTAAATTGCCGATTGTTCATGATGAGTTGAATGATGATAATATGTCTATTTCCAATAATCATAATGACGATGAGCATATTAGTGAGACCCTCTGTCGGGAACCTCAAGTTGAACTTCTACATGATGAGTTGAATGATGATGACATGCATATTAGTGATAAACATAATAAGGATGAGGGTGTTAGTAATATTCCTTGTTTAGAGCCTCAAGTTGAGATTCTATCTTTAATATCATCCCCATTAGTTGAACTTTGGGAGGAGGAGAACCTTGTTATGAGTGAAGACCATGCCAATTCCTATCGTCCCTTTCTCAAAGATCGTATCCAAATTTCCAATTCTATGTATATTTTGCTTGCTAAGGACTTCTTTTTATTCTTTGATGAAGCATGTCTGCATACATTCACCATGATTCGGGCCATGTATTTCTTCACATGAATCATCGCCCTCCTAAATCTTGTTTCGGGAGCGTCTAGCGAAAGACGTAAAATTGCGCGCTAACTGGGAGGCAACCCAGCTTTTTAGGAGTTTCTACTAATTTTTACAATTTTTCCTGATTTTTAGGAGTTTTCCCTGATTTTTTTAGAATTTTTCAACAATTTTTCCGTATTTCTTTCATTTTTCCGCCAATTTTCTTTTGATTTTTTTCTCCCTCTTCCCGAGCGGCTCACCTGTGAGCCGGGACATCATCGTCCTGGCTCCGCCTGGCTTCCAGCGGCTCGTCCCCGAGCCGTCACCAGCGCCGCCCATTGCAGCATCTCCGGCCACCCCCAACCCTCCAAACCAGCACCAACACCATCGCCATCCTTCCACCTTTCCGATATCGGCCTCCTCTTCCCTCGACACCCTCTCTTCCGACGCCGGTGAGGCCCTCGGCCATCGTCTTCACCATCATCCATGGCCGCCCACCGCATTATAACACCTCCAGAAGCTTCCGTAGGTTGTCACGATCCTTCCCACACTATCAAAATCCTTCATTTCTTCCTGGATCACCGGATTCAAACTTCGGTGACTATACCTCGCCGTCCCCCTCCAATCCACCCCTTTCCGACCACAATCGTTTGATCAAACCCCACAGGAGTTTTCACAGAGCTCCTACGTTCCTTCCTCCACTATCCCCTACCTCCATTGATGTCTGGATCGCTGGAACCCACTTTCGACGATCCTTAACCGCGCCGGCCACCTCTAATCTCCCACCTGAGAACTTTAATTCCACAATCAGATTACATAGATGAGTTCACCAGGCCACCACGATTCTTCCTGCACCTTCCAAATCCTCCGGCGATGATGTTTTGCCGTTGATCCTTCGCCGGCGAGTTTCAGCCGTTCGATGGCTGCGAGATACGATCCATCGCTATAGTGTTCTGATTTCCGATCAGACGGACTAGATATTCAATCAGGACCATAATCTATATACTCAAGTCATCCATGCATCCCACAACATTCACGGGTGTTCACTTTTCCCTATCTCCGCTAATTTCGAATTTTGATCTCGCCGCGGGCTGCAGACCGTGGATGAGAACAACCTTACTGTGGATTACGAATAATTTGATGCTCTGCTTGGATATTTTGGTCCTTTATTTTCTTATCTGTGATGTCTAGAAGATTATTTTTGATGTATTATCTCCTTTACTATTTATCTGTACATGTTATATTTTTTATGTGATGAATGTTTATACAGATTAATATATCATGAAAATACAAAGGAGATTCCGCCGAAATTTTCTATGATTCTAATACTTTTATTTGTTATATTTGATCTTTTTGGAAAGGTATATATTTTTGTGATAGGGTATGGTGGGAAAGAACGTATTTATTCAATGATGGTGATGCCAAAACTAAAATTGGAAGAGAGAGAAATCTATTTCTGAGGCGTTCATTATGGTTTTCTCTACCCTTTACTTCTTGATTTGTTTTTATGACTTAGTGTAATTGGGGACAATTACATTTAAGTTGGGGGATAGCATTCATAAATTTCATGCTCATAATTTATTTCTGGTAACCAAATATTATACATCCCTTGAATTATGTCAAAAGAATGAAATTATGATATGATTTGACAAAGCTGCATGTTTTAGAAATTTATTTTATGAATTATTCTGAGACTTGTATGTCATATAAGAAATAGTAAATTTTTGCTATGCATGATATTATTTCTATACATTAACACTTTTACCATGATCTAAGAATAGCTTGATATATCCTAATGCACATGTTCACTTCCACATGTTAAGGGGTTGATATTAGATTCTAAGCATGATACTGGGATAGGTTTACAATTTTATGTCATGACACAGAAAATACATGAACATATGCAATTATCTGAGTATGTGAAAAAAAAAAAGGATTTTCAACTTAGTAACCGGGTAGTGTGCCTAACCAGCGTGGTGTTCGCGTAAAACGGTTGAATTTCATGAAAAAAAGAATAAAAATTTGGATTTACAACTTAGTAACCGGGCAGTGTGCCTAACCAGCGTAGTGTTCGCGTAAAACAGTTGAAATTCCAGCAGAAAAAAGAAAACAAAAGAAAAATGAAAAAAACAGAGATTGTTATGTGATAAGTGGAAAATATGTGCTTGAATATGATTGTGATCTTGAATAGTTGAAGTGTTTAGATATAATTGACACTGTGAAGCATGTGGAACTCCATTCGCACACAGGAGTGCTAAAGTTATTTTTAATCATGATTAAATATGTTGAAGTGTTGCAAATATGTTATGACATGTTTTGATTTACTATGTTTTTATCCGACTATTTGTTGAAGGGTATATTTATGGACATTATTTCTGTTTCATGCATTAGAGTTGATGAGTATTATGATTGATTTCGAATGATATATTCAAAAGAATGTATAGATGTTTGTGGGTGTCATCCCTGAAAACCCTCAGGAGACTATAACTCCTCCACTGGGGTAACCCAGGGGTTTAAAGGCTTGTTGCACATGCTAAGTGCAATCATGAGACCTACGAAAGTGGCTAGTTAGATTTATTGTTTTCCTTTTATCTTTTCTTTACTCGAGGACTAGCAAAGTGTAAGTTGGGGGGTGTGATAAGTTACTAAATGATCATGATTCAACCCCTTAATTTAGCTTTGTTATGCCTAGAGTAGTTGTATTTGATAGCTTGTTAATTGATTTCAGGTTTAAGTAGGATTTGAGAAGAAATGCAAGAAATTCGACTAAAATGACTAAATAAACTGCTTCGTCGACCGTCAGTAATATATTCGCCAAGTATTTTACAAAGGTCTAAATATTCTGAAACTTTGACATGTGGTAGAAGACTCAAAGATAAACAACTTTCATGTTGGATACTTGGCGAGATTCCATACAGATTAATACCAGTTTGGAAGACTATGAAGATATAAAGCTGTTGGAAACTGGTCCGTCGATGCTCAGGAGAATATTCGCCAAATTTTCCCTATAAACCTAAATATTATAAAATCTTCGGGATATGACAGAATCCTTGAAGATCTAAAACTTTCCTGTTGAAGACATTCTCAGATTCCAAGCCAATTAGAGCCAGAATTGAGTTAAAGTCGGAATCCTGAATAGAAGTTGAAATACGAAAAGAGGAAAGTCAAAGTTTAAGTCTAGATAGGACTCTTAAGTCTAAGTTTAGGGTTTCTCTATTTAAAAGGCCTTTTCCTGCCGAATTTCTCATCTTTCTGACAATATTTGGAGGAGGAGGAAGAAGAAGGAGAGGATGTGGATGGTGACAGCTTCCTATTCAAACCCGATGGCTTTCATCCAAAAGATGAGTTGTTAATTATTGTACTTAGGATTATTCATGAAACCCTAGTGTAGTTTTGGTTTTTCTTTAGTTGGATTCTTGTGAACTTCTCGATGCATGATCTCATGAATATGGTTTTATTGTTAATAGAGTTGAGGGAACAGAGTTCCTTGACGTATTTTCAGTCCTACATGATTTCTGTGATTGATTGTAGAGATTTATGAGATGGTTTTCATGAAGTTATTGGTTTGCCTTTGAGATAAGCTATGCTACACGAAGATAGGTTGTGCTACGGTCATTAGGAGTAGTATAATTTAATGTAATCGTAGGACCAAAGACAATCTATGCTAAGCAAAGATAGGTTATGCCATTGTGAACATTAACTTTTTTTTAGGGATTCATGTGAGCTTGTAGCCATATGATCCATAATGTTGAGAGAAGGGAACAAGATGATAACTAGAGAAGACTAATAACGAAACTAGGACGGATTGAGTAATTCCTAAGTCACTTATCCATTGATTCAAATTGATCAACCTTTTATCTCTTTTATTTCTTTTCTTCATTAGTTTAATCTATTCTATCTTTGATTCTTTTCCTTAGTTTTAGGGTTTTGAGAATTGATTTCAGTTTCCAACGTTTTCCCTATGGATCGACTCTAGACTTCACCGCTATTTCTACCTAGTAGTTTAGTGATTGAATAAGGATATATATTTAGTATTTGATTGAGTTTACAACATTTTAACGACGACGTTTGTAAGCGATCAATTTTTGGCGCCGTTGCCGAGGATTTCGACGGTTAACTAATTGATTTTCTCTTAACTCATTTTCTTTGCTTAGTTAGGTTTCTATCTTTCTTAATTTTACCTTTCTTGATTTTACACTTTCTAGGATTTTTTTGACAAATTTCTGGAATTTTATCAGCGTTGGAACAAATTTTTCTTGAAGGAAGCATCTCACCCACGGCCTGGAGCAATCGATCGGACCCCAAACCGACCGATCGGAACTGCGCATTATACAAGCACGGATAATGACTGGGGCCAAAGCTGGGGAGGTTTTTTTCATACCCTGAATATCGTTGGTGCCGTCCAGTAAAGAGATGCCATTTAAGATGTCTCGCCGTCAATTCCCTATTCGACTGGCTTACGCCATAACACTTAATAAATCACAGGGCCAGTCGTTGAAATTTGTAGGGGTCGACTTACGCACTCCGGTGTTCAGTCATGGTCAGCTCTACATTGCATTGTCCTGATGTACTTCGGCAAACTGTATTAGCTTCCTAACTAATTATGCTAGCGCAAACACGACCATTAATATAGTTTACCCAGAAGTGTTGATTGATACTTGAAAATTATGGATGTAAGTTTCCAAATGGAATTTTAATTGTAATCAAGACAAATAAATTAAAGAACACTATTTTAATTCAATGTAGGTTTAAAATGTTGCTTGAATTTAATGTTCCCTTCTAACGCAGGATTGGGATAGTCATGCTCGAAACATTGCGTACATAGCAGAACAATTCTGATCAATTGGACCTTGAACAATGTACATACCATACTTTACCTTTCATATACCACGATCTATTAGTATTTTTTAATCGTTTCACTCTGAATATTCTGTTACAGGTCGTATTTCATGTGCCACGTGCGAGCTTCTCCATTGTGAAAGAGGCCTACACTCTAGGACGTGTTATGGGCCGAATGTTAGAGATGCCTTGGTGGTTACGTCCTGGAAAGATAGAGTGAAGGAATGCATTGGCAGCATAGCGTGTTGTAAAAACACTACTGGTTTGATAATTTATTTCAAAATTATGTGATTCCCTTATCTCTGAACTTTCTACAGTTATCAGAACCATTGCTGAAATAAGCAAATGACATTGTTGGCTATTGATATTTGGTTCTATTAATATTCACTGATAATTTTGTGCTTTCTTAAGCAAATACTTATAATTTAGCATGTTTGCATCACTTTTAATGGGAACAGATAGGTGGAAATGTTACTGCAACTTGCTGGGAAATAGGAAGAGGGATAGCGAATTGTACGTTCTCATACTGGCGATAAATTTTGAGTCGTCATTGATTGCAATGTACATATTGTATTGTTGTCCGTCTTTGAGTATAAATTTATCTTAGATATTTACATCAAATAGATTAGTCTTATTAGTATGAAAGGGTCAGGGGAGGTGTGAGATAGAGAACCTTGTCTAACCGTGCCAGGAGCATGGGTTCTCACTATATGTGTTGTTTTAATAGTGGTCAATCAATTATTTTAATTTATACCATTCTTAGCCATCATGGCCTATTTGAATTATTAATGCAAGGTACCATCATATGTTATTTTGTGACACATCATAGTTGTGTGTGACTTCTTGCTTATGCTTGATCCTATGATGAATAATGAAGGTCTGCGTGACTTCTTGCTTATGCTTGATCCTATGATGAATAATGAAGTATCATTGGAAGGATACGAGTATCGGCGTTCGTTGGCACATGAAACATTTCAACCCATCGTTGAAGCTACGGAAGTGGACTACGTGATGCTGAGAAAGAACTGCCCATCATGATATCAATGAAGAAGTACAAATTTTATACAATTGTTTGGTTTATTAATAAGAAAAATGTAAAATCGTGCCAGGGGCACGGGTGAGTACTAGTTATATATATTATACTATATTTGTAGCACAAATATCGATGTATTTACGTATTGAAAACTATAATTGAAAATATAAATGAAAATTTCAATATTAATAAAATTAAAAATATAAACAAAAAAATAAACTATTTCTATCTATATTCCACATTTTACATCAAAACGATTTTTCTTATCCCTGATAATCATTACTTTACCCTCACTTTTCTTAACAAAAAAATCCCTTAATCCAAAATAACATATCCCCGTACCAATTTGGTGCGCGGGATCCATGGTACCCGTGGAATGGTATTCGTGGGGGCGGATCCCGCACACGACTCGGGCGTCGAAAATGGGATCCACCCTTCTGGATCGACACATATCCAAACGTGGTGAATGGTAAGTGGCACACGAGGCTACTAGAGAGCTGTATATGATGACATCCATGGATGAGATGTTTTTCCCGACTCTCTGACCAAAAATACACAAGCATCTGAGAGGAGTTCGGAAAGAAAAAATATAGTGATTTTTTTCGAGCTAAAATTGACGTTTGTCTCACGCATAGTTGTCCATAGGCCGGGCTCTTAGCTTGTTTGTGTTAGCCATAAATATAACCATTTGGGCGATTAACAAGATCAATGGTAATTTCATAAATATTGCCAATCGACCAATAAATACTCTAGTTTTGACATAGTTGAATTATTTTGGCCATAACATTTACATCAAGTATCCAAAGTGAGCGATACTGGAACCATTGGAAAGAGGACGAAAAGATCTACAACTTTGTTGTTAAAGAGATCTTCAGATTCCATCGTTTACTATGTCAAACCGGCAGTCGAAGTTCCAGTGGTAAAATAGTAAATAATGGTCAATAATCCAAACGTTATCGTCCAAAAGATGGCCGATGTCATCTCCCATTTCTCCATCGGCCATATTTTGGCTGATTATTTTAATAAGACATCGATGTATTTTGACCAGTTTGACGATAACTTTCTCATACGATGTCCAAATGAATTGATTTTTGGACCGATAGAAAGAGAATTCGAAGACCTATAACTTTCATGTTCAGAGTTTTATCAAATTTCAAGGTTACCACCGGCCAAATCGCAGTGGAAGACAAGACGCTATATGTGATGGCAGTTTCGTAAATAACAGAAGATATCGCCCAGTTACGCATTTCTGACAGTTTCAGATTCAGTTCTGACAGTTGCAGTGGGTAGTGCGGGTGGTTTCAAGGTGGTTACCAGAAGCTCTATGAAAGGCCAAGAGGATGAAGGAAAACATCTCTCCCGAAATCAAGAGGAAAAATGCTACTTTATCTATCTTTTATCATGTATCAGTAGATTTAAGTCTACCTACAATTTAGCCTTTTAAATTCAGCAATGAAGCTTCTCTTTCCTTTAAATTCCTGCAACAAGTCCTTCATTTCTAGCAGTAGTCCTACAATAATTTATTCCATAGGAGTAGTATTACCATAATTTTCTAGAAGTAGTGTTACCATAACTCTATTCATAGGAGTGACCTAGGAGTAGATTTACCATAGTTCATCATCTTCAATTTCCCTCTATTTTCTCTATTTTATTTCTTTTCTCATCCAATCTCAACAAGTTTCAGCACCTCTGTTCGTTTTCGAAGGAGTAGAACTTAACCGTAATGTCATGATTCTTGAATGTTAGATAATTTTTTATGACCCTTTTTTCCTTTGGCCGATTTTCTGCTCTAACAGTTTGCATGTGGGATGCTGACACCCATCTTCCGATTGGATTCGATGGTGGTTAATGGGTTGATGGCTGGACCTGAATCGTTAGTATAGACGTGGGGATTGGGTTCTCGTTGGGCCTGTTAGCTCATGCTTGAACTGGACTCACGATGGGTGGGCTGGGTAAATCCTCTAACAAGCCGAACTCTGATGTCGGATCGGGTTTAATGTCAGGTCATGCCGGGCTCAGCTCCGGCCTGATTCGGGGTTTTGGGCTTCATGTTCATTCTAGCCCATGTAGAGCTGATCATTGGCCTAGCCCACCTTGGTTATTCATGTGGTTGAAGCGTGTAGGCTTTTTGGCCAGCAGAGGGTGGGGCTGTCGAATGTTTGCACCAAAATTGAGATCATGATCGAGTTTAGCCGAGCCCTACATATTTTGATTTAGCCCGGGCTCACCTTTAGCCCCCACAAAGGGTGCATTTGGACGTCAAACTCCATCAAGTTGTCTCAAGAAGGTGTTTGATTCGCTCATGATATATCGTCCGGAGCCACCTAGTGTTTGATTTAATTACTCGTGATCTCATCTAGAACAATGCCTAAAGATTGCTCAATTCTGATCGGGTTTTTACAAGCAGGGATCTGCAATTGGGCTTGGTCGGGCTCATGATACTTGGTGTTTTGACCTTGATGGTCCATTTGGTTCGCTTCATAAGGAAACATATAGCATAAAATTATATATTGTCATTGTAAAAATTAAGATTTTTGAAATGAGTTAAATATAAACATTTTTTTTCTTTTCTTTTCTTTTCTTTTACTTTACGTAAACCCGAGAGTCAGAAACAAGAACAAAGAAGGAGAGAAGGACCGGTCTAGTGAGCTGGCCGGACAATTAACCCTAGCCACAAACTCATTTGCGATTAAATGGCATGACAAGTATGATGTCACTCTTTAGAAATGGGAAAAAGATCTCTACCGTTGGATTGAACCGGGATGCGTGCCCGGTTCAATCCAACGGTGGTGATTTGAGCACATGCCTATGTGGCATGTATCCAAATCAGAACTCTTAGAAATATGAATGAAATTTGAGCCACGACTCCGTTCTACAATTTTTTTAATATGTAAGATGCCACTATCATTGTACGAAGTCCACATGGGTTCCAAACGAATGTGTGTCCTGATATGCCTCTCTACTCTGGCTTTATCTCTTGGGTTTTTTAGACGAGAAATGTTGTGTACATGATTGTGGGACCATGTACACACACATGAGAGAGGAGAGAGATAGGGAGAATGAAGGAGAGAGAGTGAAGGAGAGTGAGAGAGAATGGGAGGGAGAGAGGGAGGTGGCATAGCCCCATGAATGCCACCTAGGCATATACCCCAAACAAAACCCTTTAAACAATAGTGAGCTCTCACCAAGAGGCTGTTTGGTTGCTGAGAAGTAAGCTGAAGTGGAGTGACTTTTTTGAAAGTGACTTCACTGGAGTGGCTTTCTGGGATTTTCTGAGTTCTGGTGTTTGGTTGGTGCTTGAAGTGGAGATATGGTCATCCCTAACTTTGAGTAATTTCATGGATTTTTAATAATTTAATATTTTTAAAATAAGTTTAATAATTAAAATACTAATTTTAATTATTAAGATTATTAAAATATTAAAATATTAATACTTTTTAATTTAAAATATTAAAATAATACTATTTTGGATGATGTGGATCAATTACGAGGTGACACGTGACATGTGGGACCCACTTATTTTTAATATTTTAATTTAAAATTTATTAAAATATTAATATTGTAATAATTTTTAAATTAAATATATTAAAATAATACTATTTTGGATGATGTGGACCAATCAGGAGGTGACACGTGACATGTGGGACCCATTTATATTAATATTTTATTACAGTATTATATTATTAATATTATTTGTCACTTCCCAGCGTGCCACTTCAACGACTTCGGATCAAAATCACCGGAAATCAAATTCGAAAGTGAAAGCTAAATTTGTCTTAGGGTTGAAGTGACTTGAAGTGACTTCAATCTCACTTCAACACTACCAAACAACCGGAGTGGTTGGAGTCACTTAAAAAAGTGACTCCAGCTCCACTTCAAGCCAACCAAACATGCCCCAAGTCAAAAAGAAGCTTGTAGCTTTATTTGTTGGAGTTTTCATGCATGGAAATTAAAGAATAGTGAAATAAACAGAGACGTCGACGTTTGCGGTGCTAATTGGAAGTTTTCGTATGTCTTCTACTGATCCAGGTTTCGTATGTCTTCTACTCAAATAAACAGAGACGCCGCCTATGAGAGTTCGGATTTTGTCGATTTGTTTTTCTTGATGTGCTTTTTTTGGGGTGATTTAATATATATAATAAATTGGTGATAACACCAAATTAAAAAAAATTATCGTCAAAAACCAAATTAGCTTGGTGAAAACCCCGTTGTGGTATTAGTTGTCGTGTGTTAATAAATTAAAGACTGAAATGTCCTTATATACCAATGCTATTGAGGGCTACTACATGCGCGAGTTTAGTTGCCGTCGTCTTGTTTTCCTCCGACGATCTACCCCACGCACGAGTTTAGTTGTCGTCGTCTTCCTCTGACGATCCACTGCACGCACGAGCTTTAGTTGCCGTCGTCTTCCTCCGATGATCTAACACACGTGCAAGCTTTAGTTACCGTCGTCTTCTTTCGATGATCATTCGCCGTTTTCTTCGAGAACCCTAACACTTGGCCTCTTCCTTGTCCGTTCTCCTGAGTATGTATGATGATTCTTTATGTGTATTAAGGATGGTTTCTTATGTGGTTATCACTTTTGTGGTTGAAATCCTAGGTTGTGTGCTTTGATTCGTTTTTTGGTTGATTTCTTTTTCTCCTAATGCATTGTAATCCAAGTTTTTCATTCAAGACTTCTAAAGAGCTGCATATCACCACTCTGTCATAAGTATCTCTATTGGCATGTATTTCAAAACATGTGAACAAATCATTTGTTGATTTCTTTTTCGTCTTTGTCGATTTCAGTAAAAAAAATCATTTACATCTTTGTTGATCCATTTTCATCCTTATGTTCATTTGATTCATTTTCATCTTTCTAGTCCATTAATTCATTTTCATTTTTGTTGATTGCAGTAAACCATTCATTTCCATCTATGTAATCTAGGGGAAGAAAT
The DNA here is from genome assembly GCA_963920575.1 of Narthecium ossifragum. Taxonomy (NCBI): domain Eukaryota; kingdom Viridiplantae; phylum Streptophyta; class Magnoliopsida; order Dioscoreales; family Nartheciaceae; genus Narthecium; species Narthecium ossifragum. The sequence goes on along the minus strand of OY986974.1, from coordinate 15,067,390 downwards.
AGGGTTCAAATGTACCTATTTACCCAGAAGTATTTGCCAAATTGGACCTCCAATGTCCAAATTTGACAGAATGAGACAACCCCTCGCTATTTTTTTGCAACAGAGGACCCCAAACCATGTTAATCCCGATTTTACCCATCCCCTGCCATCCCATGGATGGCCATGCCACATGCATCATGTTTCTCCTCATTATAATCGCATTTAAAGCATCAGGATTTTGGGTTAAAAAAAAGGAAAAACCTCCCCTCGCATTAAATGCGACGGGATGTGTCTTCCCGAAGCCTCTTCCTCCCTCCCGCCATCTTCTCTTCTCCCTCTCCACTGCCTCATCTTCTCTTCTCCCTTTCTACTCTTCTCCCCCCCTTTCCATTGCCTCTTCTTCTCTACCTTCAGACTTCTCAGTTTTCTTCGTCAAAATAGTTCACCGGAGAGAGCTCTCCATACATGCAAGGCAATGAGAAGCGTTCCGCTGCATTGCCACTTCAGCGGATAGGTTATAAATCATGAACGCAATCCATATTATTTGGGGGGTTACTTCCACGATCGACGAGTTCTCGTCGGACCTTACTCTTGCTCAACTGAAGGCTCACTTCAACGTTCACAGCAATCTATCACCTATTGACGTTGAGTTTTTTTTAACATACGAGATACTCGACGATCCATATAAATCATATAGCCGTCTAGACGACGACAATGACATGGCCCAGCTCTTTCGTCTTCTTGCACGACCATAGTCGTTAGAGTATTCGCCTCCACTGTAGAAGTGGCGGTTGTCTCAAGGTATGCGTTTCATTCATTGCTCACTGAAGAATAAGATAGTTTTCTCGCCTTCTAACGCATCCCATACTGTCTCAGTTCGAACAGCGACGTCTCGCTGTTAGAGCCAACAACTATTCCCCACACACTGGGTGGCATTGATCTGAACACACATGTTGAACCATTTCCCAACGGAGAAAAAAAATTAGCTCAACTGGTCCAAGAGATGACGATTAACAGACTCACACCGGAGGCCGAGAGGTAAGTTATAGAAGCACATGTATAATTATAAGACGCGTGTGTACAAAATTCTACGTAGTTGTCTGAACTTCTTTTCACGAGTATTTATAGACTACGCACGTGTACAAAATTTATGAACGTGTACGCAGTTTACATGCTTTTCACATGTATTACTAGCTCACACACGTGTTCATGCATGCATATAAATCGGAACACGTGTATGTTTTGGTCCTTTTACGAATATTGATTTTTGAACTCCTTGTACACGCAGTCATGAAGACGGGTTTGCTTTCGACTAGTATGACCCATATGAGGAAATATATTTTGCGAATGACTGGGTAGCTGGTAGCGACTGCGAGGAGCCATTGGAGATGTTTGACGACGAAAATGATGACCATGGCCGGAGAAGAGAGAAGAAAGGTAGGGGATTCTACCCTAATCTCGGATTAGGCCCTAGGAATGGGTTTTGATGCTTGTGGCTTGGTTTTGTTAGTTGATTTGTGGATCTCGTGGCTCTGATGGTTGAGGCATGCTAGCTCTCCTTGCTGTTCCGTTGATGTTTGTTAGCCTGAGGTTACTGTGATGCTACCTTCTTCTTCTCTCTGGTTGCAGTGATTTAGATCTATTGGTTTTCACGGATGCTTTCTTTCCCCTGTTCAAGGCTTGGTTTCTTGAGTGAGTTTGTAGCTCCTGAGGGGTTTTCTTCTTCTCCTCCGTTGAAATGGTTTTGATCGATGGGCCTATGTGGTTTTCTTCTTTGCTGGCCGGATGCGTGAGGTCCTCCTTAACCCCTGTCCGATGCTTCCTTAGTGCTCTGTTTCCCTTGCTGCCATGGATTTCGATGCTTGGTTTTCCCTTGCTGCCATGCTCTGCTCATCCTTGCTATGTGATGCTCTATTTTTCCCTAGCTGCAATGCCCTTACTACCGTGCTATGCGATGCTTGGATTCTCTGATGGTTGTCGGATTTGATGAGAGTCTCTTCTCCCCACTCTACCATTCCTTTGAGATGCATTTTAGACTAGGATCTTGGGTTGCTTTCTTCTCCTCTCTTGCAGCAGTGGTTTGGGTCCCTGTCTTGCTTATGAATTTGTGGCTCTCTTCTGATGTTCTTCCCCTTTCTTACATGTGGCCTAGATTTAATGATTGTAGTTGATGTTCATTCCCTTCTCTTCCCTGCCATGGTGTATCATGATGCATAGTTTCTTTTACTAGTTGGGATGTATCCATGCTAAACCTACCCTATAGCTATGCTATACCTTGTTGGACATGTGATTGATGAATTGACATGTAGAGACACATAGGCCTAATTGTTTGAATGGGCTCATGCATGATGCTTGCATTAGAGGCATTTAGGCTAGGTGGTAGGCGATAGATTCGATCGCCGATCCGGGGGTGGAGGGTAGCCCGGACCTAACCCTAGGGCCGAGGTATGGGTAGAAGATTTAGGGTGACGTCATGTGATTATAATTTGGTTGTTGATTGAGGATGTTAAGTAGTCGACTTGAATTGTGGTTCTTGAGGTGTAGAGGTCATGTCGTGGTTTCAGAACGGTGTACTTTGTAGGGCTTACACACCATGTTGTGTCCTACCTCCGTTGTTATGTTTCCCCTTATATGGTCGATGAGGACGTGGTAGGCAACGGGGTAGCGATGATACACTCGCACTGTGTCCTAGCATGTTGTGCTCACCAGCTTGCTTCGCCGGTAGGGTTGTGACCCTTGGGAATAGGGGCGGCGGTTGGTATAGGAGTTACCAACCCTGTGTCCATACCATGGAGTAGGCCGTGGGCGTAGAGAGAGTCCCCTTGACCCGTGATGAGACCCGATGCATTGTTCCCTTTCCTTGAGTGTGCCGTAGAGTAGAACCCTACTAGGCTATATGCTCACCCTACATGGGCTGCATCGGCGATGCAGGTCGATGCAGTTCCTTCTTTCATGTATTCTTCTAGAAGATGGCGTGATATTTCAAAGTGATCGAGGACTTGGAGCTTCGAGGAGTTCTTCTACAGTTAATTTATAGTTTAAATCAATGATGTACAAATCTATGTATAATCTGATGTATCTAAGAACAGAATTGTATGATTATTAATTCAGTTGCATTTAAGAATTGTTGTAACATTCTTTAATATAGATGTTGAAGTTGTAAAATATACAGGTTTATTGTGTTATAATTATAAAGGAGATTCTGTCAAATTTTTTTTATGAACTGGAGGACTAAATTGTTCATGTTCATAGCAAGTATATACTTGTGCGTCTATTGATGATGTAAACAGATTTAGGTGGTTCACGCCTCGATTTGGATGGGTTTTCTAGATTGGGGCGTGACATCTTCTTACCCTGATTGACGAGCTCCCCACCTAGCAGAAGGCCGAGGAAGACGGCAACGTCCTTAGGTGTCAATGCCCTGACATTGCCGCTAAGGTTAAACTGCAGGCCCCCTTCGTGGTTTCGCATCATCTCGTCAAGCAGTCGGTTGTCCTGCTTGACCTCTAGAAGCTCGAGGAAGTGACTGAACGGGGTCTTGCGGATGATCTCAACATGTACGTTTGCGGCATAATCGCTTGATATTTCCTTTATCTTCGCTCCGTAGCACCGTCCACTGAATGGTGCGCGCCATGTCCCTGGTCCGCCTTCCTCTGAGAGTTTTACGTGACCAAATGTTAGCAATGTGTGACAAAATAGACTATGCGGATAAAGGTAAATACGCATGCAAATGGACATCATACGTGTATAGACGTCAAATAAATGCGTTAAGGTGTATAAATACGCACGCGTGGTAATATACGCCACGACGCGTAGGTAGTCATCAAGAGAACAAGTATGCGTATATGCGATACGTGTAACAAAGATCAAAAGACGCGTAATTTTGTACGCGTACAAGAAATAAGACATATTTCTAAAATTTCAAAACCAAACAACAAGATTGGGGGTGATATCAGGAGGGGTTTCAGGGGTAATTAGTAGAGGAATTTAGGGGAGCATACAGGATGGGGAGGACGGGATGAGAGGAGAAGGCAACCACGGCCTTTTCCACTATAATAAGAAGGGGATTTTGGTTGATTCCACATGTATTGTACCTGAGGGGTTGGCCTATAGCTTCCCGGCCATGGCCTTTTCCAGGGCCTTTTCCATGGCCTTCCCAAGATCCTCGATGAAGGCATTCTCCATACCGCTGGTTCGAGAAAGGAAAAGAAGAAGAAAAAGAAGAAAAAAACCGAACGACAGTGGTCTGTTAGGTGAAAAGAGAAGAAGAACATTGAATGACGGGTTTTTGCTAAAATACCCATGCGAAAAGGGATTTGGCACGCAACACACTGGTTCGAGACACGACGTCAGACCGTCGCATTGAAGAGCACGAGACGCGACGTCGAACCTATCATAAACGGCCACCTGGCCTATCGCGTCCCATCGCATTGTTTGTTTTTTTATTTAACTAATTCGTTAACTGACACGTGTGAGTACGTTTTTTTTAAATTCCTTTTAGTCTTTGCACTACCCAGTAGAAACGCACCACATCAAAAGTATGTTATGATGCTTTTGTACATACACATGGACATTTATACGTGTGCATGGATATGTATGTCAGCTAGTAATACACGCGAAAAGGATGTAAACCTCGTACACGTTCATAAATTTTGTATACGTGCGTAGCCTATTAATACTCCTGAAAAGAAGTTCAAACACGTATATAGAATTTTATATACACGCATCTTATAATTATACCCGCGCTTCTATAACTTACCCCTCGACCTCCGGTGAGAGTTCGTTAATCGTCATCTCTTCCACCAGTTGAGCTAATTCTTCGTCTCCGATTGGACATGGTTCGAGAGGTGTGTTGAGATTAATCCCACCCAGTATGCGGGGAATAGTTGATGGCTTTAACAACGGGTGTTTAGATCAATGTCTAGACGCTATATGGCTTATATGGATCGTCGGGTATCTCGTATGTTAAGAACAACAAAACGTCAATAGGAGATAGATTGTTGAGAATGTGGAAGTGAGCCTTCAGTTGAGCAAGAGTAAGGTCCGATGAGAACTCGTTGATTAATATGGATTACATTCGTGATTTATAACCTATCCGTTGAAGTGGCAATGCAGGGGAACGTTTCTCATTGGCTTGCATGTGTGGAGAGCTCTCTCCGGTGAACTATTTTGATGAAGAAAACTGAGACGCTCGAAGGTAGAGAAGAGGAGGAGTGGAAAGGGAGGAGAGATGAAAGAATAAGGGAGAAGAGTGGAGAGGGAGGAGAGAAGAGGAGGTAGTGGAAAGGGAGAAGAGAAGATGGCGGGAGGAGCCATGCCCGGCAGGAGGGAGAAAGAGGCTTTGGGAAGACACATGCGATGGGAGGTTTTTTCTTTTTTAACCCAAAATCCTGATGCATTAAATGTGGATATGATGAGGAGAAACAGGATGCATGTGGCATGGCTATCCATGGGATGGGAGGGTAGGGGTAAAATCGGGATTAACATGGGTCCTCTGTTGCAAAAAAATAGCGAGGGGGTCTCATTTTGCCAAATGTGGACATCGAAGGTCCAATTTGGCAAATACTTCTATTTACCCATTCTCAAGTAGCCAAAAACCCTAATTGAAGCATTTTTATCTTTTTCATTTTTTTAGGTTTCTAACTGATTGAAAACATATGAGTAAACCCTAACCTGACATTGGTATCTCATAATCATCAAATTAGAAAGACAAAAATGGAACCATAGGACTTGTGTTTTAACTTAATTAGCAAAGATGAAAATGAATCAGAAAGATGAAAATGATTGACTGGTGGCTTAATGTAATCAGCAAAGATGAAAATGAATCAACAAAGATGAAAATGACTGGCTGGTGTCTTAAGTTAATCAACAAAGATGAATGAAAATGACATTCAGTGAAGAGAAATCCTACAAATCAAAGAATATGTAATCTAGTTGAAGAAATGGGGTTACAACAATTCAAAAAACAATTTCACTCTAATCCAACACTTAGCCAAAGTATATAAATTACAAACAGCCTCCACGATCGATCCGTGCATCGACCGCCGCGTCGACCGCCGTATCGGCCGTGTGGCTCTGTCAAGAAAAGGGCTTTTTAGGGTCGATGCCTAGATCGACTGTGAGCCAACATTTCAGTTGGCCAAGTTTGGCGCTGATAACGCTTGAAAAGTGTCATGACTTAACAAGTTTGCTCAAAATTATAAATTTATATTCAAACTACTAACTAACTACTTTAGGGGTAGCTAGCAGTGAGTCCGAGTCAAATCCACTGGGAATGCGTAGGAAAATAATTAAACTACTAAACTCAATCTAAGTATTCCTCCCAATAAGTTGAGAAAGATTCAGAATTGAAATTAAACTAACTTTATACTAAAGGATTGATAAATACGAGAAAAAGGTACCAGGGAATTCTTAATCAATAACTAGGATTCTGCCAGGTCTTCCTAGTATTAGAACGAGCTAACCAAACTGAACGGTTTTCCTAATGGTTGATAGGTGAATGGCTAGTTCTCCCTATCACTCAACAAGTTCCGATTAGGATCCCTTGTCGGTGAGAGCAGTTATCTAAAAGTCAGTGACCTAATGATTAGTTATGATCACTGCTAATGAATCCTCTGATCAGGATGAATTCATCGCGATAAAATAGTATAATATGGATTTAGGTGTAAGATCAAGATGGTTCTAGAACCTTGAGGTTGCCAAATATAATGTATCAATGATTAGTAGTTAACATAGTGGTTTTAGCACTAGCGTAGTGGTACTAGCACTTACGAAATCCCTAATCTTTAATTAAGATGAATAACTGATTAAGAGTTGCTCATAATGGTTCTAGCATTACGTGTAATGGTCCTAGCATTACAAGACTCTTAATCTCGAGAAGAAAATCCTCACATCCATGGTTCTAGCATGAATGTTTTGATGAGAATATCTAATCTCAAACCCTAACATGCTCAAGATCTAGATCTAGGGCATAAAGGAACAAATCATTCATCCACTAATAATAAAATCACACCATGTTTATAAATAAATTAAGATCAATCCATACAAACCATTCAAAGGGGTCTACAAGCCCTAAATCTTAGAAATCCCTAATAGAAACACTAGTTAAATCATAAGAATCCCATGGCAAAAAGTTTAGCTACTCATCTTTTGAGTTTGATCCGTGGATGAAGGTTGATTAAGCTCTTCCGCCGTGGATTTCCTCCCAAAAGATTCTAAAAAAAAAAGTTAAAAAGTGGAAAAAGAAACTAAGAAAACTGTTCTTCACATCCAAGAGAGAAAACCCCCCAAAACCCTAAAAGATGCCTATTTATAGCCTAGGTTACACCTCCTTCCGGATTAGATCTGGGCCATTGGTTTTCTTCACGGATAAACAGATGATCGATCATTAGGGAGTGATGATCGATCATCTCTTCTTCTACTGCTGGCTACGCCCCATAAAGGATCGATCATCAAGGGATAAGATGATCGATCATCCTCTTGTGCTGATGGTGACGCCTCGTGGATGATTGATCATTCCATAACGGAATATCGATCATTTGAAACTTTGCTCTCTATCATGTTGTTGTCGTGCAGGCATGATCGATCATCCAAAGGGCGATAATCAATCCTTTTGAATAATGCTCTTTGTCAGGTAATGCACTCACATGATCGATCATTCATTCCGGAATTGCCCAAATAAGCTTGTTTTAACTCCAAACTTGATCTAACTCGTCCTGAGGTCTGTTATACATAAAATGGGATAAATATAGTCAGTGAAGTATTGCTCGGAGACCAACAAAGCCAAATTATAAGGGTGATTTATGCACTTTTCAAGTCTTATCAGGCACATCCAACGTGCAACCCTACGGTCGATCCATGCATCGACAACCAGTACTATAATTTCTCAAACATGAAATTTAAGGCTTCCAATTAAAGGGGAAATTAAAATTAGGCATATATTTTATCGTTTAATATATTTTGGCATCATCAAAACAAGGTTAGGATCAACACACTCTACATCTTAACAACAACAGATTATTTCTCCAAATGGGCGGAAGCCATTCCCTTAAAAAATACGAAAGGGGAGATTATTGTACAGTTCATTAAAACACAAATCATCTACTGGTTTGGTGACCTGACAAAGCACATTTATGACAATGGCACACCCTTCAAAAATAAATATAGGGAGAGGTTATGTGCCAAATTCAGAACCAGAAACTATTTCTTGTCAGCGTATAATGCTGCGGCTAATGGACAAATGGAGGCATTCAACAAAATTCTCTGCAAGCTCTTGAAGAAAATGACTCACAACAACAAGAAAGAATGGCATGAAAAGCTATTGGAAAATCTCTGGGCGATACTACGATGAAGACTCCAACGGGGGCAACCCCCTATTCGCTGGTTTTCGATGGGGAAGCAGTACTTCCCCTCAAAATTCAGATCCCTTCCCTTAGAGTTGCTCTACATGAGAGCCTGACAGAAGACCAAGCAACAAAATTAAGGTTTGACGAGCTTGATAGCTTTGAAGAAAAATGCATCGAGGCCCAACAAAACTTGGAGATGTATCAAGCAAGAGTCTCCAGAGCCTTCAACAAAAAGGTGAAGCCTCGCTCGTTCAAAGTCGGGGACCTGGTCCTTGCCATAGTTCGACCCATGGTTGTCACCAGAAGAACCTAAGGGAAATTCGATCGTAAATGGGAAGGGCCTTTCTGAAGTTCTAAGAGGGGGTTAGTCTTAGACCTTATAAATGAAAATAAATTATGGAAACCTAGAGAGGAGGAGTCTAATAACCCATATGCTTGTAAATGAAATGAATGATAAATAAAGCAAGTAAATAGAAGGATGAAATGAGAGTTAAGAAAGATTGCACAAGATTTTTATAGTGGTTCGGTAAACCTTGCCTATGTGCACTTCAGTCAAGGGCCTCTGATGCGAACCTCGCCAATTTCTGACGAAACCCGTAGCAAGATAAGCTTGTAGGATCATTCTACAATCAGGTTTGGATGGAAACCGTGACCCGTTGCTTATAATCAAGCTATGATCCTTGGTATGAGGTGAGGACGCCACAAACGGGGATGGAAATCCGTTTGATAAGTCTAGATGAACGCCACAGGAAATCCTGATAAGTTCGATAGTTCTACGAAGAACCAAAGAGAAATTCTCTCACTTTCTATCAAACAAAATATGTTGTTCCATTACATAGATCCTGCCCATATATATGCCAATACATTGAAAAAGTCCTACTCCTATTAAATCCGAATTTATGACTCCACAATTCCAAGACTTGAACAATCAATGTAGAGCATAACTAGTTAATAAGCTGATTTCCCAAGTCAGCCACTTCCAACTACCTTGATTCAAAATGCCACACCCAGCTCATGCAACCTAATTTTTGATTGCCTTGATGATGTGGACCCACCTTGGTTCTTCATTAGTTTTGAACATGCATTCTTCTCCAATCTGAACCTCTTGAATTAATCCACCCAGGGTTGTTTTGAACCTCTTAGCCTGAGCTCTTGTGACTGGTTCTATTGGCATCTGAAATGGTTCTTGACTCTCTTTGTCAGTCCTAACCATGCTCCCATCATTCCCCTCCTCTTCAAAAGGATTTGTCCTCAAATTATCGCTTGCATCAAAAGGGGATAGATCATAAACATTAAAGGTAGAGCTAACATTATACTCACCGGGTAAATCCAGCTTGTATGCATTGTCATTGATGCGCTCAAGAACTTGAAATGGACCGTCCTTATGTGGAAGGAGTTTGGAGCGCCTTCGTTCGGGAAACCTTTCTTTTCTCACGTGCAACCAAACCCAATCCCCGGGTTCAAAAACCAGCTTGTTTCTCCCTTTATTGGCTTGCTTCGCATATTGCTTCGTCCTTCGCTCAATGTTGAGTCGTGCTTTCTCATGGATCTACCTAACAAATTTCGCTTTGCATTTCCCATCTAAGTTAACATGCTCAGAAATTGGCAAAGGAGTTAAATCGAAAGGAGTTAATGGATTGAAACCATTCACAATTTCAAAGGGTGAAAACTGAGTAGCAGAATGAAAAACACGATTATATGCAAACTCAATGCGTGGTAAGTAATTCTCCTAATTTTTGATGTTCTTCTGAATTACAGCCCGCAACAATATAGATAAAGTTCTATTGACAGCTTCAGTTTGACTATCAGTTTGGGGGTGACATGTAGTAGAAAACAACAACTTAGTCTCTAACTTTCCCCACAAGGTCTTCCAAAAGTAACTCAAGAACTTAGCATCCCGATCTGAAATGATTGTTCTAGGCATACCATGCAATCTCACAATCTCACGAAAGAACAATTCTGCTATATTCGAAACATCATCAGTTTTGTGACATGGGATGAAATGTGCCATCTTAGAAAACCTATCCACGACCACAAATATTGAATCCCTACCCCGTTTTGACCTTGGTAAACCAAAGACAAAATCCATTGAAATGTCAATCCAAGGCTCTGTAGGTATTGGCAAAGGAGTGTACAAACCATGGGGCTGAACTCTTGATTTGGCCTGCTTACAAGTGATGCATCTACCACAAATTCTCTCAACATCACGTTTCATGTGTGGCCAATAAAAGTGCCCATGTAAGATGCCAAGTGTTTTAGCTACACCAAAGTGCCCCATTAACCCTCCACCATGGGATTCCTTACTAACAAGTCACGCAGGGAACAATTAGGCGCACAATTTATTTTGTTTAAACTGATAATCATCATGCCTAAAATCTTTCCCTAATGCAGAATTCTCACAAGATTGATACACATCACTAAAATCATGATCAGAAACATATAATTCTTTGATGTGTTCAAAACCAGTGTCTTTGCATCAAGAGTGGAAAGTAAAACGTATCTGTGAGATAGTGCATTCGCCATGACGTTCTCCTTCCCTTGTTTGTATCGTATCACATAAGGAAACATCTCAATGAATTCCACCCATCGCGCATGCCTTTTGTTCAGCTTGTGTTGGATCTTCAAATGCTTTAATGACTCATGATCAGTGTGTATCACGAATTCCTTAGACCATAAGTAGTGCTGCCATGTCTCCAACGCTCGAACCAATGCATACAATTCCTTGTCATAAGTAGGATAGTTTAAGGTCGCCCTACTTAGCTTCTCCCTGAAATATGCGATTGGCCTTCCACCTTGCATAAGATCAGCTCCTATTCCAGAACCTGAAGCATCAGATTCAATCTCAAATGTTTTAGTAAAATCAGGTAAAGCAAGTATGGGAGCATGTGTCAAATTTTCCTTTAGCAACTGAAACACCTTTTCTTGCTCTTCACCCCATTTGAATCCAACGCTTTTCTTGATGACTTCAATAAGTGGAGCGGCAATGCTACTAAAATCTTTCACGAATCTCCTGTAAAAACTAGCAAGACCATGAAAGCTTCGAACATTACCAACACTAGTAGGACTCGACCACTCTTGGATTGCACAAATCTTTTCTTCATCAACCAATATACCTTGTGCACTTACAACAAAACCAAGGAACACAAGCTTATCGGTGCAAAAAGTGCATTTCTTCAAGTTAGCAAACATCTTCTCTTTTCTAAGTACATCTAGAACAGATTTTAAATGCTCCACATGATCTTCCAAGATGTTGCTATAAATAAGGATATCATCAAAATAGACAACAAGAAACCTGCCAATGAATGTTCACAACATATGATTCATTAACCGCATAAAAGTGCTTGGTGCGTTAGTTAACTCAAAAGGCATAACTAGCCACTCATTTAAGCCATGTTTTGTTTTAAAAACAGTTTTCCATTCATCGCCTTCTCTCATTTTGATATGATGATACCCACTCTTCAAATCTATTTTAGAAAACACATGAGCACCATGCAGCTCATCTAACATATCATCTAAGCGAGGAATAGGATGATAATACTTTACCGTGATATTGTTGATGGCTCGACAATTAATGCACATCCTCCAAGTCCCATCCTTCTTAGGAACCAAAATCACCGGAACAATACATGGACTCATGCTTTCCCTCACGTATCCCCTTTCCATCAACTCTTGAACTTGCCTTTGTAGCTCCTTTGTCTCGTTGGGGTTGCTTCTATAAGCTGGTCGGTTCGGGATGGTGGCACAGGGTACGAAATCAATTTCATGCTCAATTCTCCGAACACAAAATGCAAGCAAAAATACTCCAAGCTTTACGAGTATAAACTAAAAGCCAAATGCTAGAAAGCTCCATAGCACAAGTTCCATACATACTGCTCCAAGCTTCAAGAGCCTAAAGTGATAGCACAAATAAAATATCTCGCACATTCATGTTCCAAGCGTTAAGAGCCTAATTCAGAAGCAAAAAGGAAATTTCTTTGAGAGTATGAATCATACATAAGCAATACACATCCCCTATTAAAAACAAAATCCATGAACTAATTACATTTTCCAAATAAATAAATAAATAATATCTCAAGGAACCCTGGATCTCCATGGATTCAAAGACTCATAAGTCTTAACTAGATCGGCTCGAAGTTTCTGTGCTTTGCTTGTCGCTCAGATAACCTCCAATAGAGTGGATGCTTCCTTATACTTGTGCTCTAACCCATCAAGTGCGGATGTACAAGCAGCAACCTTCTCCCCTAAAGTGATGTCTTCTTCTGCCATAACCTTCAGCTTTTGTTTCTCTACTTTCAATTGAGCCTCAAGGGCGCTTCCTTATACTTGTGCTCTAACCCATCAAGCGCGGATGTACAAGTAGCAACCTTCTCCCCTAAAGCGACGTCTTCCTCTGCCATAACATTCAACTTTTGTTTCTCTACTTTCAATCGAGCCTCAAGGGCAGCAGTTTCAGTTTCTTGAAGTTGTTTACATTCAAGATGACATTGGTAATTTTCTATCGCAGTAGTCTTTTCAAATTTCACTGCCTCAACTTGGTCAAGATTCGTCGACACATCAGCATTGAGTTGCTGCAACATTGCTTCTTCTTTGCAAAATTCTTCATCATATGAAGATGTCTGCAACGAAAGCAACTCCAGGATACCTCTCAAAGAAGTCGAGCAAAACCCTCGATCAGGCAATGCTGCATGTAAATCCTTGATTCATTGCTCAAGCCCCCTGATATCCTGAGATATGGTTAGATTTGGTAGAAATATCGACACCAAAGTCTTCTCAAGGTCTTTGAAGGCCCCAACAACTTGCTCGTTCAAAGACGACTCAGAGGAAGCTGCAAGTGTAGAAGAAGTATCCAAAGCCAAGTTCCTGAAACTGACCTCCGTCTCTTCAAGAACGAGAGTAGCGACAGTCCTCTCAGAAATATCCACACCAGATGCGTCGGACGTCGTATCGCCAATCGAAGTTGTTGCCTTCTTCATCTTCAACGTCAACATCTTCCGTCCAACGCGGGGGCTATCTCGCTATCATTGGCAGCAATAGCTCCTTCATGAAGCTAGTCACCAGCGTCATCAAACTGGAGCGATCTTGTCACAGTCCGGGTCAAAGCAAGAGGAATGTGCGAGAGAGCACCTTTCATTTCCGCTGAAAAATAATCCACTATGGGATTTGAGCCGATCTCAGGAGTGTTAGCAGCTTTTGCTTGTTTTCTCCTAAAATCTCCATGAACCTTTTGTGCTGGATTGGCAAGTACTACTCCTTTGCCTGAAGGCGTCGGCCCATCTCGAGGAAAACCATTGATTGAAGCCAAAAACTTTCGCTTTTCTTGACTAGAGCGATCATATTTTTTTTGAGAAGAACGATCAACTTTCTTCTGGTGGGGATGATTACAATCCGATTTCTCTTGCGGTGGACAATCATTGTCAGATCTCTTCTTCTGAGAAGGAGACTTACCAGAAACACCATTCAACAAAAAAAAAAGAAAAACATTTGGTCAAAATAAAAACCATAACATTAATAAAAAAAAAGGGACGAAATGGATATCAGAAGCAAAATACAGAATTGAAGGATTGAGAATACAAACCTCTTCAATGGCCACCCCCAACGCAAGTTGTCTTTCATCTCCGACGAAGCAAGGCCCAAGCCTCCGCCCGATCTCTATTTCCTTCTCCGGCGAAGTCCAGCACGATGTTGTTCCCTCTTTCCTGCTCCGTCAAAGAGTCCTCCACAAGCCTGACATCGAGCTCCCTCAACGCTGCCATAGAGTGTTGCCCATCACCGCTTGCACTGCTTCTGGTTACTGCCACCAAATTCGGGTCAGACATCTCTAGCTTGTAGAGGCCTGCCTCCTTTTCTTCAAGCCGTGAACACACCATCCCGACAAGCGGCGCGCTGGATCTGCGCATGCTCTGCACCAGCAAGATATCAAGCTTCCACATGCCGACACCTCCCGCGAGCTACATTGGCCTCCATGACAAACTCAAGAGCATTGCTGATACACTGACGTGCATGCGACATAGCTTCAAGCTGCTCGCCGTATTGTCAATCACCATCTTGAGGTACACCTTGTCTATTGCACCGGAAAAGAAAGCCCATGTCGAAATCAAGACCAATCATGCGACAAAATTCACGCCTCTGTCATCGTCACCGATCACGCCACACCACGTCGAAGGCCAACCCTTCACTAGCGGCAACATACCGCAAGAAACCCTCACACCAGGTCCACACCAATTGCCGCAACATAAAAAAACCAATGGTCTCGGCGTTGGGCTTTCAAAAATCAAAGTATGTCGTTGATGAAGCTGCCATGCTCGACAATCATTCAAATAAACAGAGCCCACCGTTTGCTTCCACCCAACGAAGGCTAAACAAAGATCCAAAGCGACCAAAATCCATACTTGACATTTGATGAGTGCATGAAAGTGCACTCTGAATAGCCTTATAACTAGTTTAATTACTGGATTTTTCATCCTTAATTAGTCTCTTTAGTACTATTTTTATACTTATATGTTGCTTCACAAAGTTATTTGAAATATGCAGGAAAGTGGAGCGAAAGAAGCAAAGATATGTCATATTCAACATCAAATCTGTACCTGCTCAGAACGAACCCGATAATTTTCTATACATGTTGGAAAGCTCTTGAAGTCTAGTTTCTGAAGAATTTTACAGTTCGTGATTTGGACTTTTCTAGAGGAAGATATGCTATTTTTAGTACGAGAGGTGCAGACAAAGCAGTTACGGAAGAAGAAGATTGATCTGATGCTCATAGGATCAATCTCCACCCAAGGAAGAGATCAATCTTCACCCAAGGAAGAGATCGATCTTCTAAATGCATTTAATCATGATAGAGAGCACCACTTGAAAGGATCGATCATCTCAATCGAAAGGATCGATCATTTAAGTGAATTTTTACATGACAGAGAGCACGGATTGTAATGATCGATCTTCCTTCATGGAAAGATCGATCATCCACGGGGTGAGACCAATGACACAAGAAGAAGATCGATCTTCCCCCTTAGGAAGGATCGATCATTTGATTGCCAGCGAAGAAAATCAAGGGCCCAGATCTAATCCGAGTTAGGGTTACTTGGAGGTTATAAATAGGCCTTCTTAGGGAAATTTGGGGATCTTTTTGGAGGACTTTTCTGGAGCATCTGGAGGAGAGGAAGCCGCGTTAGGGTTTTGTTTTCTTCGTCTTTCTTTCTTTATTTTTCTTTGAACACTTTTGTCGTCTTCATGATGAGCATGAGTGGCTAGTTTCTTTTTTAAGGTACCGATATAGCCTAACAGAATCATTTTATGTTATTGGATCATGATTATTTAATCAGTTTATTTTTCTTATTTCATTCATTATTATAACTGAGATCTTAAATATCTTTATTTGGCCAATTGAAGTATTATAGATTGTTTTATGTAAGATTGGGCGAGGGTTCATTCCGTAATCTTGCAGGATCTATGAATGAATGAGTTTATGTCGAAGCCGGGTTCAAGCTAAGATAATTCTTGGTTCATAATTGTTCTTCAAAGCTTAATGGATTCTTGATTTATACTTAGTTATGGGTTCATTTGGTAGGCTTAATTGAGGGTACTTGGTGAAGACCGCGATCGAACGGATCATCATACCGGAAGAATACCGGAAGATCGAGCACTTGGAATTAAATTGAGATTTTGTTGATTCAATGCATGGAATGAGAATGTTATGGTGAAATCGAAACCTTAGTCTTCATCCATCATATTTCCATATCGTTATTAGATCTTCCATTTTCGATACTTCATATTTCTTACTTTCCCTTTCTTATTTTCTTTCTTCTATATTCTTTAGTGTTTTACTCTAATAATCTCTACAAATCTCTGTGGGTGCAATACTCGTCTTGCTCCTATGCTGATCACACCGATTCGAATACTTGCGAGATATAAAATTTATTGATCAAGTTTTTGGCGCCGTTGCCGGGGATTTGATTAGAGTTTATTAGTAGTGAATGCAAGGTCGCCGATCACGGAAAGAAAAGTTGTTTCCCGTTAACGATAACATAGATCAAATTGTAAGAAGGGATTTAACAAAGACAGCCTATCCACATCAGATTTAGGAGTTCAAGAAGAAGAACAAGAGGAGATGGAGCTTAATAACATTGTACGTCCTTTGGAGGAGTACGCGAGGCCTACTAGTTCTACCTCACCTTCATGCATCGCGTTAGGCTAGGAATTATGAACATAAAAATCTACATTTTTCTATGCTTCCTGAATTTCATGGTTTACCTTCTGAAGATGCACTGACTTTTGTGAAAGATTATTATGCTACTATTAAGACTTTTCCTCTTGGTGGCATTACTGAAGATCAACTGAGCATGAAATGTTTTCCTTATACTCTGAAGGATAAAGCTAAGAGATGGTTGATGTCATTGCTTCTTGGATCACTCACTAATTGGGATTCAATTTATAACAAGTTTCTGAGGAAATTTTATTCCCATGCCATGACTACCAACTTGAGGAGGCAAATTTCAAATTTTCAACAAACTGATGGAGAACCATTCCATGAAGCATGAGATAGATTTAAAATGCTTTTGATGCAATGTCCCCATCATAACTACTCTTTAGAAAATCAGATGCAATATTTTTATGATGGACTAAATCTTTCTTCTCAGACTATGGCAGATAATGCTGCAGGTGGAGCGATGTTCAAAAAGACACCACCAGAGGCATATGAAATTTATGAGATGCTAAGATCCAACTCGCAGCAGAGAGACACGAGGAATAAGGCGACAGGCATCTATGAGCTTAACTAGAATGACGACATGGCAAGGCAGATCACAACCCTCAACAAGAAGGTGGACGCGATGATTTCCACACAAGCAAAACCGGTTGAGGTTTGTTCAATTTGCAATATTATTGGTCATAGGTTTGATTCATGTCCTTCGGGTAGTGAATTTCCAGAATATATGTAAAAACAAGCTAATTTGATGAATGCTTATAACCCGAGACCTAGATTTGATCCTTATGCAAATACTTACAATCCTGGTTGGAGGGAGAATCCGAAATTTTCATGGAAAAATACTGCTAATGCTAGTATGCCTTCAGCTAATCAGTCTAACCAACCTGTTACGTCATCTTTGGAAGCGACTATGCTAGCTTTTATGCAGAAAGTAGACTTAAAGATGGAACGGCAGGATTCGACAATTATTTAACATGAATCAGCACTGAAGAATATGGCAGTTTCCATTGGGAAGTTGGAAGTTCAAGTAGGATAAATTGCAGATGCTGTTCGAGCCCATGTTCCAGGCAAATTTCCAAGCCAACCTGAGCAAGCCAACACAGTTACTGTGCTTCGTTCAGGTAAAATAATTGACAAAAAGATTAATACTGAAGTTACTGATGAGTGTTGTGATGAAAAAATTGAGGAAGTCGAGAAGGAGGAGCGCTCGAAAAGGCCACCGAAGACCATATCTGCTTCTGAGAATGAAAATAGAGGAATTTCAGATCTTGAGGTTCATCATAGGAATCCTCCACCATATGTGCCACAAGTTCGTTTTCCAAGCCGCCTGAAGAAAGCCAAAATGGATAAGTCATATTCTGAAATTTATGATATTCTATCTAAGGTTAAGGTGAATTTACCATTGCTTGATGTGATTAGGAAAATGCCAGCCTTTCCAAAGTTTTTCAAGGAACTATGTACTTATAAACTTAAGTATGAACCTCATGAAAAAGTGATGATTTCAGAAACGGCGAGCGCGATGCTACAAAGGAAGCTTCAACCCAAGCTTAAGGATCCAGGGAGTTTTAACATTAGTATTACGGTTTGTGATACAAAAATCGGGGAGGCAATGCTTAATTTAGCAGCCTGTGTTAATTTGATACCTTACTATGTTTTAACTATGTTTTTCGTCAGTTAGGTGTGGGTGAATTAAAACCTACTACTATGTCTATATAACTTGCAGATCGTTCAATTAAATATCCATTAGGCATTGTAGAAGACATCTTAGTATAAGTTGATAAGTTAATTATCCATGTTGATTTTCTGATATTGGATATGGATGATGCACCGTTGAAGGATAGAAATTTACCTATTTTGCTGGTTCGTCCATTTATGCCTACAACTGAGACTATGATTAATGTGAATGATAGTAAGCTTTGCATGACAGTTTTAGGTGAAACTGTTAAATTTAAAGTGTTTGAGTCTATGTCTTGTCCTTCAAACTCTTTTGATTGTTTTTCAATAGACGTTGTAGATTTATTGGTGTTCTCTAATTTCAGACAGGAGCAAGTAAAGACTACATTGGATGCGGATTTGGCAATGGTGGAGGATGACTTGCACAGTTATAAGAGAGCAAAGGAGGTCGTGGCATTCCTTGAAACATTACAACCATGCAAACCTGATTGAACCTAAGGTTTTGCAGTACGTCTTGCCTAGACGTTAAATAAAGCGCTGGGTGGGAGGCAACCCACTAAGGTAACCTATTTTTATGTTTCAATTTTTAGTTTTATGTTTTCTCTTATTTTGTTCTTTTAGGTTTTCAACCACCCTGAGGATTTTTGAGGAGATGTTCGCTTACTCTATCAGGTGGCCTCTTTCTTATTTAAACTATCTTGTATCTCCTTTACAAGGAAGTTTTGGATAGCCACCTTCTATATATTTTATTGCTTAGGATGCACACATTGAGGGCAATGTTGATTTCAGGTTGGGGGGTGTAGACATTCATGACCTTATTCATGCTACCTTGTGGGTTTAATAGTGTTAAATTATACATGAGCTGAAATGTTTATGCTTATTATACATGTTGCTTTCACATGGATTGACCTATACATTAATTGCATGTGTGACAACCTGAAGGTAGAACATCATGTGATTCACACACGAACACTTTATATGCGGTGGCTATTATACTCAACGGAGGAATGAGCATGCTATTGTAATCTGGACCATAATTTCAACTTTAGCTAATATGTTGAGTATTGCATGCAGGGAAAAAAAATTTGGAGCTTGAACAAGCTGTGCCTAAGCGACTATTAAGTGATCTACTGAGTAACCGGGTGTTCTGGCTTCAAGAAGCGGGGAGCTCACGCAAAAAGGTAGAACCACTGATAGCTAAAAAAACTATTAAGTGTTTTGCTTAGTAACCGGGTCTCTGCGTCTCAAGAAGCGGGGAGTGCTCGTGTGAAAAGGCAAAGTGTCTGATAGTTCAAAAAGAAAAAAAAGCATGCTGTAGTTTAAATGCGAGGGTTGGATGATTGGTCTGGAAGATAGTGGTGTGTTTAGACTAATGGTGGGTAGAAGTTGCTTCTGTATGTAACCTTTATTTGTCACGTCACATGTGTTCTTCTCAATGGTGATTAGCATGTTTGAAGTGTAGAAGTTAATCTCATGTGTTGGCAGTATGTATATGAGTATAGGACGTTTTCGTGCTCTGTACTATATAGAACACTATTGACTTGACAAGGTAGAACTCTTATTATGCATATCTACATCCATGGACCATTGGTGTACTTAATTATAATTTTATGCGCTTAAAATTGCTAGAGACTAGCAATAAACTGGTTGGGGGGTGTGATGAGTACATGAAAGTGCACTATGATAAACCTTATAAATAGTTTAATTACTAGATTTTTCATCCTTAATTAGTCTCTTTAGTACTATTTTTATACTTATATGTTGCTTCACACAGTTATTTCGAATATCCAGGAAAATGGAGCTAAAGAAGCAAAGATATGTCATATTCAACATCAAATCTGTACCAGCTCAGAACGAACCAGATAATCTTCTATATATGGTTGGAAATCTCTTAAAGTTTAGTTTCTGGAGAATTTTACGGTTCGTGATTTGGAGTTTCTTAGAGGAAGATATGCTATTTTGAGTACGAGAGGTGCATACAAAGCAGTTACGGAAGAAGAAGATTGATCTGATGCTCAAAGGATCGATCTCCATCCAAGGAAGAGATCGATCTTCTAAGTGCATTTCATCCTGACAGAGAACACCACGTGAAAGGATCTGTGAGGACCTGCCCCTCTACCCCTGTGGCTCGTTGTAGACCGCAAGGCGATTTGGTAAATTACGGCTTGTTAATTTGTTTCACACTCGCATGTGCACACATTGACCTTGTTTGGTGTTAGCGTTTGATTATAATGGTTAGGTGGACCCGGGATCGGAAGATCCAAGCTCGGGCGCGCAGAAGCCTGTTTTTGGGCGGCTGGCGGCCCGTGAGCGACCGATCGCTCCTTGGAGCGATCGATCGCTATCGAGTCGGTGGGTTTTTTTGAGAGGACGACCACCGTCGGCCGTCGCTCTCCCCTGTCAGAGAGGGAAAGGACTTTCTCTCCTCTCCTCCCCCTTTTCCCCTCCTTCCCCGGCTTTCCCCTTCCGTTTTCCTTCCTCTTCTTCCCCTTCTCCTTCTCTTCTTCTTCTTTCTTCTTCCTTCTTCCGCGGTTCTGTTTTCTCTGTTTTTCCGGCGAGCTTCTTCTTCTCCGTTCTCCCTCCTCCAACCACCGTTTTTGGCGTTCCAAAGCTCGTTGGATTCGTGGTGACGTGAGGAAGATCTCTGGTGTGGTTTGAAGCATTGTTGGTGACAAGTTTGCGGGGAATCAGCCGAGGATTAGTGTTTCCGGTAGGTTTCTACATACCTGAGTTAGTTTAATAGGTTTCTCTTAATCTAGCTGTTAGATCTTGTTGTTTTTTGTGTTATTGGATGCCACTTGCCTAGTAGAATTTCTACTATAAGTTTCATAAGCTTTGGTTGAGATTTTAGTAGGATTTATGCATGTTTAATCTCGGATTTTTCGGTTTCTGCTGTTCTTGAAGAACAGCCGGTTTGGGGCGAGTTTTCCAATCAGTACGTGGATGTTCGTGGGTTGTGATGAACATAAGAGTTGGAGATCTTTGCATCTACTCTCAAACCCAAGTAATTGGTAAGTTAGTTTGATTAGCAGTGTTGATTAGTGTTTTCCCGTTAATCTAGCCGTGGGATGTTTCTGGATTTTGGATATGTTGAGCACGACATGTTGGTCTACTGAAGTCTAAGTTGGATCTCGAATCCAATGTCGTTTGGACATTGGATCGACGGGTCAATTAGCTCTAGGTAGAGAATTTTTTGGTGTTTTAAATAATATTATATTTTGCTGTTCATCATCATTTTTGGGGTTGCTTCCCATTGCAGGAGTCCGCGGTTGATGGCCGGGGTACCGTCGTAATGCCGGGACCCGCTACGGATCGACTGGCAGTGGTTGGTAGTACCGCTGCAGCGATCCGGTCGGACTTGTTTGCTGCTTTTAACATACTGTTGCATGCTTATCTCCTATCCGTGTATGTTCATAGTATGCATTCTCTGTTGTGCATTAGTTACATTGGTTAGGGCGTGGGTGATCTGTGGGTCGCCGTCCCGAGACTGGAAGCTCGGACTTAGCCCTAGGACCGGGGTTGGGTAGTTTGGACCCAGTTCGAATTGTGGTGTCCAGTCAAACTTGATGATAGGCTTAGATGACTGGTACACCTGTTGCTTAATGATTTTAGAGGTCATGTCGGCCTCGAGTCGGATCTGAGGTGTAATCGGTGTCCGGTGTTCTCGACTCTTGAGTAGTGGAGTTGCCTAAGTGGTTTCTCTTCCCACCAAATAGTGTTCTGTGTCCTGTTGAGAGTCAGCAGTGTTGTTTCCTGCTACTGAGTGTGATCTGACATGTGACCAGCCCGGCTGGAATGTCACGCCCCGACCCATAAAACCCATCCAGATCGAGGTGTGAGCCACCCAAACCTGTTTACATCATCAATTGGCGCACAAGTATATAACTGCTATGAATTTAAACAATTTAATCCTCAAGTTTATAAAAATTTTGGCAGAATCCCCTTTATAATTACAGCACAAGAAACCTGTACATTTTACAATTTTACAATTTCAACATCCTCACATTCCTCAACATTTATATCAAAGAATATTACAATATTTCTCAAATACATCTGAATTCGTAATCATACAATGATATCCTGGAATTGCTCAGGTTATATATTAATTTGTACATCACTGATTAAAATAGTAAATTAACTGTAGAAGAACTCCTCAAAGCTCCAAGTCCCCGATCACCTCGAAATATCGCGTCATCTTCTAGAAGAACACCAGAAAGAAGGAACTGCATCGACATGCATCGCCGATGCAGCCCAGGTAAGGTGAGTAACAATGCCCAGTAAGGTTCTACTCTACGGCACTCTCAAGGAAAAGAAAACTATAACTGTGTCGTCTTTGTCCAATCCTAAGGCAACAAAGAACAAGTCTGGACAAGGGTCACGCATCACCAAGCGCCCCTCTACAGATCAGGGAAGGACAAGGGGCAAGTGCATCCTCCGTGCACTCCCATCTCTACAACCCTTATCAGGATAACATCTACTGCCCTTAGCGATTGACGCAGAGAACGACACGACCTCTACACCTCAATACCACCATTCAAATGGGCATATCTATATAACAACCTCAATCAACACAAGATCATAAACACACAATCTCACCGTAGTCCTTCTACCCAGACCCCGGTCCTAGGGTTAGATCCGGGCTACCCGAGAACCCCGGATTGGCGATCGAATCCATCACCTACCACCTAGCCTGAATGCCTCTAATGTAATCATCATGCATGAGCCTATTCAAACAACTAGGCCTAGGTGTCTCTACATGCCATATCATCAGTCAACTGTCCAACATGATATACCGTAGTTGTAGAGTAGGGTTTAGCATTACAGAGCTATATATAATCCAACCATGGCATTCATACATCCAAACAATATATAATATCATCCGAAAAACAAGGGCTCACCTTCGGCCCAACTAGTCTAAACATTCCCATGGGGCATTACTCCCTTGGTTAACTCACGAATAAAATATAAACGGCCGCACAGCCGGCCCTAGGCTTGAGCATGATATAATAATACATAATTCGATGGAATTGTTAGTAATTATAAGAATTGGATAGGGGATGATAATGGCGAAATTTAACATAAAACTAACTTGAGAGATTATGTCTATCCTCAGCTAAAACTGAAGGACAAGAAAGCCAAATGCCAGCAAGTGATAGCAATCCAAAAACACAGAAATCCGACAAGTATAGCAATCCAACAGAAATCCCAAAACTCAATCGCAACCATTCGCTCAAGCTTTGAAGAAACACCAGAAGCATCAAACAACAAGGGTTGAATAGCCATGCTTAGCTTCGAACACCCGAACTAGCAAAGCTTAGATGCACCAAGGTAGTGGAGAGGCATGGGGAGGAAAGCAGAGGGAAAGAAGGGCCAAACCATCCAGCCAGAGTCTAATCCAGAACTCGACACTCAAATCCCCCTACGGCATCCAGCGACCCAAGCAGATCCAAAACTTAAACTCAGCGATACAACCCAAACTCAGCTATGAACTCCAAACAGCAAACCAAGGACGGAGCCACGAGTTGGAAACCCAAACAGCCACGAATTGGAAACCCAATCGAAGACTAAGCATAACTAGGAAATCCAAACCAACTACCTGCAGATTCAGGAGAAGGAAAGGTTTGGAGGAGGAGCTCAAGCCTCCGGCAGACCAAAATAGGGGATGGACTCCATGAAAACCCAAGAATCCAAACTACGGCAGCAAGTAACCAATCAACAAGCACCTTGCATGCACATCAACAATTCCAGATCAAACACCCATAGACTCGAGGGAAACATCGGACACGGCCTGAGGAGGACCTCAAGCATCCGGCCAACCCATAACAGAGGAAAAATCCGAGAAACCCAAAGATCCAAACTATTTCAGCCAAAAGAGAAGAAGATAGCTTTGCAACATCTAGGCTAACATGCACCCGATGAACCAGCAAGGAGAGCTAACAGAATCCGGTAATAACCCATAGCTTAGAAACTATACGACCAAACCAGCAGGGAAGAACTAAGCATCTAGATAAACCATGGCAGGGAAAGAAGGGAAGAACACCAGCCACAAACCACGAACGCAAAACATAGCAAGAGAATGGAGAAGGAAAGCAAGGCAGAAACTGAGGAATCCGATCAAACCCAAAGTAAGAGGAGGAAATCAACCAAAAACCAAAGAGAAAAAGAAGAACTTCTCATCGGAAATCCATCGGCATCAAAAGATCTAGGCAACAACAGCAAAGAAGAGAGAAAAACATCAACAAGGATCCACGAGATCAACAGGGAAGCCAGGAGCCCAAATAGCAAGCATCAAATCCATTCCTAAGAGCCTAATCCATGATTAGAGTAGGTCCCCTACCTCTGGCGTCGAGATAGATCTTCTCCTATCTTCCCCTTTTCTGGCCGCAATCGTCGTCGTCCACCTCTCCGTCTCTGTCGCAGTCGCCCCGCCGCGGTCGCCAAGTTCGCCTCTCCTCTCTGGTCACGGTGGCGTCTTCCGTCATCGTCTTCTCTCCACCTCCGATGAGAGGAACTCCGCCGCCGTCACAGTTCTCCCTCACGCTTTCTCTCTCTCTCCCTCGTGAACCCAATAGTGCCCTAACGGGTTGGGGTTAACAAGAGAGGTTTTAAGTAATTGGCTTAAATTAGATCCTGGCCATCCGATCAGCCAGATCTGATCCTAGCCGCTCAGATCTCGATCCTTACGATCGAACCCAGATCCTCCGAGCTATGGTGCTCCTAATAGTCTAGTCAAGAACATACATCATTACAAGGCCGTGTATGCGCTACGCGTGTGTGAAACAAACTCCTTCTAGGGTAATTTACCAAATTACCCCCGGAGCCGCAACGATCAAAGGGGATCGCGAAGTAAGGCCAACCGAGCCAAACCAACCGAACCAAACCCTCGACCAACGCGGTCGAACCAGGTTGAAGGTAAGGGTCTTCACATGGAAGACCATGATGGTGGGCCTCAGGGACATGCGGTGGGGTTATGGGACCCATGTATACACCCAGGTCTTAGTTGAGGGTGACACTGTCGTGTTTCCCTCTTCCTTCTGTGTGTCGTAGTGTAGAACCCTACTGAGCTTTATGCTCACTCCGACCCGAGCTGCGTTTTGCAGGTGCAGGCGTCAATTCTTCTTCTGTGGACCCTATCGGGCAGTTGGTTGCGGTGCGGCGGCGCCAGGCGGAGTCTGAGAGGTGGCGATCTTTTACAGTTTTTCTATCCTATGTTAGATAATCTCCTACGGGAGTAATGTTGTATTCGAATCTTCTCCTCTCCAAGGATATGTATATTAAATTTGCTTTTGGTTTGTAATCTGTTGTTCGAGGTTTGATTATTTAATTGTCTTTTTAAATTGGGGGTGTTTGATGAATTGTTAGGGAGACCAATAGGTTAGAGGGAACCCTCGCCATTATTTTTCCACGGTTTGTTAGGTTCGGTTCGCGTCGCCCGGCCCGGTTGGGCTTTCGCGGGTCAGGGCACGACAGCTTGGTATCAGAGCATAGGTTGTAGGTCTGAGGGTTAGGCTCAGGATTCGGTTGAGATTGAGCGTGGGTTGGGATAGTTCTATGTCTAGAACATCCGTGCATGCTCTCTTTGTGTTGTGTATGTCTTCCGCTTTATTGTTGTGTTGTTTGTTTTGTCGATCTAACGAGCGAAAGCTCGTTTGTTGTTGGTGATCGTGCAGATGTCGGGAGCTCGTGATCGACCTTCGGTTGCCAGTCGGGGTGAGGCACGACCTGGTCGACCCGCCCGACCGGACAGGGCTGCTCTTGTCAGGGTGGTCGTAGCTAGACGGACTGCACCATCACCAGCAGCGGTTTCGGTCGCGCAGGCAGAGGTCTTCCTCGCCGAGGAGGAGGCCCCTGAACCTGTCGACGGGCGAGCCTCGGTGGCTATCACGATGGCTTTTCGGCGGCTGAACCCGCCTAGGTTCAGTGGTAGTTCTGGAGATCCGACCGCAGCGGATGACTGGCTCGACGGAGTCTCGCGCGTCCTGGATGCTCTCTTCGTCGAGGACGACCGGGTTCGGGCCACCCTCATGGCGTTCCAGCTCGATGGTGACACTCATGACTGGTGGCACACCGCCCAGCACACCAGTGACGGAGAGGTGCCACTGTGGGAGGAGTTCAGGGCGATGTTCTTGGACGTGCACTTCCCAGCGAGTGCACGTGACGCCTTGACCCGCGAGTAACAATCCCTTCTGCAGGGTACTCACTCCGTTCAGAAGTATTCCTCCAGGTTCACGCACCTTGTTCGGTTTGCGGGGGCAGTTGCAGCAGATCAGACAACCAGGGTGTGGCAGTTCGAGTGGGGACTTCGGCCAGAGATCTGGTGGCAGACCAGCCCACACTGCTTCCAGTCGTACTCAGCGATCCTGAACTGCGCCTTAGCAGTAGAGGCTAAATTGCGGGGCAACAGGTGCTGGGCAGTTCCATCGGCACCCTTCACCAGCACGCAACAGCGACCCCAGGGCAGAGGGGGGTTCGGTAGAGGGCATCAACGACGTCAGCGACCCTTTCAGCAGCAGCCGCTGCGTGCACTACAGTACCAGCAACCACTACCGAGTCCACCAGCCCTGTTTCTACTGACGGCCGGGCCATCTGGGCAGGCTCCGTCAGGGGGAGGCCAGGGTCTGTAGCCTGGCGGCGCGACGATCACGTGTTTCCAGTGCGAGCAGCTGGGGTACTACCGTAGAGACTGTCCTTTGCGAGGAGCGTGGGGCGCTATGCCGCAAGGCAGTAGAGGCGGAGAGTCCGGTGCCTGGCAGGGGAGCGGGGGTGGGCGCGGACCGGGGCGTCCCAGAGGTGGAGGCGGCCAGCGGGGGCGTGTGTTTGCTCTTCCGGAGCGTGAGCAGCAGGACACCGTTCAGCTTTACCAGCCGCCAGTGCAGTACCAACAATACCTACAGGCAGCGGCAGAGCCATCTGTCCTCAGAGGTATCTTTCAACTTTCTAGTTCCTTAGTAGATGTGCTGATAGATTCTGGGACGTCTCATTCCTATGTTGCTAGCATGTGTGTGACATCGCTAGGATTAGAGATGAGTTGGCTAGAGGTGGCACAGTATATAACCTCACCGATCGGCGGGTGATCGTTAACAAACGTTGTCGTTAAAACGTTGCTAACCTCAATCAAATATTCAATTTATATCCTTATTCAATCACTAATACTACTACGTAGACTAGTGGTGAAATCCGGAGTCGATCCACAGGGAAAATGATGGAAACTGAAATCAATACTCAAAACTCGAAATCCTATGCGGAATAATCAGAATTGTATGTAAAATTATCTAATAATTACCTAAGAAAGCAAGTAAAGTGATCAGGATTTGAACCAAGTATGAATTACTTAGGAATTACTCAATCCACCCTAGCTTCACCTTCAATCTCCTCTAGTTATCCTCTTGCTCACTTCTCTCAACATTATAGATCATATGGCTAAAAGTTCACATGAATCCATAAAATAAGATTTATGTTCCTAACGGCATAGCCTATCTTTCTTGGCATAGGTTGTCTTCGATCCTATGATTACTTTAAGTTATACTACTCCTAATGACCTTGGCACAACCTATCCTAGCTTAGCATAGCCTATCTCACTAGCAAATCATAAATCACATGAAAACCATCTCATAAATCTCTATAAACAATCACAGAAAGCTTATACGACTGAAAATACTTCAAAGGAACTCTGTTCCCTCAAATCTCTAATCATTAAAAACATATTTATAAGATCATGTTGTGAAGAAGTTTACAAGAATCAAACCAAAGAAAATCAAAAGCTACACTAGGGTATCATGAGATCCCTAAGTTAAGAATTAGCCACTCATCTTCTGAATAAGATCCAAAGGTGTTGGGAAGGAAGCCGTCGATCCCCGCGGAAAGATCTCCATCTTCAAAACCCTAGCCTTCTTCTCGAAAAGTGGTCCAAAAGATGATAATTTTCTGTTGGAATAACCTCCTTATGTATTAGAAACCCTAAACCATGGAATTAGGAGTTATAATTAAACTTAAACTCTAATTTTCCTCAATTCCGGGCTGCTGACGTCATTGGAGCGATCGAGCGGACTCAAATCCGATCCATCGCTCAAGTCGGACTGGGTCTCCCACGTCATCAATTAATTTCAGCTTTTCTCAAATTTCTGCTTTCATACTTCTGACTTTGATTCAAAACTGGCGCCAATCTATAAAGAATTTTATTATGTTTTCAACATGAAAGTTGTAGATCTTGAAGTCTTCTTTCATCTCCCAGAATTTCAGAATATTTGGAATTGTGTAGAATTTCTGCTGATTTATTTCCAAACAGTCGACGAAGCAGGTTTTTTTTTAGAATTTAGTGATTTTTGGCCGAATTTCTTGTATTTCTTCTCAAATCCTACTTAAACCTGAAATCAAACAATAGGATATCAAATACACCTACTCTAGGCCTAACAAAGGTAATTTAAGGGGTTTAATTAGGAATAATTAGTGACTTATCACACCCCCCAACTTACACTTTGCTGGTCCTCGAGCAAAGAAAAGATAAAAACAAAGCAATAAATCTAACTAGCCACTTTCGTAGGTCTCACGATTGCACTTAGCATGTGCAACAAGTCTTTAAACCCCTGAGTTACCCCAGTGGAGGAGTTATAGTCTCCTGAGGGTTTTCGGGGATGACACCCACAAACATCTATACATTCCCTTGAATATATCATCAGAAATCAATCATAATACTCATCAACTCTAATGCATGAAATAGAAATAATATCCATAAATATACCCTTCAACTCATAGTCACATAAAAATATAGTAAATCAAAACATGTCATAACATATTTCCAACACTTCAACATA
Source organism: Narthecium ossifragum (assembly GCA_963920575.1). NCBI lineage: Eukaryota > Viridiplantae > Streptophyta > Magnoliopsida > Dioscoreales > Nartheciaceae > Narthecium > Narthecium ossifragum. The sequence continues at coordinate 15,038,381 of OY986974.1, read as the reverse complement.
TTTAATCATGTTTAAAAATATCTTTAACACTCCTGTGTGTGAATAGGGTTCCACATGCTTCAGAACATCAATTATATCTAAACACTTCAACTATTTAAGATCACAATCCAATTCAGCACATATTGTCCATTTATCATATAGCAATCTCTTGTTTTTTTTTCTTTTTTTCTTTTCTTTTTTTTTCAGCAGGAATTTCAACTGTTTTACGCGAACAACACACCTTGTTAGGCACCTTGCCCGGTTACTATGTTTGAAACCCTTATTTTTTTCCAGGAAATTCATCCGTTTTACGCGAACATCACGCTGGTTAGGCACACTGCCAGGTTACTAAGTTGAAAATCCATTTTTTTTCTTCTTTTTTTTCAGGAAATTCAACCGTTTTACGCGAACACCACGCTGGTTAGGCACACTGCCCGGTTACTAAGTTGAAAATCCTTTTTTTTTTCTTAATTTTTTTCGCATACTCAGATAATTGCATATGTTCATGTATTTTTTCTGACATGACATAGAATTGTAAAGCTATCCTAATATCATGCTTAAAATCTAATATCAACCCCTTAACATGTGGAAGTGAACATGTGCATTAGGATATGCTAAGCTATCCTTAGATCATGGTAAAAGTATTAAAGTATAGAAATAATATCATGCATAATAAAAATTTAGTACCTCTTATATGGCATACAAGTCTCAGAATAATTCATAAAATAAATTTCTAAAACATGCACCTTTGTCAAATCATATCATAATTTCATTCTTTTGATATAATTCAAGGGATGTATAATATTTGATTATCAGAAAAATAATAAGCATGAATTCCTAGAATTCTACCCCCCAACTTAAATGTAATTGTCCCCAATTACACTAAGTCATAAAAATAGATCTAAAAGTAAAGAGTAGAGATAACCATAATGAAGGCCCAAACAAAAAATAGATTTCTCTCTCTCCCAATTTAAGTGTAGGCATCGCCATCATTGAATAAATATTTCCTTCCCCACCATAACCTGTCACAGGAATATATACCTTTCCAAAAAGATCAAATATAACAAATAAAAGTCCAAAAAGGTATTAGAATCATAGAAAATTTCGGCAGAGTCTCCTTTGTAATAGCATGATATATTAACCTTGTACAAGCATTCAATCCACAAAAATTAAATTATCGACACGAAAATATTAAAATGCAGGAAATTATCCATGCACAACATGAAAAATATTCAGCATCCATAATATCATCATGATTGAAAATCGGGACCGTCCGATCGGAAATTGAAGCTCTGGAACACCTGGACCGTGTTCAGGCAACCATCGGACGGCTGGAAGCTCACTGACGATGGATCGACGGTGAAATCTCGTTGCCGGAGGATGTGGATGGTAGGGATGGAATCGTGGAAGCTCTAGGAGTCTATCTACAGTGTCTGATCGATGGATTAGTGGCTCCTGGTGGTGGATTGGAGATGGCCGCGGCGGGGTGTAGATCGCTGGAGATGGATACCGGTGATCTAGGCTCGATTTGAGGGAAGTAATGGTCGAGGAAGGTTCATGGATGTGTGAGGAACTGTCCAATGGTGGATGATTGAAGAATTGGGCTTCCGGTCGGCGGCTTAAAGGTGGTCGAAGAGGTTGAGACAGCCGAAGGCGAAGCAGATGATCCAGCAAGCAAGGTATGGTTGTGATGGTGGGGGAAGCTTCGTGGTGGACGTAGGAAGCTTCTGGAGGTATTTTAGGGCGGTGAACGGCCGTGGGTGATGGTGAAGACGATGGCCGAGGGCCTCGCCGGCGTCGGAGGAGAGGGTGTCGAGGGAAGAGGAAGACGGGGATGAAAAGGTGGAAGGTTGGCGGAGGTCTCGGTAGTATCTTCAGGGGTTGGGGATGGCCGGAGATGCTGCGATGGGCGGCGGTGGTCGTTGGCTCGGGGACGAGCTGACTAGCCGGGACGACGAGCCGCGGGAGAAAGAGAGAACGGGAGGAGAGAGGAAATCCAGCGGGAAATACAGAAAAATAGGAAAAAGGGAAAAAAGAGGGAAAAATCATGGAAAAATCCTAAAAACTCAGGAAAAATCCTAAAAATTAAAAAGAACTCCTAAAAACTGGGTTGCCTCCCAGCAAGCGCGTAATTTTACGTCTTTCGCTACACTTCCTGAAAATGTCAGTTATAGTATGGATCCGTCAGATTGACGGACTCGATCACACCCACAAGTATAATTTCCCCATATAATGATTTAAACCATACCCGGCCCCACAGTAGATTAAGTATTTGATGATGCAGACCTATTAATTCTTTCCTCCCAACAAGTGTACTATAAACCCCTCCCGTTATAAAAGACAAACTATCGTCATATTTCATCTTACAATCAGATCTACGGTATGTGTCTCTCATAATGTTGAAACCCGAAAGTGAACATGGAGGGGATTTCGATATCAGAATGAGTATAGGCAATGACGATGGTGCAAATATAGGTAAAGGAGAAGGTGATGGCTCAAGTTTAGAATATACTGACACATCTGTGCAAAGGTGTGTGTCAACATAATAAGCACGAACTTGTCCAAGATCTAAGTCAGGTGTAGGAGAAAGAGATAACTGTGGAAGGGGCTCAACCACCCAAGAAATAGTTTTTGTCTCTACAGTGTGCTGATCGAGTGACTGATCGGGCAAGATGTGTGGCTTGATGTCATCTTTCAATTGTGCAGTGTCCCGATTAACATCATCATCAGAGTCAGAAGCATAGGTATTCAAAATATCAGACAGAATCTCATTCTTTAATTCAACATCATCATCCTCAGAATCATACCCATCCCAAATTGTAGGCAATCTATCATCATGCAGTTTAGCATCATTATCATGAGTAAATTGTCTAGTATCCAAGTCAATGTCAAATAAGGATGAATCAGAATTATTAACCCAATCATTGATAACATCAATAGCAAAATTGTCATTATTTTCAGGCACACATGCATCCTTAAATATATTCACATGTTTTTTCATGTTGCCAAAAGAGATATCCATAACACATGTACGACAGTTAATACAAGCATTTGCGGTAGCTAGGAAAGGTCGACCTAAGATAATAGGCATGGATTTCTTGCAAAGAACAACAGGCTCCATGTCTAAGACAATGAAGTCAACCGGAAAAAAGAAGTTATCAACCTTAACCAGCACATCCTCCAAGATACCTCGCGGTGTCTTGATGGATCTATCAGCCAACTGAAGGGTTACTGTCTTAGGTTTCAAATCATTCATTCCAAATTTCTGATATAAGGAGTATGGCAGTAAATCAACACTAGCACCAAGATCAAGAAGGGCACCATCAATATGATAGTCGCCTATGTAACAAGAAACAGTTGGGGTGCCTGGATCCTTAAGTTTTGGTGGAGTGTTATACTTCAGGATTGAACTTGCATGTTTAGTCAGAGATATTTTCTTAGAGGCCTGCGATTTGGATTTGCATTTTTGGGTACAGAGGTCTTTCAGAAATTTTGCATAGGAAGGGAATTGTCGAATGACCTCTAAAAGTGGTATATTGATGTTCACTCACTTGAATATCTCCGTGATTTCCTCTACATACGATTTCTTATTGGCTCTGGAGGAAGGATCCATAAGTGCATAAGGAAAAGGTATTTTGGGCACATATCTAGCAGGATCAGGTTCCCTAGAATCAGATGGATCGTAATCAAGTGGTATATTGGAGTCATCATGGGGTGAACGATCAATCGTTTGGGAGGCCGATCGATCGTCGGACGACCGATTGATCGTCGGATCGTCCGATTGATTGGTCGAACCGGCTGGTTCCTCAACTTTATTATCAATAATCATGCTACTTCTAAGGGTCACTATAGCTTTAGCACTTTCTAAGTTCTGGTTGTGTACATGATACTGACCCCTAGGATTAGTCACAGGTTGACTAGGCAAATTACCTTCCTCTCTTTTAGCCACTGTGTTAGCCAGTTGCCCTAGTTGTGTCTCTAATTTGGATATAGATTGAGCATGCGAATTAACATCATTTCTTATCAAAGCAATTTCGTTCTTAAGCTCAGTCATGCTAGCAGTAATGTTTGTATTCATGTTATTCATGCTAGAACTCAAATTTGCAAGAGTAGTCATGATTGTGTTCAAAGTTGGGTCAGAGGGTGCTTGTGGAGGTGCAGTTTGTTGGTATTGTGCAGAGTACCCTGGGTTTGGATTTGCAGAAGGTATAGATGTGTATCTATTTGTGGGGACACTGGAAAAACTACTCTGCCCTAGGAAAGTATCAGATTGCTGAGATGGTCTCCAATTAAAGTTAGAATGGTTCCGCCGACCTGGATTATATGTGTTTGAATATGAATTATTCTCAGGTTTAGTGAAACCATATGCCGCATTTGCTTGTTCCTGAACGAATTCGGGGAACAAAGGAGCCAGGGGACAGTCAGTAATATGATGTGTAAGGCTAGAGCATAAGGCACAAGTTTGAGGTTGATTTTGGAACAGTGGAGGGGCAGGTGCTTGCCTCATTTCCAATTTAGCAAACCTTTTATTGAGGAGGGATATTTGTGCAGTAAGGGCATCAAATTCAGAAAGTTCAAAGGTCCCCTTAGTTGTAGGGCGACTTCTAGAGTTTGTGCATTGTTGTTGGGAATCGATGGAAATTTGTTCATAAAGGTTCCATAGCTCATCATCATCTTTGTCTAAAGGAATACCCCCACAACAAGCTTCAACCCTAGTTTTGCATCTTTCATTAAGGCCTCTATAAAACTTATGAGTTAATTCCCATTTATCGATATCATGATGGGGACATTTTCTTAAAAGGTCTTTAAATCTATCCCATTCATCATGAAAAGACTCATCGTCATATTGAATAAAGGTAAGGATTTCAGTCCGAAATTTCTCAGTTTTAATTATGGGAAAGAATTTCCTTAAAAATGCCTCTTGAAGTTGATCCCAAGTTGTGATTGAGCGTGGAGGTAAACATTGAAGCCAGTGTTTAGCTTTATCTTTCAACGAGAAGGGGAAAAGTTTCAACTTAAAGGCATCATCATTGAAGTTTTCCAATTTTAGTGTAGTGATGGTATCGATAAAATTGTGAATGTGCTCATATGGATCCTCATTACTTAGACCATGGAAGTGAGGTAACATTTGAATCATTTGGGGTCTAATCTCATAGTGTGAGGCTGTGATTGCAGGAGGATCAATGGAAGGAGTGTAAGTGTAGGCAGTGGGTAAGACGTGATTTCTCAAAGGAACACGTTGTACCCCACCATTGTTATTATTACCGTTTCCCCTTCCCATATTAGCATTAGGGTCGATGACATGTCCCTCATTTTCAGCCATGGTGACAAAGGTCTCTTGAATAAATTGCAAGTTATTCAAAGCTTCCTGATAATTACTCAAAGATTGTTGACCTAAGGCTCTAGCTTTTCGGACTGTGGTCTCTAGTTCTAGATCCAAAGGTTCCAGTGGGGTATTCAAGGATCGTCTGCCTTGCATGCAAGATCACACACAAAAAGAGAAAAAGAAAAAAGAAAATTCGAAGGAGAGGACAAAACCCGACAAACAACAATTGAAACGAAAAGGTTTGAAGCAAAATGGCTTAGCTGACAGCGCAGTTCCGATCGGTCGGTTTCCAGTCCGATCGGTCGCTCCAGGCCGAAAGCTCCTTCACTTGAAGTCCACTTCAAAGCAGATGGCGCAGTCCGATCTATCGGATTCAAGTCCGACCGATCGCTCCAGGTGGCTTGGGAGTTGTGTTTTTCTTCAAGAAAAATCCGTTCCAATGCTGCAAAAATTCCAGAAAATTGTCAGAAAATTCCTAAAAAGTGGAAAATAAAGAAAGGGAGAAATAATAAAGATAAGAATCTAACTAAGCAAAGAAAATGTGTTAAGAGAAAATCAATTAGTTAACCATCGAAGTCCCCGGCAACGGCGCCAAAAATTGATCGCTCACAAACGTTATCGTTAAAATGTTGCTACCTCAATCAAACCTTAAATTTATATCCTTAGTCAATCACTAATACTACTACGTAAACTAGTGGTGAAATCCGGAGTCGATCCACAGGGAAAATGATGGAAACTGAAATCAATACTCAAAACTCAAAATCCTATGCGGAATAATCAGAATTGAATGTAAAATTATCTAATAATTATCTAAGAAAGCAAGTAAAGTGATCAGGATTTGAACCAAGTTATGAATTACTTAGTAATTACTCAATCCACCCTAGCTTCACCTTCAATCTCCTCTAGTTATCCTCTTGCTCACTTCTCTCAACATTATGGATCATATGGCTACAAGTTCACATGAATCCCTAAAATAAGATTTATGTTCCTAACGGCATAGCTTATCTTTCTTGGCATAGGTTGTCTTCGATCCTACGATTACTTTAAGTTATACTACTCCTAATGACCTTGGCACAACCTATCCTAGCTTAGCATAGCCTATCTCATTAGCAAATCATAAATCACATGAAAACCATCTCATAAATCTCTATAAACAATCACAGAAAGCTTATACGACTGAAAATACTTCAAAGGAACTCTGTTCCCTCAAATCTCTAATCATTAAAAACATATTTATAACATCATATTGAGAAGAAGTTTACAAGAATCAAACCAAAGAAAATCAAAAGCTACACTAGGGTTTCATTAGATCCCTAAGTTAAGAATTAGCCACTCATCTTCTGAATAAGATCCAAAGGTGTTGGGAAGGAAGCCGTCGATCCCCGCGGAAAGATCTCCATCTTCAAAACCCTAGCCTTCTCCTCCAAAAGTGGTCCAAAAGATGATAATTTTCGGCTGGAATAACCCCCTTATGTATTAGAAACCCTAAACCCCGGAATTAGGAGTTATAATTAAACTTAAACTCTAATTTTCCTCAATTCTGGGACGACATCAGAGAGATCGATCGGACTCAAATCCGATCCATCGCTCAAGTCGGACTGGGTCTGCCACGTCATCAATTAATTTCAGCCTTTCTCAAATTTCAGCTTTCATACTTCTGACTTTGCTTCAAAACTGGCGCCAATATATAGAGAATCTCAGAAAGTCTTCAACATGAAAGGTGTAGATCTTGAAGTCTTCTTTCATCTTCCAGAATTTCGGAATATTTGGAATTGTGTCGCATTTCTGGTGATTTATTTCGAAACAGTCGACGAAGCAGTCTTTTTGTAGAATTTAGTGATTTTTGGCCGAATTTCTTGTATTTCTTCTCAAATCCTACTTAAACCTGAAATCAAACAATAGGATATCAAATACACCTACTCTAGGCCTAACAAAGGTAATTTAAGGGGTTTAATTAGGAATAATTAGTGACTTATCAGCGGGGCAGTCAGGGTAGACCGGGTCTGCCGATTTTGTTCCTTGGAGGTTGGAGGCCTCCGCGTCTGTCTAGACCTGCGGGTGCTAGACATGACGGGCTTCGATGTGATACTCGGTATGGACTGGTTAGCAGCATACCGAGCTATCATCGACTGTGGTCCCCGGAGGGTGGTCGCTTGGACACCCGATAGGACACAGTTTGTGTTGTTGGGGGATCGGTTCTCAGCCGATTCCTTTGCTTGTAGTTTGGGGTGACGTGGCAGCGAGCTCTCAGCCTTATTGGCCAGTCTGTCCCTGTTCGGGTCTGAGGGAGTGTAGCAGAGCAGTTTTCCCAGGATCATGTGTGACTACACCGACGTGTTTCCCGAGGTGTTACCAGGGCTTCCGCCGCCCAGAGAGGTCGATTTTGAGATCGACCTAGTACCAGGTACCACACCGATCTCTCTTCCATCTTTCAGGATGGCCCGAGTTGAGGACCCAACTAGACGAGCTTACCAGCAGAGGTTTCATCCGTCTCAGCATGTCTCCCTTGGGGGCACCAGTGTTATTCACAAAGAAGAAGGATGGTATCCTTCAACTTTGCATAGACTACAGGCGGCTCAACAGGGTGACGGTGAAGAACAGGCATCCGATCCCGAGGATCGATGAATTGCTTGACCAGCTACGAGGATTTTCAGTGTTCTCGAAGATCGATCTCCGCACCGGCTACCACCAGTTGAGGGTTCGGGATTGCTGATAAGATTTGAAAAGTGCACAAATCACCATTTTAACGAGGTCTTGTTAGTCTCCGAGCAATGCTATTTTGATACTCTATGATGTATTTCAGGTATAAGAGCCTTCAATGAAGATTAGATCATGTTTGGTGCTAAAACGAACAAATAAAGAACCTGCGAAGTCTAAGGAGCAAAGGTGGGCCATCTTTGAAGATTAAACTGTACATGCATGGGAAGAACCAGATGATGTTCCATATATAGTTGGAAAGCTCTTGAAATCTAGTTTCGGGATAATTTTACGGTTCGTTATTCCGAGTTTCCTAGAGGAAGTAACGATAATTTTAGTACCGATGGCGTAGTATAGATGGCAAAACAGTAGATACTCTGGAAAGTCAGATCGATCCTACACTCATAGAAGATCAATCCGTTTACGCAGGAACCTGACAGAACGCATACTTTTTAACTGTTCATAGCAGGATCGATCCTACTATCCATCCTACTGAGTAGGATCGATCTGACACCCCTGGTAGGATCGATCCGACTCGGGCGTAAGCCAGAAATTGAAGATTTCGATGTAAAGGATCGATCCTACCTTCCCAGTGAAGAAAATCAACGGTTTAGATCTAATCCGAGGATGGAAACACTTAAGGCTATAAATAGGCATCTTTTAGGGTTTTTTGGGGGGCTCTTCCTTGGCCTTTTGGATGAGCCTTCTTGGTTCTTTTTCTTCCTTCTTTTACATAAGTTAAGTTAGATCTTTGGGGGAAGATCCATGGGTGGAGCGTGGCGACAACCTTCATCGACGGATCTCCTTCCTAAAGATGAGTAGCTAACTTTTACCAAGGACTTCTTATGATGTAACTAGGGTTTTTACTAGGGATTTCTGAGATCTAGGGCTTGTATACATTATTGATTGGCTTGTATGGATTGATTTCTATTTCTTTTATAACTTGTTGTCGATTTCTTGCTGGATGTATGGATTGTTGTTGTTTGCACTTGATTCCGGAGCTTGTGTATGCTAGGGCTTGGATTGGATTCAACCAAATAAGAGGATCATGTTAGTCCCATGGTATCTCGGATGAAATCTTCTTCATGGTTAGGGATTGTGCTAGTTCCACTATAGTAGTGTTAGTTCCGCTACGTTCCATCCCTAATCCTTCATACATCCTACCTTTGTAGATTTGGTCATCAAGATGCTAACCCATCTTGATCTTACACCTAAAACCATATCCGTAATACTATTTGCGATGAATTCATCCTAATAAGAGGGTTCATTAGCAGTGATCGTAACTAATCATTCGGTCACTGACAATTAGATAATTGTTCTTGCCAACAAGGAATCCTAACCAGAACTTGTTGAGTGATAAGGAGAACTAGCCATTCACTTATCAACTATTAGGAAAGCCATTCATCGTGATTGCATGGCCTGATCTTAGGAAGACCTGGTAGAATCCTGGTTATTGATTAAGAATTCCCTGGTACATTTTCTTGTATTTATTAATCATTTAGTATAAAGTTAGTTTAATTTCAATCCTGGATCTTTTATCAATTTATCGGTATGGAATACTTAGATTGAGTTTAGTAGTTTAATTATTTTTCTACACATTCCCTGTGGATTCGACTCGGACTCACTGCTCACTACCCCTAAAGTAGTTAGTTAGTAGTTTGATTATAAATTTGTAATTTTAAGTAGATTTGTTAAGGAACGACACTTTTTAAGTCCTATCAATTGCGACATCTCCAAGACGGCTTTTCGGACTCGGTACGACTTGTACGAGTTTGTGGTGATGCTGTTTGGGTTGACAAACGCACCAGTAGCGTTCATGGATCTCATGCAGAGGATCTTCCGGCCTTTCCTAGACGAGTTCGTGGTGGTATTCGTCGACGACATCCTTATCTACTCTCGGTCAGAGGCGGAGCACGAGCGACACTTGGCGACAGTGTTGCAGCTACTTCGGGAGCATCGGTTCTATGCCAAGGCTTCTAAGTGCGAGTTCTGGCTTGCACAGGTGGGATTCCTTGGACACGTTGTGTCGGCAGCAGGGATCTCAGTTGACCCGGCCAAGGTCGAGGCAATGGTACAGTGGCAGCGACTGAGGACAGTGTTCGAGGTCCGCAGTTTCTTGGGCCTGGCAGGTTACTACAGGCGGTTCGTGCGGGACTTCTCCAGAGTTACCAGATTGTTGACCAGACTGACACAGAAGGCCGTCCCGTTCGTGTGGGATGATGCTTGTGAGCGAGCCTTCGTGGAGCTGAGGACCAGGTTGACCAGTGCGCCGGTGCTGATCGTCCCCGAGCGAGGTGTTGGTTATAGTGTCTACTGTGATGCCAGCGATGAGGGTTTGGGATGTGTCCTCATGCAGGAGGGCCACGTAGTTTCCTATGGTTCTCATCAGCTGAAGAACCATTAGAGGAACTACCCGACTCACGACTTGGAGCTAGCAGCGGTGGTCTTCGCCCTGAAGACCTAGCGTCACTACCTCTATGGCGAGAAGTTCTCTGTCTTCTCGGACCATAAGAGCTTGATGCACGTTTTCACCCAACGTGACCTCAACCTGAGGCAACGACGCTGGATGGAGCTACTGGAGGACTACGACTTTGAGTTGCATTTCCATCCTGGTAAGGTAAACGTCGTAGCAGACGCGCTGAGCAGACAGGTGAGAGACACCAGAGCAGCAGTTGCAGGGTTGTCAGCGTGGCAGTGGTAGGCTCTAGAGACGGCGGGCCAGTTGGGGCTCGAGTTTGAGGATCGGGGATCTAGCAGCTTTCTCTATGCAGTGCAAAGTATGCCAGCAGTCTTAGCCAGAGTGTTAGAGGCACAGGACAGTGACCCAGAGCTCGAGGAGTTACGGACATCAGCGGGCACGGAGGGCGCAGACGGGGACTGAACAGTATCGTCAGACAGAGGGCTACGGTTCAGAGGCAGAGTAGCGGTTCCAGCAGATCCAGTTCTATGAGACGACGTCCTTCGAGAGTTCCACCACTCTCGTTTTGCAGTTCATCTCGGTGGCACCAAGATGTACCAGGATCTTCGGCGATAGTTCTGGTGGCGCGGGATGAAGAGGGCAATGACAGAGTTCGTATCGCGCTGCCTTACCTTTCAAAAGGTCAAGACAGAGCACCAGTGGACTCCGGGGTTACTTCAGCCGCTTCCACTAGCTGAGTGGAAGTGGGAGCACATCACGATGGACTTCGTGACCGGGCTACCGAGATCGCCTAGGGGGAATGACGTGATTTGGTTCTGTCGCGCCCCGACCCGCGAAAGCCCAACCGGGCCGGGCGACGTGAACCGGAACCTACAAAAAGCGGAAAAAGACGGCGAGGGTTCCCTCTAACCTATTGGTCTCCCTAACAGTTCATCAAAAGCACCCTCAATTTAAAACAACACTAATCAGCAAAACCTCGAACCACAGATTTAAAACTCAAAGTGTATAATATACATATCCTCGGAGAGGGAAAGATTCAAATACAACATTACTCCCGTAGGAGACTATCTAACATAGGATAAAAACTATAAAGGATCACCACGTCTCAAAGTCCACCAGGCGCCGCCGCACCGCCGACCAACTGCCCGGTAGGGGCCACAGAAGAAGAACTGACGCCTGCACCTGCAAAACGCAGCCCGGGTAGGTGTGAGCACTAAGCTCAGTAGGGATCTACACTACGACACACAGAAGGAAGAGGGAAACGCAATAGTGTCGCCCTCAAGTAGGATCTGGGTGTATACAGGGGTCCCATAACCCCTTACCGGTGTCTCTAGGCATATCCAACCATGGTCACCCCAACGGACTGAGCCCATCCTGGATACACCTAGTGTCGCCGGGTGCCAGCTGCTGTCACCCAACACGAACTGGGCCCACACTGATCCCATACTGGCAAGAACAAACACTGCATGGGCCGGACTAACCCTCCCGGCCCCCCCAAAGAACAAGACCCAACACCGGTGGCACCCTCAACACCTGACTTGAGGCCGACACGACCTCTACAATCATCAAGCAACAAGTGCACCAGTCATCTAAGCCTATCATCGAATCGACTGGATACCACAATTCAAACCGGGTCCAAACTACCCAACCCCGGTCCTAGGGCTAAGTCTGAGCTTCCAGCCTCGGGACGGCGACCCAAGGATCACCCACGCCCTAACCAATGCAACTAATGCACAAAACAACAATGCATGCTATGACATACACAGATAAGAAGTAAAGCATGCAACAGTATGACAAACATCATAAAAGTCAACTGGATCGCTGCAGCGGTACTACCGACCGCCACCAGCCGATCCGCCGCGGGTCCCGGCATTACGACGGTACCGCGACCGTCGACCACGAACTCCTGCAACGGGAAGCAACCCCGAAAACGATGATGAACAGTACACAATATAATATTATATTCCGAAATATAATATTATATTCTGAAATATAATATTATATTCAAAACACCCAAAACATTATACCTACTAATGTTGTTTTAATTGAGGGCGCTTTTGGTGAATTGTTAGGGAGACCAATAGGTTAGAGGGAACCCTCGCCAGCTATTTTTCCGCGGTTTGTTAGGTTTCGGTTCGCGTCGCCCGGCCCGGTTGGGCTTTCGTGGGTCGGGACGCGACAGGGTCATCGTTGATCGATTGACCAAATCAACGCACTTCCTGCCTATGCGGACGACAGACTCGACTGCACGGAGTTCCAGTTTCTATCGTGTCAGACCGTGACCCCAGGTTCACCAGCAGGTTCTGACAAGAATTTCAAGAGGCAGTTGACACACTCCTGTCCTTCAGTACGGCGTTCCATCCGCAGACAGACTGGCAGTCAGAGCAGACGATCCAAATCTTGGAGGACATGCTGAGAGCATGTGTCCTCGATGCTGGAGGCAGCTGGGAGGAGCACGTTCCCTTGGTGGAGTTCATCTACAACAACAGCTACCAGTCCAGTCTTGGAGTAGCACCTTTCGAGGCGTTGTACGATTGGCCGTGTCGTTCCCCAGTATGCTGGATAGAGGTTGGAGAGGCTTTACTCACCGGTCCAGACCTTGTCAGGCGGTCGTCAGAGAGGTTAGTGCAGATCAGGCAGTGGCTTCTGACGGCTCAGAGACGACAGAAGAGTTATGCAAATCAGAGGTGACGATCGTTGGAGTTTGTAGTCGGCGACCGAGTGTTCTTGCGAGCATCGCCGTACAGATGTTTTGTCAGGTTTGGCAGAGGTGGCAAGTTGGCGCCGAGGGTTGTCGGGCCGTTTGAGATCCTAGAGAGGGTCGGCGAGGTAGCTTACCGCGTGGATCTTCCTCAGCACATGTCAGCTGTGCACCTGACTTTCCATGTGTCGATGCTGAGGAAGTATCACCCAGACCCGTCTCATGTCATCAGGGTGGATGACATTGAGCTTGAGGCAGACGCGACGTTCGGTCAGCAGCCGGTTCGGGTACTTGACCGGAGGGATCAGGTCTTGCGGGGCAAGACGATTCCCTTCGTCAAGGTGCAGTGGAGGCACAGAGGCATCGAGGAGATGACCTGGGAGTGCGAGGAGCGCATGCAGCAGGAGTTTCCGTAGTTGTTTTCTTCTCCAGGTACCTCTTGTCCTGTCTTCTAGTGTAGCTGTTTTGTTGTTTCCGAGCCTTACTCTTATCGAATCTCGGGATGAGATTTCCTTTAAGGGTAATAGGATGTGAGGACCTGCCCCTCTACCCCTGTGGCTCGTTGTAGACCGCAAGGACAATTTGGTAAATTGTGCCTTGTTGGTTTGTTTCACACCCACGTGTGCACACATTGACCTTGTTTGGTGTTAGCGTTTGATTAGAATGGTTAGGTGGACCCGGGATCGGAAGATCGAAATTCGGGCGCGCAGAAGCCTGTTTTTGGGGGGTTGGTGGCCCGTGAGCGACGATCGCTATCGAGTCGGTGGGGTTTTTTGAGAGGACGACCACTGTCGGCCGTCGTTCTCCCCTGTCAGAGGGAGAGAGGACTTTCCGTCCTCTCCTCCCCCCTTTCCCCTCCTTCCTCGGCTTTTCCTTCCTCTTCTTCCCCTTCTCCTTCTCTTCTTCTTCTTTCTTCTTCCTTCTTCTTCCGCGGTTCTGTTTCCTTTGTTTTTCCGGCGAGCTTCTTCTTCTCCGTTCTCCCTCCTCCGGCCACCGTTTTGGGGGTTCCAAAGCTCGTTGGATTCATGGCGACGTGAGGAAGATCCCTGGTATGGTTTGAAGCCTTGCTTGTGACAAGTTTGCGGGGATTAGAATCAGTCGAGGATTAGCGTTTCCTGTAATTTTCTTCCTACCTGAGTTAGTTTAATGGGTTTATCTTAATTTAGCCGTTAGATCTTGTTGTTCTTTGTGTTATTGGATGTCTCTTGCCTAGTAGAATTTCTAGTATAAGTTTCATAACCTTTGGTTGAGATTTTAGTAGGATTTATGCATATTTAATCTCGGATTTTCCGGTTTCTGCTGTTCTTGTAGAACAGCCGGTTTGCGGTGAGTTTTCCGATCAGTACGTGCATGTTCGTGGGTTGTGATGCACATAAGAGTTGTAGAACTTTGAATCTACTCTCAAACCCAACTAATTTCATAATTTGATGATTTTCCTACGATTTGTTTCGAATTTATTACTGGAGGGCTGCGTTGCAGCAAGTAATTGGTAAGTTAATTTGATTAGCGGTTTGGATTAGTGTTTTCCCGTTAATCTAGCCGTTGGATGTTTTTAGATTTTGGATATATTGATCCCGGCATGTTTTTCTACTGGAATCTAAGTTGGATATCGAATCCGACGTCGTTTGGACATCAGATCGACGGGGTCAATTAGCTCTAGGTAGAGAATTTTTTGGTGTTTTAAATAATACTATATGTTCGAAACATATAATATTATATTTTACTGTTTATCGTCGTTTTGGGGGTTGCTTCCCATTGTAGGAGTCCGCGGTTGACGGTCGGGGTACCGTCGTAATGCCGGGACCCGCTGCGGATCGGCTGGCAGCAGTTGGTAGTACTGCTGCAGCGATCCGGTTGGACTTGTATACTGCTTTAACACACTATTGCATGCTTATCTCCTATCCGTGTATGTTCATAGCATGCATTCTCTGTTGTGCATTAGTTGCATTGGTTAGGGCGTGGGTGATCTGTGGGTCACCGTCCCGAGACTGGAAGCTCGGACTTAGCCCTAGTACCGGGGTTGGGTAGTTTGGACCCAGTTCGAATTGTGGTGTCCAGTCCAAATTGGTGATAGGCTTAGATGACTGGTACACATGTTGATTGATGATTGTAGAGGTCGTGTCGGCCTCAGTGGTGTCTCTTCTCACCAAACAGTGTTCTGTGTCCTGTTGAGAGTCAGCAGTGTTGTTTCCTGCTACTGAGTGTCACCTGAAATGTGACCAGCCCGGCTGGAAGACCATGATCGTGGGCCTCAGGGACACGCGATGGGGTTATGGGACCCCTGTATACACCCAGGTCTTACTTGAGGGCGACACTGTTGCGTTTCCCTCTTCCTTCTGTGTGTCGTAGTGTAGAACCCTACTGAGCTTTATGCTCACTTCTACCCGGGCTGCGTTTTGCAGGTGCAGGCGTCAGTTTTTCTTCTATGGCCCCTACCGGGCAGTTGGTTGGCGGTGCGGCGGCGCCAAACGGAGTCTGAGAGGTGGTGATCTTTTACAGTTTTTCTACCCTATGTTAGATAATCTCCTACGGGAGTAATATTGTATTCAAATTTTCCCCTCTCCGAGGATATGTATATTAAATTCACTTTTGGGTTTGTAATCTGTGGTTCGAGGTTTGATTATTTAATTGCCTTTTTAAATTGGGGGTGTTTGATGAATTGTTAGGGAGACCAATAGGTTAGAGGGAACCCTCGCCATTATTTTTCCACGGTTTGTTAGGTTTCGGTTCGCGTCGCCCGGCCCGGTTGGGCTTTCGCGGGTCAGGGCGCGACATGATCGATCATCTCACTCGAAAGGATCAATCATTTAAGTGAATTTTTACATGACAGAGAGCACGAATTGCAATTATCGATTTTCCTTCATGGAATGATCGATCATCCACGGGGCTAGACCAACGACGCAAGAAGAAGATCGATCTTCACATCATACGAAGATCGATCCTTTGCGGGCGTCGCTAACAATTGATGAAGAAGATCGATCTTCCTCCTTAGGAAGGATCGATCATTTGATTGCCAGCGAAGAAAATCAAGGGTCCAGATCTAATCCGAGTTAGGGTTACTTGGAGGTTATAAATAGGCCTTCTTAGGGAAATTTGGGGATCTTTTTGGAGCACTTTTCTGAAGCATCTAGAGGAGAGGAAGCGGCGTTAGGGTTTTGTTTTCTTCGTCTTTCTTTCTTTAATTTTTTTTTGAACACTTTTGTCGTCTTCATGATGAGCATGAGTGGCTAGTTTCTTTTCTAAGGTACCGATGTAGCCTAACATAATCATTTTATGTTATTGGATTATGATTATTTAATCAGTTTATTTTCCTTGTTTCATTCATTATTATAACTGAGATCTTAAATACCTTTATCTGGCCAATAGAAGTATTATAGATTGTTTTATGTGAGATTGGGCGAGGGTTCATTCCGTAATCTTGCAGGATCTATGAATGAATGAGTTTATGTCGAAGCCAGGTTCAAGCTAAGACAATTCTTGGTTCATAATTGTTCTTCAGAGCTTAATGGATTCTTGATTTACACTTAGTTATGGGTTCATTAGGTAGGGTTAATTGAGGGTACTTGGTGAAGACCGCGATCGAACGGATCGTCATACCGGAAGAACGAGCCCATGAATTAAATTGAGATTTTGTTGATTCAATGCATAAAATGAGGTTGTTATGGTGAAATCGGAACCTTAGTCTTCATCCATCATATTTCCATCGATTTCTTATTTCGTTATTAGATCTTCTATTTTTGATACTTCATATTTCTTACTTTCCCTTCCTTATTTTCTTTCTACTATGTTATTTAGCGTTTTACTCTAATAATCTCTACAAATCTCTGTGGGTATGATACTCATCTTGCTGCTATACTGATCACCCCGATTCGTATACTTGCGAGATATAAAATTTATTCATCAACATTGAATGATGACCAAAGCCAAAGAAAAGAAGAAGAAGAAGAGAACGGGAGAAAGAGATGTCGGCGGCCTTCACCTAAGCCTCTTCGGCTTTTCTCCTCGAACACATGCCGCCGTCGAATCTCCACGTTGGACTCCCTTCGTACGTGTTGGGCCTCTCCCTCTCCACGGCCGGGTCTCCACCTTGGACTCCCTCCGTCGCTCGAGACATCGGATCTTCTTTCTTCCTCTTCCTTTCTTGCTCTTCCTCACCACTCGATATCTCTTGTTAAAATGAAGCATTGGCCAACACTTATATACAGACAAGAGAAACAAAAGAAAAAACAAAGAGAAGAAATAGAGGAAAGAAACAGAGGAAACAACTAAGGAGGAGAAGAAAAGATCTTCAGACTATCTTACCGGCGATCAACGTCGTCGCCCATATCAATGAAGTCATTCGCCGTCGCCCAAACCTTTGTCACCAAGATCCTGGGTCTTCTTCCTCCTCACTGCCAAGATCCTCTGACGCAAAACTTTTTAAAAAGGATGAAGCGGCCAAAAATTCAAAGTTATCTATTATATAAGGAAGGACGGTTTTTGAAATGTCCCCCCTATAAAACATAAAGAGTGGTCAGGATTTGCCTACAAACACATCCAATGGCTGTGATTCCATGATCAGCTTTGAGATTCCCCTTCAAAGTTTTGAGTTCCCGCCAAAAATTTCAACCCAAAAAAACTGCCTACCTCATGTCTATCTCGTCCGGCTCAGAACTTTAAACGAAGAGAGAGAGAGGGGATGGGACTGACCAGCCATCCCATCCGCCTCATCTCCCTCTCACTTCTCCCATCTCCCTCTCTTTCTCTCACCCCCCTCTACCGGCTCTTTCTCTCAATCCCCCTCCCATCTCTCATCTCCCATCTCTCGGCTGACGGTGGAGAGGGAGGCGATGCGCACCCTGACCCCGACCCCGGCCAGATCCTCGACGCCCTCCTCCCCCTCTACCTCAACTCCCAGATCCTCCGCGCCCTCCAGGAGTCCCTCGCCAGCGAGCTCTAGCGGGAGCTCTACACAGTCTACAACCGGCAGCGGCAGGCCAAGATCACCGGTGAGATCCCCCTCTCTCACTCTCCATGCTGTCAACCTCGCCCCACGCAGTCGCCCCACGCCACGCCCGACGCCATCGACCACGCCGACCTCGCCCAACCCGCCGTCAGCCACAAGATCCACGAACGACGTGACCATCGCCCCACGCCGCCGCCGACCTCGCCTAGCCCGCCGTCGACAAGATCAACGAACGGACGCCTCGGCCTCCTTCTCCCTTCGGCGGCGAGTGGCCGCTGCCTCTCATCCCCCTCTCACCAACTCCGTCGGCCACGCCGACCTCGCCCAACAAGCCATCAGCCACGAGATCCACGAACGCCGTCGTGATCATCGCTCCGTGAAGGCAGGCCTCCAGTTCCCCGTCAGACGCATCGTCCTCGCCCCACGCCGTCGGCCACACCTCCCTCTCCGTCGGACGCATCGGCCTCCACCCACGCAGCCGTCGTCGAGACCCACGCCGCCAACATCATCGATCTACGGCGTTGCCAGGGGGCGGGCGGCAAAAGAGGATCGCGGAGCGTTGATAGGGTGCGGGAGGAGGCCGGGAAGGACCAGCGGGTACATAAGGGGACACCGGGGAAGCATTCACCGTGGTGGTCTCCGGAGAGATCGTCGCAAGCCCCAGCGCCCCAGCCCCAGTGCGCCCGCGCCCGCCCCAGCGCGCCTAGCGCCCCAGCCTCCCTCGCGATATGTTTTCAAAGCTTTTTCTCCCCAGATCGTGGAGAAGTATATCCGGGACGCCCGGCACCCTCCGACGTAGCGGTGGCTCTCGGCTTTCTAGACGCCGCCTTAGCCTTGTCCCCGCGCCTGGAGGCGGCCCTCGAGCTCAAAGCCCGGTCACGTCCCTCTCCTCCTCCGCCACCTCCAGCGACCTCCTCCACCGCACCAAGTTGCTCCCCTCCGCCGCCGAGCTCTCCGACTGTGAGGGGAGAGCTGGCCTCTGTAAAGGCTGCAAGCGTGAGGAGCAACATACTGAACCGGCAACAAAAAAGTGAAATTTTTTTCAAACCCAACCTCTGTTTTTTTGGTTGTTCTTTTCCTATTGTTTTGGATATCATATATTTTTTTATTAATATCTTAACTAACCCCGATATCGTGCCTACTACCTCCTCATCGCATCCTTTCCTCTTCCAAGCTCTGTTGCTATTGGTCTCCTCCCTGTCGTTGGAACCGGTTGATCTCGACATCCCCGCTGTCATCTCGCTGACCCCAACGGTGCCAAACCTACGGTGATCTTTCCCTCCCTCACCTCGATCTCTTCATCTTCCTATCATGCTTTGAGTTCCAATTTCATTCATGAATCCTTTAGTCTTCCTGTTTTCTTTTTTCATCTATGAATGCAAGATGTTGGACTCTTCATAGAATCCCTAGCTTTGAAGAAATTCAATATTAAGCATACATCTAGAAGATAATTACATGGATAGCACCATATATGCAGTTGCACTTTGAGCTGTAATCTCCGCATCTAGCAACCTTCTCAAATCCCACTACCTTTTCTGTTATAATCAACTGTTTTGGTATCTACTAAAATCAAGAACCCTGGTTTGAATATAACTGTTACCCAATCTGTTTGGTGTTCTTTGCCTTTGGCTTTCAATGAATGGCCAACCTAGCTAGAGCTATCTGCTCTTATTAGAGATCTTTGCCTTCCTGGTTCCTTTCATTGATGCTCATCAATGAATTATGTGAAATAGATGTAGCTTCTGCCTATTTTTGTTTTGTTTTTCTGAAAGTTTGCTGAACTGGTTGGTTGATGGTACATGAGGCATGACATGAGCTCTTCCTTATGACCTATACATGCTTTGCTCTTTCAGATAAACGAAGAATATCCTAAATACAGAATGAACAACTTAAGTGCTTGATGCAAACCTTTTTTCTTTTCTTTTTTTGTTTTTGCTATAATAAAATTTCATATTCTTTTGCTTATGAACACTAACTTTTCTAAAGGTTCAAACAAAAGGCAGCATGCATATAGCTTATTGAGATGTCTAAAGTGTATATAGCTTATTGATCGAGTTGATCTAAGATGTACTAATGATATTTTCCTACACCAATTAAAGATGTATTATAGTCAAGTGCTTAGATGTAGTTGAGGAGAGGCCGGGGCCATAGTTTTTAAGCTGGCAGTTCTCTAGCAGGGGTTGGAGACCTAGCTTGGGCACTATAGTTGAGAGGGAGAGGGAGAGGGAGAGGGAGGGGGTAGGGGAGAAGAAGGTCCCACATTGGTTGTTCTAATAGTAAAAAGGGAAGCATGCATGTAAGTGTTTGTACCATATTGTACTAAATGATGGATTTTGTTCATTATTTTCCTAAGGACAGTTAGCATCGCTTGAGCAATATCATTATTTTGTTCATAATTGCCAGAGACACCGATGGATGATTAGTAATATCATTATTTCTCATGTTTTCAATGTTCTTAGACTAAAAATTATTGCTCCCTCCTGTTATTAATTCCCTACTGTCAGAGACACTGCCGGATACTAAACTGCCGGATGATTAGCAGTTTATTTGAATTTTCGTGCGCATGACAGGTTAGCCTAAATTTCTTTTAGCATTCATACTTTTCGCAAGTGCTATGTAATCAAGATTTCTATTAGGTAGCAAGATGAAATTTAATTTCTTATTTGTAATTTCTTTTCAATTTGTAATTTCTATTCAATTTGTAATTTGTAATTTCTGGTGGTAAATTTTACTTTGTAATTATAATTTGTAATTTGTAATTTTATTAGGCAGTTTATTCTATTCAATTTGTAATTTGTAATTTCTGGTGGAAAATTTATGTTGGTAGCTTTTTTTAGAAAAAAATTTTTATACCTACTTTTGATGTTAGTTTGTTGTGCATGGCAAAGTTTTTTGATGAGCTTCTTCGCACCCAAAAGCCATAGAAGAATGGAACGGGAAGAGCCACACAGAAGGTTTTCTATAGAGGAGTTTTTATAACTTGGGAATAATAAGAAGAGGAGGAGCTGGAGTGTTTCTGCCAAAGAGATTTTTAATATGTTAGATTTTTAATTGATGATTTATAGACTAGATTGGATGAGAACTTGGTGCTTTCTTGCATAGGATGACAGCATAGAGGAGGTATACTACTACTCTTTTATAATTATTCTTGGCCATTGATGTTTTCTAAAAGCATAAGGATGATGTTTCAATTAATGAAATATGTTATTGAATGATGTTTCCATCAGTCTAGAGAGAGTGGCGAATCAATCATAACATATTTGATTGTTTTGGTTGATTATGTAAAATGCTACAAAAGCCATTTGTACTTCATAACTGCTTGATTATGTAAAATGCTACAAAAGCCATCTATACTTCATAAAAAACCATATGTTTTCATTCTCTCTAATGAAGATATACCCTTTATCATGTAGATTTCTCTGCTGAATTGCCCAACCCCGCCGCTCCATGCTGTCCAATGCCGTCGCTCCACGCCGCCGGGCACGCCCAACCCCGCCGCTCCACGCCGTCCAATGCCGTCGCTCCACGCCGCCGGCCACGCCCAACCCCGCCACTCCACGCCATCACCCCAGGAGACAGCCATCCCATCCCATCCCTCTCTCATCTCTCATCTCTCATCCCCCATCATCTCTCATCCCCTCCCCCATCCACGCCGTCGACCTCTGCCCATCCCCCTCCCTCTCTGTTCCCCGTCGACCACGACCAACCGGTCAGCCACGCCGTCACTCTGTTTTCTTTGAATTTTTGTACTATTTTTTTATTATGTTTTTGTGTTCTTTAATTGGATGTATAATGGGTGGTGGTGGTCTCGATTTTGTGTAGCAATAGGTTTTGTGTAAATATATTTGTGGTTATGAGTTTTTTAATTCAATTTTTTAGATGCTTAATTGTTGATTTTTTATTTAATTTAGCATTTTTTAATGTATGTGTTTTTTAAAAGAATTCTTTTAACATTTTATTTTTTGGACAATAAATGACCTAGCACCGACAGCTCTGTCGCCTAGCTGTTGCCCAAGATCATAGATTCTCCCCACGCCTGAAGCCCCACACCCCCCGCCCGACGCCGACCTTGGCCACACTCGACTTCCGACGCTCCTCGCCCGACACCCCACGCCCCCGCTCGATGCTGACATGTAACTAAAAATCGTGCCAGGGGACCCGACGTCGACCTCGCCCACGCCCGACTTGACACGGCCCACGCCCCCGCTCGATGCCGACATGTAACTAAAAACCGTGCCAAGGGAGGTTATGCTGAATTTTTTAATGTGTAATTGTCGATTTTCTATTTAATCTAGCATTTTTTAATGTATGTGTTTTTTAAAAGAATTCTTTTGACATTTTATTATTTGGACAATAAATAACCTGACAGTTGTTTTCCATTGTTGATTTTCTATTTAATCTAGCATTTTTTAATGTATGTGATTTTTTAAAAGAATTCTTTTAACATTTTATTTTTTGGACAATAAATAACGTAGCAGTTTTTTTCATTAATTTATTTTGACATATTGGCGATTTAACTTGATACTAGAAGAGAGTTTAAATCATAATTCCATATGAGTATGTATGTTCACTTATTCAGTTATTCCTATTAAATGAGAGTAGGGGTGGCAATCCGGGTCACGACCCTCGAACCCGACCCGACCCAACACGAAATAAAGGGGTTTGGGTTTAGTGTTATCGGGTTCGGGTCATGAACGGGTCAACCCGTTTATGACCCGTGATTAAATGGGTCGGGTCGGGTTGACCCGCGGGTTAGACAGGTCAACCCGTTTACCCGTTTAATGTCAGCCTGTCGGAGACGACGACTGCCTCGGCCCAAGGATGGAGGTGGCGCTCGGCGGCCGGATCTGGCCAGGAAACGGTCGGAGGAGGGTCGCGGTGGATAGAGGGTGTCAGATATGGAGTTGGGTGGTGCAGGGGATCTCGGGGGTGGCTGCGCGTCGGTGGAGTGGAGAGACGTCGGGGGTGGGTTCGCGTCGGTGGAGTGGAGAGGGGGAGGGGGTCGGTGGAGTGGAGAGACGTCGAGGGTGGCCGCGCGTCGGTGGAGTGGAGAGGGGGAGGGGGGTTGTCGTGGGTGGCCGTAGCTTCACCGGAGAAGGAGGGAAGGAGTGGGTTGCGGCCCTTGCGAGGTAGCTCAGGAGGAAGGAGGAGAAGGCGGGTGGACCGGTGGAGGAATGTAGAGAGAGAGAGAGAGAGAGAGAGAGAGAGACAGAAAGGAGGAGATGGATTTAAACGGGTCAATTTGACCCGGATCCAACCCGATCCGACCCGACCCGTTTAATAAACGGGTTAGACGGGTCAGGTCGGGTTGACCCATTTATAAATGGGTCGGGTTCGGGTTGATAAACCGGACCCGTTTAATAAATGGGTCGGGTTCGGGTTCAGCCTTTATTAAACGGATCAATACCCGACCAGACCCGTTTAATACAAAGTAAATTATAATATCCGTGGCGTAGGCACGGGCATTTCCTAGTATATATATATTAGCCACATTGGATAGGTATTTTGATAATTTAAACACATTAAAATCAGAAATATGATGAAATAATATATCAGATTCTCTGACCAAAACCCGATTAACCCAATCTGGTTCTGACGGCATCCTACATGAACCAAAGATCTAAAGGGTATTTCGGTAATTTCAACCAGCCAAGGGTATTTATGGAATTATGATAAGATATGTACTGTACATATTTTACATTAGCCTTTAGGCAATTTTAATTACATCCCACACAAAGCCAGAAAATCTAAGGATATTCCCCAACATGTCCATCCTAGGGGCATTTTGGTCATTTTCACCACTCAGGAGATGATTATATAAAAATCCACACATATCAACCCTTGAAGGTCTCGTTCACCTTAAGGGTATATTCGTCCAAAATATACATGGACAGTACATCAACAACAAGATCAAAAGGGTATTTTCGTCATTTAACCCTCAATGGGTATCTTGGTCATTTCACATCTCCAAGAACATAATAATTTAAAATATGGTCATTGCGCCCTCCAGCAGGATGTTTCGGTTCAAAATACATATGAAAGGGTAGTTTGGTAATTTTCACCCGGCCCTCGACAAAGGGTATTCTAACAAATTCCCCACAACACAATATGAAAATTAAAACAAAATTCAGAATTAAAATGAATATTTGAATTTTAAACCAAGTCCGGATAAATATCAAAATTAACACAATATCTTGAAATTTGAATGGTCACCGTCCAACAGAGAAGATCAAATCTCAATTCATTAACCACATGACACAACAACTCCAAACAACACATTCAAATCTGAACAAGAAAGAATCAAGAGAAGATCTCTCCTCTCTAAAAGCCACGCGCAAACCCCTAACAAACCCCTAACAAAAACTATCCACCCAACTCACCCAACTCCCCAACATAACAAGCCACTTTCAAATTTAAACAAAGAGATCGGATCTTCTTCAACCTCCGATGATCTGCTCTAATCTCCCTGATTTCCCCCAACCTTCTAACCATCCCGATCCCCGAAACAACCTTGCATATAAAACACGGACACTCCACTCACGTAGGGAAAGGGGCTGGCAAATAGAGAGAAAGAAGGAGGCTGGCAGATAGAAGAGCGAGGAGAGGGATCCACCGCGGCCTTTCTCAGACGCTCATGCAAGAAAAGACTCAGTGCACCCTCATCGTGGAGCTCCAGCACCTGGCACCTCATCATCTGATTCGTCCCTCACTGTCGTGCGCAGCCTCAAGCTCGCGACATCAACCCCACAGCCAATGAAATCTTCACGACATCCTCCGCCTCTAGCAACCCACACGACTCGCCGGCCTTCGGAGAGGATCGGGAGATCGAGAATTACGAAGACCCCCGGCGCAGCTTCACTGTGGAAATCCGTCGCCATTCGAGATCCGATCCAAGGGGGAGCGTTCGTCGCCGTCCGAGTCCTCAAGCCCGCCGCATCGACCCCCCTAAATCGAGTGAGATCCTTCACCAACCGTCTGTCGCCATTCGTGACCTCGAGCTCGCCGCACCAAGGCCGGGTGAGGATCTCCTCCAGTGACATCCCCATCTCCTCTAACGATCCGACGTGAGAGCTCAATCCCAATCTGAAGAAGTTCATCCGCCGTTGTCTTCCCAAGTCCGATCCGACGACATCGCCGTCCCTGTCGCACGCCGCACGTCCCACATCTCCAGCGAGGATCCAGACGACGCTTCCCTGGTTCCAGCCAGCTCCCTCGACGGCGACGGAGATCGGATCCAGGTGCTCCCTCAACTCTAGCGGTCTCTAAACTCCAGGATCGGAGGGATCCATGTGCTTGCTCAACTCCAAAACTCCGGCAGTGAAGCTCCGACGACCCTTTCTTGACTCCATCAACTTCGACGCTCGGACGACGCCTTCCCTATTCCAGTTGTCATATCTCCACGGCGACAAAGCTCAAATCTAGGATGGCTCTTCCCCAACCCCGACAGTCTCGAAGCTCCAGCGACAAAACTCAAAAGAGCATTCCTCCAACTTCAGTGACTTCAAAATCCTGGAGATGAAGGTGGCGGTTCAACTTGGCAATCGGAGGTGTTCCCTACTGGGATGTAAAGGATGGATTTGCTAACTTGGCAATCCAGAGGTGTGGTGGTTGCAATTTCTTCAAATGTAATTCACGCATTTTTGTTCAGAAATAAAATAGAAATCTCGTCTATGCGAGATCGACGTTTTATTCACGAACATGTGCAACTATCATGTTTTGTTTTGGTTTGTCCCTAACATTTACAAAGTCTGGTTATTGCTCTTGTTGAATTTTCATTGCGGGTATTGTTTGAATTTCCACATGTGTAACATATGGTATTTGGTTTATTATTGGCAGAGCCTAAACTTTCATTTTTAGGAGATGGTTTTTGAAGTTTTAGTCCAGCATTATGTAGTTTGTTTGTGAGTCAGAAGTTTGTTTTTTGTTGATATCAATCTGTAGCATGGATTAGCTATGGAGCTATCTATTCGGTGCTTTTGTGTAATAGTAATATTTGTAAACGAAAATATCAGAGTTTTGATTGTTTTTATTATCATAACTTTTGTTTTGAAGTAATTTTAGAGTCATTTTATTTCTTGGAGAGAGTTCTTTGCAATTTGTTAGATTATGGTTTAGTTTGCATAGAAGTGAAAAGTGATGCAAATTAAATGAGATTTTGATGTCATTCTTAAAAGATATAATGTTGTGGAGCAGAAACTTGGGGATTGATGGTGAAACAGTTTTGTATTTATAACTCGTGGGAACTTGTTTTCATGGAAAGAGCATTAAGAGATTGTTCTAATAATTCTAAAAAAAAAATAGGAATTTTCTTTTTTATTTATTTGAGTTATGAGATTGTGCATCATATGGATACTGATAAGACTTGAAAAGTGAACAAATCATCATTGTAATTTGGCTTTATTAGTCTCCAAGCAATGCTTCACTGATTATCCTTACCCTATTTCAGGTACAAGTGTGAGGGCCCGTCCCTCTGACCTGGCTCGACCGCGTGGGTCGAGGGCCATTTTCTTGTTGATTTGTTTCCGCGTCGGGTACGATTAGGCGATCGTATGGCGATTTCGACCCCAGGGGCATTTTGGTAAATATGCTCCCTGGTGGTCAGTTTCAAACACGACATTGGATTGATGTATGTGTTTGATTAGAACCTTAAGGGCGCGTCCGATCGGAAGATCGGAGCTCGATCGGGAAAGATCGAATCGGACGGCTGAGATCGATCCTAATCTCTATATAAGGCTTGTCCCTTTCTCTCTCTTTGTTTCTCTTCTCTCCTGTCGTTTTCTCTCTCTCTCCTACGGTTGTACTAGGGCTTCGGAGCGCGGCTTCCGAGGAGCGGATTTTGGCGATCGGAGTTGAGGGATTGGAGGAGGAGCTGCCCTACTTGCCCAAGTAGGTGTTTCTACCTCAATCTTATGATCGGGTTCTCCTAGGATAGGTTTTATGTGCTTTCGCTGTAGGAATATATGTTAGAATGTTGTGTAGCTTATAGCATGTGTTGTATAGCTTGCTTCTTGTATTCCTATCAGTCGAATTCCGTATTTTATCGGATGATTTCCGTATTATCGCCGTTTTGTCGGTTTTCGGCCATTGAGACCTAGGTTTGAGATTTAACCATCAAAATCGTGTTTTAATCATACCATTAGCTTCCCCATCATCTTTTACACCTGCTTGCAAAGTTTCATCAACTGCCAACTTGATTTGATCATTCAAATCCAAGAAATTGGATTCCCGGCACTGTTCTGATGAACTGTGCAGTAGGCTCGACGGTCGATCGGTGGATCGACCGTCAAGTGTTGATACTCCCCTTTTGAGCCTGACGGTCGACCGTCGCATCGTCCGTCAGGCTCTGTCGGGTGTTTGGTCTCCCACGGTCGATGCACCGATCGACCGCGGACTCCTTCTGTCACACCCGGACCCAGAAAACCCATCCAGGCCGAGGCGTGAGGGTTCCTACTCTACTCAATCATCACTGGCGCATTTATAAAAAGATAAGAACAACTAAACTAACAATTGATCTGGGGTCAATATAGAAATTCAATTATAATTCAAGATTCAGATACAATATTAAATCCTCAAAATCCTTACAAAAGGAATATACATTAAATAATTCATCAAGATTGAATGAACCCCAAGTCCTCGAACACCTCCAAAGACGACGCGCCACCATGTGCCTGTCCAGTTGGGATCTACATAAGAAGAGCTGACGTCTGCACCTGCAAAACGCAGCCCGGGTAGGAGTGAGCAATAAGCTCAGCAGGTTTCTATGCTACGACACTAACAAGGAAGGCAAACAGAACAGTGTCGCCCCCGAGCAAAGCCTATGTGTATACAGGGGTCCCATAACCCCACCGCGTGTCCCTGAGGCCCTCAATCATGGTCTTCCAGCCGAGCTGGTCACATGTCAAGTCACACTCAGTAGCAGGAAACAACACTGCTGACTCTCAACAGGACACTGAACACTGTTTGGTGGGAAAAGACACCATTGAGTAGGCAACTCCTCTACTCAAGAGTTTAAGAACGCCGGACACCGGCTACACCTCAGAACTCGGCTCGAGGCCGACACGACCTCTAAACCTCAAACAAGCATAAATTGCAGCCGACTAGACAGTCACCTCAAATCATCAGATTATTATAACAGATTAAGTCCTAAACCTGACTACCCAACCCCGGTCCTAAGGCTAGATTCGAGCTACCCGAGAGCCACGAATCGGCGATCAACCCATCGCCCACGCCTAGCCTAGGAATGCATCTAATGCAAACAAGAGATGTATGATCATACACATAACAGCAGTTCAGGCATGCACCAATATGCCAAGTATTATACAGGACAAGGCGTAGCACACAGCCCGCCTAAGGGTATGCATAGCATCAGTCTAGAATAAAGCAGATAAAAGGGCACTCAGGCCTACAACGCGAAGCAACCCCAGCTAAACTATCAACAGCTATGATAGCAATATAATAATATTATATTCAAAGCTTAGGGCGAACATAAGGCCCATTTATTCTACACATCCCAAGGGAGGCGCGGCTCCCCTGGTTCAACCACAAGCCACGCACGGGCTTAAACAAATATAATAATAATATATCTAAGATAATATCGAAAAACTAGATTTATAAATATTAAAGCAAATGATCTTGATAACTTCAGAAAATCATATCTTTCAATCCAATCGTCCGATTGATGTGAAACTTAAGATTCCTACTAACGACATACCCCGAATCACATATCCGAAAACTGGATCGATCGGATAAACGAAAATAGATCAAAACATATAATTTCGGTTAAATCTCAGATTAGATAAACCCAATTAAAATCCCTTCAAAAATAAATTGGATTTAAACTAAACTTTCCAGATCACGCCTAAATATCTCCAAGATCATCCCCTCCAAAAATCAGCTCAATTAAATATATAAAAACCACTTAAATCATCACTTTAAACCAGCTGCCCTGTTTCAGCACAGTCAGCTTACTTAATTCACCAAAAATTATACGTTGCTCCAAAAATCATGAAACCAGTTGACACTGAAAGCTAACGCATAGATCTACAACTTGTATCTAGAAATCTAACTCAGATCATGCACATAGAAGCCGGAAAACAAGCTAGAACACCACTGTTCTGCTAGAACAGAAAATCCGGAAATCAAGAGATGAAAAACATGCTTAAATCCATATCAAATCAAATCCAATTCCTACCAAACTTCAATCAGGTGTCAAGCAAGCCATAACACACCATCTAGCATATTTAGACTGAAGAACAAACAAACACAAAGACTAACAACTCCTAATCAAACCTTAAAATAAGAAACCTACCTTAATACGCTTTTCCTTGGCTGAAACCATGCTAAGCAGCCACTAATCCAGCTCCAAACTATGCCACAGATCTTCCTCAAGCTTCCACGAATCCAACAAGCCCTCAAGCACTTGATTTGGTGGCCATAGGAGAGAGAACGGAAATGAAGAAGGGAAGAGGAAGGAGATGGCCACGGGAGTAGGGAAAGAGAAAGGAAAACCAGCAGAGAAGAAGAGGATAAGGGGGGCACTTAAAGGTGTTACTGTAGCTACAGTACCGCCTTGCTACAGTAGTCGGCTGCTACAGTAGTCGGCTGCTACAGTGGTCCCGATCCAACCGTCCGTCTCGATCCTCTCCGATCGAGCTCCGATCTTCAGATCGAGAACGCCTATGAGAATCTAATCAAACACAAATTACAATCAGAGGCCGTGTGTGTACATCGCGGGTGTGGAACCAACCGTCAAGGCGCAATTTATCAAATTGCCCTTGGGGTCTTCGCGATCAACCCGATCGCGGAACAAGGCCAAATGGGCCAGACCCTCGACCTAACGCGGTCGGACCGGGTTGGAGGAGCTGGTCCTCACAACCTATCACCCTTAAAGGAATTTCGTCCCGAAATTCGACAATGGTAGGGTCGGAAACGAGAAAGCAAAAGCAACCACACCTGCACAAGACAAAAAGGTCAGCAAGCTCACTACCTGAGCGACCACATAAACAAAGGGCACTAACGCCCACAACAACCACAAAACACAGGAGACACGCCTGGGGGTGAGAACCACTTGGGACACTGTGCACACGCGCCCCCAGCGCTCCCAAGTCACTCCCCACAACACCTCTGCACCTCTAGAGGACTAACACGAACGAAACTGTCCTGTCTCTCGAGACTGGTCTCTTGTGCAATGTATCTGGTCCGAGCTCAATCATCACCTCTGATGATTCCGGATGAAACTGAATGATGTCTCCTTTGCGTCATGTCATCAGAAAGGGCACTCTGTCGCCAACTACGAACTCCAATGGCTGTCACCTCTGATCTATGCAAACCCTCTGTCACTCCGACTTGATCCATGCTGATCCTCCGGAGATCGGGTGATGATATCTGGATCTATGTTAACGTCTCTGCAAAGTCTGCCCAACAAGCCAGAGAACAACATGGGAAGTCATTATAGGCCTCAAATGGGGTAACGTCGATGCTGAGCTGTCAACTGCTGAAGTAGGCAAACTCCACCATGGAACGTGATCTTGTCATCTGACATCTGCATCAATGATACGTGCTCTAAGCATGTCACCAGGGATCTGAATGGTCCTCTCTGATCGTCTGTCTATCTGTGCTGCGAGATCCTGTGCTAACAGCTAACAAAAATGGCCATGGGCTCCTGAGAGCTGTACTACAGTCTGTCTGTGAATCTGGAATTTTGATCTAAAAATGATGGAAGTTGAACTATCATGCAATCTGATCACCTCTCTGAGGACTGTATGATGCTATCTGAAATGGTGGGTGATGTCTCCACAGCCTCTGTCGAACAATCGGAAGCACGACGCGAACCGCTGTAATGCACCTCGAATGGTGCCGCATCAATTTGGACTGATGATTGCTGATGTAGACAAACTCCAGCAAGGGGCGTACTCCTCTCAGCTACCTCCTGCAACCTGGTGATGATGCCCGTCATGGTGTGCTTCTATCCCCACTCCGACACTGAAAGAGGGGATGTAATGGATCTGCTGGATCTGCAACACTGCTACCGAAGCACAACCTGTCGTCCACTGATGCTGTCCAGTCCTCAATCGCGCGCTCGGTACCAACCGCAACACTGATCTCTATGATCACCGAAATCTGCGCTGGGTCTCTATCACTCTGGCCAAAAGAGCTGGAATGCTGCGAACAGCAAAGAGGATGTCATCTGAAACCAAATCCTCGAAACTCGACCCAACTGACTATCTGTCTCCAATGAGCTGACAAACCCACTGAATCTGCTCTAGCCTCTCTAGCAACCACCGACGGCTATCACCCTTAAAGGCACGGACATCATGACTTTAAGGCAAAGAGGTCTAACCACCTGGTCACTCGGGTCAACGCTCCCGCGGTCCTGGAGATGTCTCTACTGAATCTCGAATACCGTCTTCGACCTCCGCCGCTGCACATCTGTCTACCGCTGGCACAACCCATCCGCCGTATCCTGCCTCTAAAGGCCAAAACCTCGCACTGGGGCCAAACAACGCCAATGCTCCCTCAGCAGCTGCAACGCGAACCCCAAAGGTCGCTCCTGCTCCTCCTCAATGCGTGAGTAGATGCGATGATGTCGACGGACGCCACTGCAAACCGATCAGGGTACGGCATGGTCTGGAAAGCTGTCTTCGGGATGTCGAAATCCCGAAGTCTCAGCTGGTGTAGTCGACACAAAAGCCGATCTCTAAAGTGGTCGACGAATCTCTCAGTTGCTAGCATGTCATCGACGAACAATAGCGAACACGTGCTTGCCACTGCCATACTGTCCAACTTCCTGAAGCCTATGTATGTAGGGAGGGAATCACCCACAAGTGAACCGGAACACACTCTGATGTTGCACACCTGGGCGAATGAAGTCCTGAGCTACTGTGGTCGCGATCCAACCGCCCGTCTCGATCCTCTTCGATCGAGCTCCGATCTTCAGATCGAGAACGCCTATGAGAATCTAATCAAACACAAATTACAATCAGAGACCGTGTGTGTACATCGCGGGTGTGGAACCAACCGTCAAGGCGCAATTTATCAAATTGCCCTTGGGGTCTTCGCGATCAACCCGATCGCGGAACAAGGCCAAACGGGCCAGACCCTCGACCTAACGCGGTCGGACCGGGTTGGAGGAGCTGGTCCTCACACCTTCCCTTTTTCATTCCGCCTCACGGTCGACCGTCGGATCAACCGTCGGATCGACCGTCGCATCGTCCGTGAGGCTCTGTCCCATTTTAGGCTTCCCACGGTCGATGTACCGATCGACCGTCACCCATGTGGTTTTCCTCGTCTTGGTCTTACGGTCGTCGGATCGACCGTGGCCTCACGGTCGACCGTCGCATCGACCGTGAGTCATTAAACACTGTTTCTTGGCCTTTCTTAAATGGACTTCGTTTGTGATAAGTACTTAAGCATGTTGGGATGCATGCACGTTGTTTTCTTGGGGTTTTCAAGGGATTTCTATTGAAATAGAGGATTGAATTGCATGCTTATCCCCTTTGGGCGAATTGTGGTTTTAAGTGCATTTAATACTTGGTTTGATAAGTAGTTAAATGCTTATTTGGTTGCCTAGCCATTAGCTAGCTATGAGTGCTAGCTAATGAGGAATTGTGGAACCGTAGCCTCTTGTCGGCGAGTGCCGAGGGCTATTGTATATCTGTTGAACCAATAACTGATGATGTGACATATAGAGACATCTAGGGTAGATGTTTGTATAGGTTCATGCATTGTATGCATTAGAGGCATATGAGGTTAGGCGGGCGATGGGTTGATCGCCGATCCGAGGCTCTCGGGTAGCTCGGATCTAACCTTAGGACCGTGGCTGGGTAGTAAGGATTAGGGCGTGATTTAATTGAATATCATGTTATCGAGGATGTGTTATAATTGACTCTGATCAATGTTTTGAGGTTTAGAGATCGTGTTGTCTTCCCAAGGCTAAGTGTTAAGGATGGTTGTCGATGTCCCTGACATGGTCCCCAGGCAGTGGTTTCCTGCTGAGTAACGGTGATCCTACTGGTTCTGGTTCTTTTCCTCCCAGCGTGTTGATTGATGTTCCCAGCGTGGTCGGTTGAGAAGAGTAGGATCCCTTGGGGAATCGATAGGGGTTGTGGGACCCCGTGACATTCCTTAGACTTGAGCGGGGAGACAACACTGTTGTTGTTTTCCTCCTTTCTGTGTGCCGTTGAGTAAAACCCTACTAAGCTTATCGCTCACTCCTACCCGGGCTGCGTTTGCAGGTGCAGGCGCCAGCTCTTCTTCAGTAGAGCCGGCGGGATCTGCGTTTGGCGGCGCGAGTACTTCCAGAGGCGCTTGAGGTTGCTGGAGGACGATTGTTGTACCTTTTTTATAGTTTGTATATTATAAACATCTTTTGAGAAATTTTGGATTATTGTATAAATCTTTTCTTTGGAGGAGTTTGATAAGGAATTTTGTATCAGTACAACTTGATGTATATATATGAATTGAATTTCTGTTTCGCCTGTGGAATATAAATTGTTGAAATTTATCTGTCTTTTCCGCTTGTATCGCGCCAATTGGAGATGAATAATGATAGGAACCCTCACGCCCCGTCCTGGATGGGTTTTCTGGGTCGGGGTGTGACAACAAGAGACCTCAACGAGGGTTAGATCAAGTTTGGAGCTAAAATTGACACATTAGGGCAATTCCAGTATAAAGGATCGATCTTCAAATCATGAGAAGAACGATCATTTAAAGCACATTAAGCCGACAGAGAGCGCTACTTGACAGGATCGATCATCACAGCAGAACGGATCGATCATTTAAAGCACATTAAACTGACAGAGAGCTAGATTGGAAAGGATCGATCTTCTGCCATGGAATGATCGATCATCCACGGGGCGAGACCAACGACACAAGAAGAAGATTAATCTTCCTCTATAGGAAGATCGATCCTTTGCGGGCGTGGCCAGCAATTGAAGACAAACGATCGATCTTCCTTAATGGAAGGATCAATCCTTTGATTCCCAGGAAGAAAATCAACGGCCCAAATCTAATCCATGAGGAGGTGTAACCTAGGCTATAAATAGGCCTTTTCTAGGATTTCCGGGGGGTCTTCTCTCTTGGACGGGAAGAACAGTTTTCTTGCCACTTTTAGACTTTTCTTTGGAGATTCTTTGGGAGGAGATCCATGACGGAAGATCTTCATCAACTCTCTCCTATGGATCAACCCCTAAAGATGAGTAGCTAAACCCCTAATCATGGGATTCTTATGATGTAACTAGGGTTTCTACCAGGGATTTTTGAGATCTAGGGCTTGTTTACATTATTGATTGGCTTATATGGATTGATCTCTATTTCTTTTATATTTTGGTGTTGATTTCCTGCTGGATGTGTGGATTGTTCTCGTTTGTATTTGATTCTAGAGCTTGTGCATGTTAGGGTTTGGATTGGATTCATCTACTAGGACCATGCAAGTACCATGGTATCTCAGATGAACTCTTATTCGTGATTGGAGATTGTATAGTGCTAGAACCACTATAGTAGTGCTAGAACCAATACGTTCTATCTCTAATCCTCCATATATCCTGTCTTTCTAGATTTGGCCGTTAAGGTAATAAAGCAATCTTGATCTTACACCTAAATCCATATCCGTACTACTACTTGCGATGAATTCATCATGATAAGAGGATTCATTAACAGTGAATGTAACTAATCATTCGGTCACTGATTTTTAGGTAATTGTTCTTACCAACAAGGGATCCTAACCAGAACTTGTTGAGTGATAAGGAGAACTAGCCATTCACTTATCAACCATTAGGAAAGCCAATCAACATGATTAATGTGCCCTGATCTTAGGAGGACCTGGTAGAACCTTGGTTACTGATTAAGAATCCTGTGGTCTCTTCTTTCATATTTACAAACCCTTTAGTATAAATTTAGTTCAATTTCAAGTTTCAATCTTCGCCCAACTCATTGGTAGGAGATTACACTAGGAACTCAATCTCAATCACCCTATTCCCAGTGTGAAAAAAATAAACCCCCTGGAATAACCTAAACTTGCTTCTATAACACGAGTGATACCTACATGCAAGGTTGTCAAGTGATAAGCTCCTAACAAACAAAATATCAAACACTTGAAAGGCAGAATAGCAAGGTGGTGCTATGACAAAGTAACAAGTAAAGAGGAAGAAGAAATTAAACACAATCACTAACACAAAAGGTTTTTTTAACGTGGAAAAACCCAACTGGGAAAAAACCACGGGTCCTCTATCGGAGACCACCCAAATCATCCACTAGAACTTTGTCAAGACAGTTACACATTTAACACCCCTTCTTGATGACTCCTCATCAAACCTCGATGCTCATAATTGAGTACACTGCCACTGAATCATTTCTCTAGTGGACAATCTTCAACCCACTGTTGAGATAGATAGAGGACTCCTCCTCTCTTCTTAAAGCTCCTTGGATTCCACCAAGGATGAAGGATTCCACCTTCGATTTAACTTGGACTCCTCCAAGTAACTGAAGAACTCATTCTTCAGATAATACCCCTTGGAATCTTCAAGGGTGAAGAACTCTCTGTTTGATAAAGTGGCAGATATGAGGAAGCTAGGATTTCAGCTCTCTTGATAAGGTTGCTTCCTCAGTTTCTTTGGACCGGAGTTCTTACCTTCATAGCTTCTCTTCCACTCTTTATAAATCCTAAAAGCTTCAGCTCCAACTTGACAGACTGGTCTTTTTCCTCATATCTAAGTAAAAGCTCTGTTGTAGGCTTTCTTATCTTGAGCAGATATCTTAGACAAAAATAGTTACTCAGCTATTGAGTAGGCTGCTAGACCACCAATCTATTTTGCAGCATCTATCACTCATGGACAGCTGGTCTTGATTCAAGAACCAACCAAAGTTGTAGAGCCCCTTCTATGTTAAGCTTCTATGTTGTGAAGTCAACTTTGAAGCAATCAATGCTCTGTTTTCTGCACTGCAAGTGAATAATGGTTGTTGCATTAAACTGTTGGTCCACCAGCTGCTTCATTCTAGCTTCAATATCCTTTCAGCTTCAATCTGATGGGCTTTCAGCTTCCTTAGTGGCTTTGTAGATGTCTTTAATGTTGCATCAAAGAACACAACCTTGTCCAATTTAGTCTCCAATTACAATGCTTGTGTCCTAGTTACAAGCTAATAAGTTTTGACACAAATCAAGTCAATTACATAACTTACACAGTGGATCGACCCGGATTCTCCGCTAACTACTATTTTAGTAACTAAAGTAGAGCACCGGATAATTTTAGTAATTTTGGTCAGACTTATTAAGTCACGACACTTTTCAAGTTGTATCAGATGCTGCTAAGTTTAGCAGTTATATGGCGAACGAGAGTAGCACTCGAGATTTTTTTTTCGAAGTCAAGAAGTCTCGCATTAGTGCATGAGTATGATCAAGTCTAATTTTTTTTCCATATTGTTGATATTTTAAAAAAAATTCCCCCAAAAAACAATCCAATTTAAAAAAACAAAGTCAAAGTAGTAAATGTGAGCTCTTTATTAATAAAAGTCCACAAAACTAGTAGATTCGATTTATTCCATTCAGACAAACCAAACACCACAACCACATCAGAATGAGTTGGTTCGGCTCATTTCATACATGCCAACCAAACAACAAAATCGGCATTTGGCAGAATCATCATATTCATTGAATCCTCATTGAGCCCATTTCACGGAATTATGATTCATCAAATTTATCCGATTCGAGGCATCCAAACAGCCCGATAGTCAACTAAAATAAAGATTACTAATAATGGTATCTCATATTGTTGTTCATTTGTCGCTCGATTGGAGATATATAGTTCGTCAATTAATCCAGGTTGTAAGGGAAATGATAATCTAGTCTTTCATGGCTGTGTTGAACCATCATGCTTCTTGGCATCTGATGATCGTACCTACTTAATGATGATGTATATTTCTTCTAAATACTGGACAAAACCTAGCTTTCAATTTGCAAAATAATGCTTTTCTCAATGACACCACACACACCACACAAAATCTTTAATTCGAATTTTACAACGAAATTTAATATGACAAGGTTGAATTTGTTTTTTTGGGTAAAACCCAAGATTGAATTTGTTGCAACATGTGTATTAATTGCAACAAAAATTAGAATTGTCACTCGATCTCATGTATGGCTGAGAATTCATGACGAGCCTAATTTTTGTTCTAATAGTTTGTTGCAATAAGCCATTTACAAGATCCAATTGTAATAAATCAAAAATTTGTCACAATATTATCTCAGGGAAAATTGGCGTCAATTTAAGAAGTTTTATTGTGACGAAATCTTCTCGTACAAATAAGTTGGCTGATATATAGCGACGAGCCCATTCATAGCAATAGATAATTTTTAATTGCAATGAATTTATTCGTTGTAAACATTTTAATTCGAGGTCAATGGTGACAAAACCCTTTGTCACAATAAACAATATTTTATTATGACAAAGGGTTTTGTCGTGACAGTCCTACAGTAATATTAGCTGTGAAAGCGTCTAAAACAATTTTGCTAGAGGCCAGGGCCTTGCAAGGGTTTTGCAAGGGCCTGGCCAGGTGTCATCAGCTAAATAAGCCACGTTGAACTTTCCACTATCATGTTGCATTTGCCTTTTTCCCCACTATCTCTTCTTCCCCCCAAACGTGAGAAGCCAAAAATTGGCGGCCTGTTTCAAAATTCCTCCCCGACCTCTCTCATTCTCTCATTCTCTCATTCTCTCATTCTCTCCCTCTCTCTTCCCACCGCCCCCCTCCCCAGACCTCTCGTCCCTCTCCAACCAACGGCGGCGCCGGTTCTATTTCTTGGATTTGAAACTCAAATCCAACCTTATTCGTCGGAGATCTCTTCTTCGTCCCACATTCTTCATACCGGAGCGGCAACGGGGCTTCATTTGTTTTTTTGAGAGCGTGATAGGGCTACCGGCATCTACTTCTTCAATCGTACAAACAAAGGTATGGTGTTTACCACTTTATTTCTTTACAATCGTCCTAGATTATTATAGGTTAGGGTTTGAAAACCACTGATTAAGCAGCCAGTAGCCACTGTTTACCTCTCCGTTAATGGCCGGTTAGGGTTTCAAAACTCCATCGTTCTTGATGTGCATAGTGGGTATTGGTTTTTGGCTTCAAAGCCATTTGTTCGTGGCTTCATTCCTTCAGTACAAATGTATATTCATGTGCATAGTGGATAGTGATTTTTGGCTTGAATGCCATTTGTTCGTTGCTTCATTCCTTCAGTACAAATGCATATTCATGTGGATAGTGGATAGTGGATAGTGGATAGTGGATAGTGGATAGTGGCTTTTGGCTTGAATGCCATTTGTTCATGGCTTCATTCCTTCAGTAAAAATGCATATTCATGTGGATAGTGGATAGTGAATATTCGTTTTTGGCTTGAATGTCATTTGTTTGTGGCTTCAGTCATTAATTAAACTTGCATAGTGGATAGTGGATAGTGGTTTTAGGCTTGAATGTCATTTGTTCGTTGCTTTATTCCTTCAGTACAAATGCATATTCATGTGGATAGTGGATAGTGGATAGTGGCTTTTGGCTTGAATGTCATTTGTTCGTGGCTTCATTCCTTCAGTAAAAATGCATATTCATGTGGATAGTGGATAGTGAATATTCGTTTTTGGCTTGAATGCCATTTGTTTGTGGCTTCAGTCATTAATTAAACTTGCATAGTGGATAGTGGATAGTGGCTTTTGGCTTGAATGTCATTTGTTCGTGGCTTCATTTCTTCAGTAAAAATGCATATTCATGTGGATAGTGGATAGTGGATAGTGGATAGTGGCTTTTGGCTTGAATGCCATTTGTTCGTGGCTTCAGTCATTAATTGCACTTGCATATTTATGTGGATAGTGGATAGTGGTTTTTGGCTTGAATGCCATTATTTTGTGACTTCATTTCTTAAGTAGACATGCATACTCCTCCGGCATCCGCGTGCTCCTCCTTTGGCAGAATGGATAGCCATGGTCTTTCTCCTCCCACCTCAGCCATCGGCCCTCGACCCCTGCCGCCATAGTCTGCTATCTCCCCCCGCCGCAGCCCTCGTCTCTCTCCCATCGCCACAGCCGTTCCCCCCTCGGCGCCTCCATCGTCTCCCCCACCCCCCCGCCGCAGCCCTCGCCTCTCCCCCCTCGCCGCAGCCGTCGACTCTATCCCCGCCGTAGGGTATGTTAAACTTCCTATTCTTATGTTAAAGTTCCTTTGCTTAAGCTTCCTATGCTTTCACTATCTGGGTTTTTGGTTTTGGCTGTTTGTAGCTCTAGGAGTTGTGAATGTGGTGGAGTATAGTGACATTTTCTCAGGTTATTTTTGTTGTATATTACCGATTCCTTTATGTGTTCATTTCATGTAAAACGTAAAACATAGGTTTCCTAATACATGTTTGCAACCAGATTCTTGGTGATAAACAAATCAATGAGAATGTTTAAGGTTTAAAGGACCATGCTAATTTTCCCACTTGGAATTTCTTTGGAGCTAATCCTTACACATGTGGCTTCGGTCATAAGATTTTATTGGCATTTGTTCAATTATGCATTCTTTTGATTCTCGCTTTTCAGTTTTAAGAGTCCTTGATATTTTTGACGTTTTATTTGTGTTTCTTGTATGGTCGGTTTTTCATGTTGGTTCATTTTTTTCTCATGAGACCCTTAAAAAGTTCAAGTCTTAGTTTCCTCCCCCATTAACTTTTGTTGTGTATTTGTTATTTGTAAGATGATTGAACTTGATTTGGAACCGAAAGTTGGGGAAAAGTTCGAATCAAAAGAAGAAGTTATGCAATATTACAAGAAATATGCTGTATTAAAAGGCTTTTGTGTTGTGACACTATGGTCCAAGAAAAAGGGGCATATAGAAAATGTAACGTTTTGTTGCCATAGGAGTGGAAAGCACAAGAATATTGGTTCGAATCCCGTTAAACCCCTTCCAACAACAAAAACAGACTGTAAAGCACGCTTATGTGCCTCTGTGCAAGTTGACGGGAAGTGGTTGGTCAATTCAATTATCCTCGACCATAACCATGACATGGACCCTGAAAAAGCCAAATATCTTAGGTGCAATCGGGAACTCCCATCACATGTTAAAAGAAAAATTGAATTGGATGCGGCAGCTGGAATCAGGATGAATAAGACTGTGACCTCATGTATCATTGAGGCAGGGGGGCATGATAATTTGACATGGATAGAGAAAGATGCACGAAACCATCTTGATAAAGTCAGGCGTCTAGATCTAAAGAAAGGGGATGCCGAGGCAATGCAACAATATTTTGAGAGAATGCAGAATGATAATGGGGATTTTTTTTATCTCATCGATGTCGATGAAGAAAATCGACTTAGGAATGTTTTTTGGGCCGATGCAAGGAGTAGAGAGTGCTACAAAGAATTTGGCGATGTGGTGACTTTTGACACCACATACCTTGTTAATCGGTACGACATGCCTTTTGCACCATTCGTAGGGGTTAACCATCACGGACAGTCGATATTATTCGGATGTGGTTTGGTCTCACGGGAGGACACAGAATCGTTTGTCTGGTTGTTCAAGAGCTGGTTGTCGTGCATGTCTAACCGCCACCCCAACGCAATTATCACAGACCAATGTCGGGCGATGCAGAATGCAATAGAGCAAGTTTTTCCAAATACGCGGCATCGTTGGTGTTTGTGGCACATCATGAAGAAGATTCCTGAAAAGTTAAGAGGGTACACCATGTATCTGCGTATTAAATTGAGGTTGAAAAGTTTGGTTTATGATTCCTTGACTCCATCGGAGTTTGAGCAAGGTTGGGTCGATTTTATTGAAGAGTACAGTTTACAAGACAATAGTTGGTTACAAGGATTGTACGAGAATAGGGACCGATGGGTACCGGCCTTTCTTAAAGACACCTTTTGGGCAGGTATGTCAACAACTCAACGGAGTGAGAGTATTAATGCGTTTTTCACCTTCAATTTACTCATCTTTGGGGCATAGCTATATATAGGATAGCATTAAAATCTTTCATAAATTTCGTATAGGTGTCCCATAAATTTCTTTCAGTATATATGTCCAAAGGGCTCCTTTCTTTTCTTTTTGATTCTATCACTTCATTTGAGCTCAAATTTATGAAAGAGCTGAAACTAAACTTTAATTAGCTTGTTATTTGATTTCATGTTAGGGTTTTGGATCAATTTTCCCACTTGGAATTTCTTTGGAACTAATCCTCACACACGTGGCTTCAGTCATAATGTTACAAAGAGGATAATAGAATATTGATGAATAGTGGATAGTGAATATTGATGGATAGTGGATAGTGAATATTCATGGATAGTGGATAGTGAATATTCATGGATAGTGGATAGTGAATATTCATGGATAGTGGATAGTGAATATTCACGGATAGTGGATAGTGGAGTTTAAAGTGACACTTGTATTTCCATTTCTTACACAAATGTTTTATTGGCATTTGCTCAATTATGCATTCTTTTGATTCACTATCCATTTTTAAGAGCCCTTGATATTTGACGTTTCTGAAAAGACACCTTTTGGGCAGGTATGTCAACAACTCAACGGAGTGAGAGCATTAATGCTTTTTTTGATGGATACGTCCATTCAAATACGACATTGAAAGAGTTCGTGTCTCAATATGACAATGCATTACGGAAGAAAGTGCAAAAGGAAGAGGAGGAGGATGCCCGGTGCACAAATATACAACTTCCTGTCATCTCACCTTATAAGTGGGAGAATCAATTTCGAAATACATACACATTGGCGAAGTTAAAGCAATTAAGAGATGAATTTGCTGAACAAATTGGATGCATGTTAGAAAGAGGGCCGGTTGTTGATGGTATTTCAATGTTTACATTTGAGCATGACACCTATGTTGGTAAGAAAAAAATGGCGAAGCACTATAATTTCTTTGTTGATTTTAATGAGGAATCAGGAGAAACAAAATGTAATTGCCGAATGTTTGAGAGTAAGGGGATGGTCTGCACACACATGATATCGGTTTGGAAGGTCATGAGAATAGAAAAAGTGCCTGAAAAATACATTCTCCGGCGTTGGAGTAAAAACTTGGTAAGGAGTTATAGAACTGTGAGAGTTTCATACGTGGATTGGCAAACAAAACCCGAATGGATTCGCTATGATAAGTTTCAAAAAATATTCCGTGTCGGGGCCGAGAAGGCCATGCATTCTGATACAAAAGCTGCATACTTCATCAAGGGTTTGACACAAGTCGTCGAGGGGTTGGATTCGGTTGATGAAGAGGAGTGTGTGAGCAACATTCATATGGCTGCTAATGCTGATGAGGAGTTGCATGAAAATAGGCAAGAAGGATTAAGGTGCTTGGGCAATCCATCTCGAGGTGGCTGAAGAGGACGGCCGCCGGTAAAAAGGAAAATATCTTTGTAGGAGCAAGCTATTAAGAAGAATAAAAAATCAACAAAAAAGGCAAAAAATTCACAGGTATAGCATTTGTTGTGTAAGCATTTTACTTATTCTAATATCCTTTTTCAATTAGTCTAATTTTTCCAGAATCAGGATGTGGATGTGAATGGTGGAAATGAAACATTGGTGATGTTCAATCCTTGTTACACTCAAGAGAGTATAAACTTTTCGGTATGAATTACTTTATTTCTTTCATGCTTTTGTGTTATGCGGCATTTCATTGTTATATATGCATTGATTGAATATTTTTTATTTGGAATTCGTAGTCATCCCAAACGAGTGTACGAGATGGTGGGTTGTGGAACTACGACCTAAATGAAGCTCCGATCAACTTTGAAAGGCATGAAGAAGCATTTGGTAATGCTGGCCCTTCTTGAAGATTTCGGGTTTGAGGTACTATTAAGTTCTTAACTAACAGAAGAGCCTGAATTTTATTCATCGCAGGACATTTGGATCATTGCAGGTTTTTTGTGCTAAAGTTTGCATGCATGCATGTTTCTTAATGAAGTTTGCTAAGCCAAGTGCATGTTCTTTGCAGTTTATGTCACATTGTTTTGACTATGTAATTTAATCTACATGATGATTTATGAGTCTGATATTTTCGTGACAGATCTTTTCTCCATTCAGTCGTGTTGAAGATGTGTACATTATGAGAGATGATTTGAAGCAGAGTCGTGGTTTGTTTTCGAACATTTTTTTAAAGCTTTTTGCGTGCTTATTGTCTCTGTATTGACTATTTGTTATTTATTTTGTATCAATAATGAAGGATGCGGATTGTGAAAATTTAAACTAGAGATATGACAGTAGCAGCCATGAGTGCTCTCAATGGGAGCTATGTTATGAGAGTGAGTAACTTAAAAATTGGAGTTTGATTAGTTTGATGTGGATAGTGGATAGTGGATAGTGGATATTGGATATTGGTTTTTGGCTTGAATGCCATTATTTTGTGGCTTCATTACTTAACTACACATGCATATTTATGTGGATAGTGGATATTCGTTTTTGACTTCAAAGCCATTTCCATTGTGTTTGCTTTTATTGTTTACTTTTTTACTAGCCACATAGTGATCCACTTGTTATGTTGCAGGGTTGTATCCACTTGTTTATGGTGTTGTTGATTGTGAGAATGAGGACAATTTGTATTGGTTCCTCATGTGTTTGAGAGACATTCCAAATTTGTATTGGTTCCTCATGTATTGGTTCCTCACGTTCATCTCAGATAGGAACTCCGGACTCATGAAAGCCATGCTATTGGTGTTCCCTGGTCATCATCATGCCTACTGCCTTTATCATCTGAAAATCAATTTGAGGCATCGTTTCAGCGGCTTGTAAAGAACCATTGGATTAGTGTTTTTAATTTGAAATTCTGTATTTCTGGCTTCAATTGGATGGTACAAGACACCATTCTTTGCGATTAGTCAAATTTTGAATGACTTTATTTCTTCATTAGTATTCATATTTGGAATTCATTGTATTTTGGGATGAATTGGATGATACAAGATATCATTCCTTGTAATTGGTCAGGTTTTGAATGACTTTGTTGCCTGGTTTTTTATATGCGCAAGTATGTGTGAATATTCACTATCCAATATTCACAATCCACTATCCAGTATTGATTCAATGTGAAAAAGGTACACTCTATTGCAGATACATTTCGCAAGTATGTGTGAATATTCACTATCCATCAATATTCACTATCGAGCAATATTCACTATCCATTGATTCACTATTGAAAAATATTCACTATCCATCAAAATTCACTATCCACCAAAATTCACTATCCATCAATATTCACTATCAAGCAGTATTCACTATCCATCAATATTCACTATCCAGCAATATTCACTATCCATCAATATTCACTATTGAAAAATATTCACTATCCATCAATATTTACTATCAAGCAATATTCACTATCCATTGATTCACTATTGAAAAATATTTACTAGCCATCAATATTCACTATCCAGCAATCTTCACTATTCATCAATATTCACTATCAAACAATATTCACTATCCATTATTCACTATTGAAAAATATTCACAAGCCATTAATATTCACTATCCACCAATATTCACTATCCATCAATATTCACTATCAAGCAATATTCACTATCCATCAATATTGACTAGCCATCACAATATTCACTATCCAGCTATATTCATCAAGCAATATTCACTATCCATCAATGTTCTTTATTGAAAAATAATCACTATCCATCAATATTCACTATCCACTATCCATCAACATTGTAATTACAAATTTGTGCAAGTGTTCAATGTGAAAAAGGTACACTCTGGT
Organism: Narthecium ossifragum; assembly: GCA_963920575.1. Lineage (NCBI taxonomy): Eukaryota > Viridiplantae > Streptophyta > Magnoliopsida > Dioscoreales > Nartheciaceae > Narthecium > Narthecium ossifragum. Next base: position 14,993,601 of record OY986974.1, on the reverse strand, counting down.
GCATATACATTTGTGCAAGTGTTTAACATTGTAACTACAAATTTACATTCATTCTATTACAATTACAAAATTTGTGGACATCTTTGTTTCATTTGTGAAATACAAACTCTTCAATTATCTCAGCCTTGAACTTATTGAAATCTTCTTCGCTGATTGGTCTTGGCTTATTTTGATGATGTATTGCCAGCTCCTTAATGAAGTAGCATACATAGAGTGCACAATCATTCCTGTTTTTGTGACAGCTTAAGTTAGATTCAAATAGCATTGAATGTTAAACAGCTGATAATGGACAAAAAATGAAACAATGTTACTTACGAATCAGGGCCTTGCTGGGGCACACCGCTGACATTTACAATTTGTTGTGATAGATCTTGTGTGCTAAGCTGTCCCATAACCTCCGGTCTTGATTCCCTTTCAATTTTTTCCTTCTACATTGCAAAAAGATTTTTGTTTATGTGGATCTGCAATCAGTTGTAAAACTGATTTATTGAACTTATCTACCGATCATTTAGCCTTACCAGGTTTTTTGCATCATCAAAGAATGCGTCCTTTCGTCCTTTCCCTGGCTTCATAGAGTTATAAAAGCTCCATTTATTTTTGTCAGCTTCATATACTAGGAGTGTCCAGTGGAAAGGAGTTTGAGGAATTCCTTTAACATCCTTCTTAAAACCTATTGAACACATTGGGAACAACACGAGTTTTTTCCCCTCGAGAGGTGCTTCTTGATATTTCTTGCACACAAGCCTTTCATAACTCTTGATTTTGTCTACTAATATCCAGCCCTGCAAATGCACATATGAGGAAAAGAATTACAATTGATCAATTTATTAGATATGCTGTTAATGTGTAAGCCCAAAAGATAAATCCAACATACCCAGCAACCACTATCAATGAAGCAACTCTTGTTATCATAATGAATGTCTGTAGTTAGGACCTTCACATATGCATCTATGACCTGCGTAAACAATAGTGCAGTTAGCATCCAAAATTCACCTCCCAGCTGCAATTTATAAAAGAAACCACAAACACATGCCATTTGGTCCAAAATTCATTTTTCATATTGTATATTAATAACATACCGCGATTCATGAATGTAATTTCAAGCAAATGGCATATTTAAGTTAGAAATTCTTTCCAGTTTCTATATTAATGACATCAAGCATATTAGAGTAAGAAATCTCAAGTAAGTTCAATGTAGTTCAAAAGTCACTATTCACTATCCACGAATATTCACTATCCACTGTCCATGAATATTCACTATCCAGTGTCTATGAATATTCACTATTCACTATCCAAATGTTAAGGACATTCAACTTAAGATGTTCACCACACTTGCCCTGAGACATACACATTTTGGAGCATGTCAATGATGTTTTCAATAGCTAGCCTTTTAGTCCAAAATTCACTATCCATTTTGTATAGCAATAACATACCGCGATTCATGAAAGAAATTTCAAGCAAATGGCATATTGAAGTTGAAAATTTACTTTCCAATTTCTATATCAATGGCATCAAGCATATTGGAGTAAGAAATCTCAAGCATGTTGAATGTAGTTCAAAAGTCACTATCCACTAGACATGAATATTCACTATCCACTATCCATGAATATTCACTATCCACTATATAACTATTGAACACATTCAACTTAATATGTTCATCACACTTACTTGTCCTGAGACATACACATTTTGGAGCATGTCAATGATGTTTTCAATAGCAAGCACATTGTTTTCATCATCTTTATCAACCCATACTATTGCACTGCAATATAAGATTTAGATAGTTGTCAGTGAAAGCTCAATTAGCATATGATGTGAATAAGAAAAGAAAACAAGCTTCATAAGCAAGCGTGAATGATTACTCTTTGCCAAACTCCGCCAACAAAGATTTGAGTTTGTCATAGGCCTCATCACTCAGATATTTTCCGCAAGTATATTTGTCATTTCTCTCATACAGTTTGAACTTTTGTTGTTTCTTTTCTTCCTTTCTGGCTTTTTGTGGTGGGCTATATTGGTAATGTTCTTCTCTTGTGTTCTTCCTCTTCTTGCCCTTTATATTCCGCACCATTGAAGTTTGTGCGGGTTCTTTGGCGATGCTGGCAACTTCTTCCACTTCCCTATCTGCTGCTTTCTCTTCTTCATGTTCAGCAGTTTCTGCAAGGATTTCTTCTTGAGCTATTACAAAAATATCCATCTTCTCGCGTAAATCATGGATCTCTGTTTCTTGTTCCATGACCTTTGCAGACAATTTATCCACTTTAGCCTTCATCTCTTTATTGATGCTCTCTAGCTCATTACACTGGCGTGTCTTTTGGTAGTTGAGCTCACTTACAGAGTTTGATTTGATTCTCAAACTTTTCATCTCTGTCTCTTTATCTTCAAGAGCCTTTTTCAAATATTCAATTTCTTTGACAAGATTTGCACCATCGGATGTGATTGGCGATGCCGACATAGGATACATTTTATGTGTGTCAGCTATGTCATTTGCAATCTTGACCTCATCTTTCAACTCATCATTCGCCAACACCAATGCATCTCTTTCAGCACTCACATTCTCCATCTCATTCCTCAGCCTCACCATGCCACCCTCTAGCTCATCAAGTCTTGTCTTCAGAGACTCTTTTTCAGCATTTGCCATTTCAAGGTCCTCAACCACATTGCGGAGATTGGCATTCCTAGTAACAAGCTCTTCATTTCTCTGCTTTAGAGAATGTACCTCAGCAATTGTAGCAGCAAGGTCCTTTTCTAGGCTTTCAATTTTGCCTTCCAAATCATCGACTGTTGCATTTTGAGGTTGTTTTTGCGGCTGGTCTTTTGGCTGGAAATCATCAGCATGCAAGCTGGCAACCTACATTTATATTGTTGTTTTACTATTAGTAAGCATGGACAATTTTCTTACAAAAAGGATAATGGATAGTGAATATTCACGGATAGTGGATAGTGGATAGTGAATATTCACGAATAGTGGATAGTGAATATTCACAGATAGTGGATAGTGGAGTTTAAAGTGACACTTACTTGTATTTCTATTTCTTCATGAACATGTGCTTCTGTCTCTTCAACACTGGCATTTTCATTAAAGAAGGTTTGTTCGTCATATGATGAGTTTGTAGCAGAGACATACCCTTCTTCATTATCAGCTTCCTTAGGCCTTTCAGTATCATTTGTTTCTTCTTCTTCACTATCATTTCCCTCATCTTCATCATCCTCTTTATTGTCTTCAGCTCCCTTTTCATCATCACCTCCTCCTCCTTCCTCCTCCCTGTTCTCCTCTTCCTCCTCTTCATCCTCTTCTTCTTCATCCTCACTATCCTTAGGAAAGGTCCCAAAAATTCTTATCTCATTTAAAGTCATCTGTAATTCTCCTGGCTTGACTTGTGAAAATTATTGTTAAAATTGTAATGATTAGCATAATGAGTTGAATTTGAAGCGTGGAGAGCACATAGTGAACAACAATGCATATTTCTGCCCACCTTTCTACTAGGTATGTCAGTGAAATCGGAGGGGAGGATGCTGCAACCACCATTGTATATGTTCCACTTGAGACATCGTGGAACATGGTGTTCTTGCCTCTTCACAGGCTCAAGCACTGTTGTGTGCTCTAAAAACTAGTACTGTAAAAATGGTGAAGAAGTTGTCAACATTTAGAAGCTATTTATCTATAATTATACATGAGTATTTAAAATTATATGAGATGTATTCATACCGGCAATAGAGCGACACATCCCGTCACCCTTCTCGGCTGCTCACGTTTTTTCCTCAATGAAGTCATGAGATTGTCTATAATCAATTGACACCAATCATATCTCCTCATCCTGTGTAGGTCTTCAACATACTCTACAAATCCCCACGCTAATGTCTGCCCCGAAGTCGGGAAAAAAAGCGATCCAAGAAGGATGAGAGCCAATAGTCTGATGCTATCGTATATGTCTCTATTTGTCTCGTCAGAGAAGAGATTGATAATCTTATCTTTCATCATCTTCATTGTAATCTTGGACATGCCCTTGAAATGTCTATCCATGAACTTCGATGGTTTCCTTTGCGGTCCTTTGCTGACTTTAATAGGCACTTTGCCGTCGTCTACTCCAAAAATATATTTAACATCTGTCTTCCGCAAACAACAATCCACACTTCCAATTTTAAATGTTTTTGTGTCTTCATTGTAATGTCTAATTAATTCCTCTACATCTTCATCATGCTTTGTAGCATTTGCGTGTGTGACCCTTCCATCATGAACTGCTTCTATCGACATGAAGAATGGGGTCTTATGTAAGACTTGCCAATGTTGCTCCTTGAAGTTCAGCTTTATTGAATTCATAATATTTACAATTGTTATGATAGTGGACCTATATTGTGCTTGTTTCTCCATCCTGCAAAAAAACCAAGAACAAATGACTTTCAAGCCAAAAACCACTATTCACTATTCAATATCCACTATCCACTATCCACATCAATATGCATTTCTACTGAATGAATGAAGCCAAGAACAAATGACATTCAAGCCAAAAACTAATATTCACTATCCACTATCCACTATCCACATCAATATGCATGTGTACTAAAGAAATGAAGCCATGAACAAATGGCATTCAAGCCAAATTAAGCTAATATTCACTATCCACTATCCACATCAATATGCATTTGTACTGAATGAATGAAGTCAAGAACAATTCAAGCCAAAAACCAATATTCACTATCCACTATCCACATCAATATGCATGTGTACTGAAGGAATGAAGCCATAAACAAATGGCTTTGAAGCCCAAAAACACTATTCACATCAATATGCATGTGTACTGAAGGAATGAAGCCATGAACAAATGGCATTCAAGCCAAAAGCCACTATCCACTATCCACTATCCACATGAATATGCATTTTTACTGAAGGAATGAAGCCATGAACAAATGACATTCAAGCCAAAAGCCACTATCCACTATCCACTATGTAAGTTTAATTAATGACTGAAGCCACAAACAAATGGCATTCAAGCCAAAAACGAATATTCACTATCCACTATCCACATGAATATGCATTTTTACTGAAGGAATGAAGCCACGAACAAATGGCATTCAAGCCAAAAGCCACTATCCACTATCCACTATCCACATGAATATGCATTTGTACTAAAGGAATGAAGCAACGAACAAATGACATTCAAGCCTAAAACCACTATCCACTATCCACTATCCACTATGCAAGTTTAATTAATGACTGAAGCCACAAACAAATGGCATTCAAGTCAAAAACGAATATTCACTATCCACTATCCACATGAATATGCATTTTTACTGAAGGAATGAAGCCATGAACAAATGGCATTCAAGCCAAAAGCCACTATCCACTATCCACTATCCACTATCCACATGAATATGCATTTGTACTGAAGGAATGAAGCAACGAACAAATGGCATTCAAGCCAAAAATCACTATCCACTATGCACATGAATATACATTTGTACTGAAGGAATGAAGCCACGAACAAATGGCTTTGAAGCCAAAAACCAATACCCACTATGCACATCAAGAACGATGGAGTTTTGAAACCCTAACCGGCCATTAACGGAGAGGTAAACAGTGGCTACTGGCTGCTTAATCAGTGGTTTTCAAACCCTAACCTATAATAATCTAGGACGATTGTAAAGAAATAAAGTGGTAAACACCATACCTTTGTTTGTACGATTGAAGAAGTAGATGCCGGTAGCCCTATCACGCTCTCAAAAAAACAAATGAAGCCCCGTTGCCGCTCCGGTATGAAGAATGTGGGACGAAGAAGAGATCTCCGACGAATAAGGTTGGATTTGAGTTCCAAATCCAAGAAATAGAGCCGGCGCCGCCGTTGGTTGGAGAGGGACGAGAGGTCGGGGGAGGGGGGCGGTGGGAAGAGAGAGGGAGAGAATGAGAGAATGAGAGAATGAGAGAATGAGAGAATGAGAGAGGTCGGGGAGGAATTTTGAAACAGGCCGCCAATTTTTGGCTTCTCACGTTTGGGGGGAAGAAGAGATAGTGGGGAAAAAGGCAAATGCAACATGATAGTGGAAAGTTCAACGTGGCTTATTTAGCTGATAACACCTGGCCAGGCCCTTGCAAGACCCTTGCAAGGCCCTGGCCTCTAGCAAAATTGCGTCTAAAACAAGTACTACGTTCATGACAAGATAGTTTGTCGGTCATTCAAAACGATCCAAAAAAAAAGGAGAAAAAGAAACTAAGCTGCACCTAATGTTATTTGTCCACAAAAACCTCAATTACGTGAGAAACTAAAGCTTCTAGTAAATTAATTGCTATCAAACTTTATAATGCTTATGAGATTTATTTTTTTTAAATTAAACCCTTAACTCTAGCTTAAGTGACCAAAGTACTTCCGGGTTATAATTTAATTAGAAGTCTTCTCACAACTAAGTAGCCATGAAACCATACAAAGAAAATTTGGATCAATTAAAACAAGTCATGATAGCAGCAATAATTCAAAACAATATATAATGAAACATCGAATTTGTTTTTATCCTGGTTGTGCCTTTCTTTATATTGTGAAGCCTCCAATCAATCAAAATTAAGGGTGGCAATTTGGGTTACAACCTGTGAACCCAACCCAACTTGAACTTAGCGGGTTCGGATTCAGGGTTTATGGGTTTGGGTCAAAAACAAGTTAATACGTCAGCGTCCTATTTATAAATGATCGGTTTCGATTGAATCAGTTAACCCGTTTGACCCATGACCCGATCAGCGAACCGCGACCCATTTAAGAAAGTAACATTAAGTAATAATTAAAAACTAAACCCGACCCGAACCGCTACGCATGACCTGATCCATGACCCGCTTAAACTCATAACCTTAAGCAACTTCATTAAGGCAAAGAGTAAATGCTAGGAACAACACAACCTACACACCCGACTTAGATGGGTTGGATTGGGCCGACCTGTTTAAAAGCGGGTTGAGTGTTGTGAGTTAACGAACCCTACTCATTTATTAAACAGGTTGGATTTGGATTGGGCTTATAAGTCAAGTCAAGATACCTTGTCTCGAACTGGTCCGCCTCCAACTCTGACATGTGGACCTGATTTGCCACCCCTAATTAAAATTCATCTACATCATGAATCCAATAGTACCTGTAATCAATTAGCAATCTAATTCACTTTAAATCATTCAATCCAACTCTAGTATATCTATAATTCATCTCATCAGCTTATGATATGCATCTTTTAAACTTATCAAGACCAAATAAAATTTGAGTTTAATTGGGTCCGATTATAGACTCAATTGATATATAGGACTAGTTTTGAATCGAGTAATACAGTCTAACACATTGAGACCGATACAACTTGAACTTGACTCACTACTGCCACTTCTACTCTTAGTCAAATCCAACCATATATGTATTATATCAACGAGTAATTGTTGATAACACCAGTTTAACAAAAATTATCATAAAAAACCCCATTAGCTTAGTTTTTAAGGTGAAACCCCAATCGGGTTTTAACTATCACGTATTAATGATTTGAAAGTAAAATTTGACCTTATATACCGATTCTATTTAGTTGCCGTCGTCTCATCTTCCTCCGATGATCTACCGCACGCGCGAGCATCTTTCGTTGATGTCGTCTCGTCTTCCTCCGATGATCCAATGACGTCTTCCTTACATTGAAGTTCGTTGGTCACGGAGTAGGGATCCGGCGCCGGAGAGGGGGAGGGGAGGCGGTGCCAGGGGCGATCTCAGGCTCAAGGTCCTGGATTGGAAGCAACGGGTGATAAGACTTGAAAAGTACACAAATCACCCTTGTAATTTGGCTTTGTTAGTATCCGAGCAGTGCTTCACTGACTACATTTACCCTATTTCAGGTACAACAGACCTCAGTACGAGTTAGATCAAGTTTGGAGTCAAAATGAACACATTTAGGAAAAACCAGGATAAAATGATCGATCATCTATCAGGGGAAAGATCGATCTTTTCAAGACAACAAAAGAAATCCAAGCTGAAGGATAATGATCGATCTTCACATCAAGAAATGATCGATCATTTGCTTACACTAACTTGACAGAGAGCACCAATTCAACCGATCGATCTTCAAAGCATATCCAGATCGATCTTATACGCACGTCAACAGTGGCAGAGAGCAAGGCTTAGAATGATCAATCTTCCTTAATGGAATGATCGGTCATCCATGGGGCGTGACCAACGATACAAAGAAATGATCGATCATCTTCTATAAGAAGATCGATCCTTTACGGGGCGCATCCAGCAATAGAAGAAGAAATGATCGATCCTCTCCCTATGAAGATCGATCTTCATAGGAGATCGATCTTCTCCCTATGAAGATCGATCTTCTCCCTATGAAGATCGATCTTTCCTTTGCCAGTGAAGAAAATCAGAGGCCCAGATCTAATCCGAGTTAAGGATGTTTCCTAGGCTATAAATAGGAAGTTTCTAGGGTTTTAGGGGGCTCTCTTGTTCCTCTCTTGGAGGGCTTCTCGTTTGGAACTTTCTCTCAGTTTTCTTTTTCCTCTTTTAAACTTGTCTTTAGAGATTCTTTTGGAGGAGATCCATGGCGGAAGAGCTTCATCAACCTTCATCTATGGATCAAACCCTAAAAATGAGTAGCTAAACCCCTCACCATGGGATTCTTATGATGTAACTAGGGTTTTTATTACGGATTTCGAAGATCTAGGGCTTGTATACCTTCTTGAATGGTTTGTATGGATTGATCTTAATTTCTTTATAAATTTGGTGTTGATTTATTGTTGGATGTTTGGATTGTTCTAATATGTTTTAGATCTAGAGCTAATGCATGTTAGGGCTTGGATTGGACTCATATGATAGGAAAACCATGCTAGAACCATGTAATCTCATATTATGAGGAGATCTTATTCACGATTAGGAGGTTAATAGTGCTAGAACCACTATAATCTATTCTTAATCCACCATCTATCCCATCTTTATAGACTTGGCCAATCGAGGTGCTAGAACCATCTTGACCTTAGACGTAATCCATATTATGATTTTTTCCTCGTGATGAATCGGTTATAATAAGAAGGTTCATTAGTAGTGATCGAAACTAACCATTAGGTCACCGAATTTTAGATAATTATTCTCACCGATGAGGGATCCTAACAAAACCTTGTTGTGCTATAGGGAGAACTAGTCATTCACCTATCAACCATTAGGAAAACCATTCAGTTTGGTTAGCTAGTCCGAATCTTAGACAGACATGGAAGAACCTTTGTTACTGATTAAGAATCCCTTGGTCCCTTTCTCGCATGGGAGAGACATCCTCGAGGAGGAGGAGGAGGTGGATCTTTAGGTTTACAGCGAGATCGCGGCGGTGGAGAGCGGCGACGGCGAGGTCGAGGACGGGGAGGTTGTCATGAAGGAGATGAAAATAGTATATTAGGGGTTTGTGGATCTTAATAAATAGAGAATAGTGGTAATAAAATAGGGGAAAATGTGCAAAAAGATAAAGAAAATTACAGAAGAAAAGTGCATGTGACTGAAGAGACTCTTGATGGAGAATTGTAGCCAATTAAGTTGTATTTTGAAGAGTTAAAAAGATAAAAATGCATGAAAGCTGAAAATGCATTTAAAAAGATGAAAATGAATTAAAAAAATAAAAATACATTTAAAAAGAAAAAATGGAGTTAAAAAGATAAAAATAAAGTTAAAAAGATGAAAATACATTTAAAATGATGAAAATAGAGTTAAAAAGATGAAAATGCATTTAAACAGATGAAAACACATTTAAATAGATAAGAATGCATGTAAAAGATGAAAATGAATTTAGAAAGATGAAAATGAATTTAGAAAGATGAAAATGAAAGAAAGATGAAAATACATTTAAAAAGATGTAAATGCATTTAGAAAGATCAAAATGAATTTAGAAAGTTGAAAATGAATTTTGAAAGATGAAAATGAATTTCGAAAGATGAAAATACATTTAGAAAGATGAAAATGCATTTAAAAAGATGAAAATGAATGTAGAAAGATGAAAATGAATTTAAAAAGATGAAAATGCATTTAAAAAGATGAAAATGAATTTAGAAAGATGAAAATGCATTTAGAAAGATAAAAATGCAGGAAATGTGAAAATGGATTTAGAAAGATGAAAATGAGTTAAAAATATGAAAATGCATTTTAAAAGATGAAAATAGATTTAGAAAGATTAAAATGAATTTAGAAAGATGAAAATGCAGCAAAGATGAAAATGGATTTAGAAAGACGAAAATAAAGTTTAAAAGATGAAAATGTATTTTGGTCAATTTTAGATGATCAATTTTCTAGATTTTATGTATAATTTTGATGCGTAAATTGTACTTTGATCAAAAACTTTAACAGCTCTAGCTTTCGGCTCAGATCTGGGTTCTAGTCTGGATTGCTGGATCTGGGCTTGATTGGATGGGGCTGTGATTGAGCTTGATGGGCTGGATCAAGGCTTGGATCAATCCAATCCAGACTCAATCGGATCAGGTGGGAACCAGGTCAGGCCCCAAGTGACTTGGCTTGGCTGAACCGACTCACATGAGGGTGGTTGATCGAGGAAGACAACCCCGAGTGACGACGGTCGGATCTAGCCGGAAAACGATGGCGAAAGGGACACGAGGCGGTGGAGATGCCATATCGGGGATTGGATGGAGATTTGGACATCGGAGACCATGGCGTTGGGAGGTGACAGTTGTGAGGACTTACCACTCTACTCCTTAGTCGACCAGCTGGGTCTGACCTGTGGCTCGTTTGCTTGTTTCGTGTCGAGCGCGTGATCCGGCGGATCGCATTGTTTCTTAGACCGCAAGGGTAATTTGGTAAATTCCGCCTTGTTGGTTTGTTTCACACCTGCGTGTGCATATACTGACCGTGTTCGTGATAATGTCTGTTTAGAACGGTTAGGTGGACCCGGGATCGAAAGATACGGGCTTGGGCTTGTGTTCTATCCCAAGTCTAGCTTTCTGCACCTAGATGATTTATTATTCTTAGCTAGAAAGATCGATCATTTGGTGATGATCGATCATCCCTCGCTGGAAGGATTGATCATTTGACGCAGGAAGTTGTGATCGTCATGAAGGATATGAATGATCGATTATTCATAAGTCGATTCGCCCGTCTATAAAACGAGTGCGACCTTCTTCTTTCAATCCTTTCGAAATTCTTCACCCCTGAGCTCAGAGCTGGCTGAATTTGGAAGAGATTGAGGGTGATCGTTGGCTTGGAAGCTGGGATTGAAGCTGCACTAGTCTAGGTAGGGATTCTACCTACTTTCTTTCCGGTTTTGTGAGGTTTTGAGCTTGGTTGTGTTTGGTTTGAGTTAATCTTGCTGCATGATCATTGGTTTGTAGTAGAAATACCAGTTTTGGATTCGTGGTCGTTCGTACTACCAGATCCCAAGTTTTTGTGAGATTTGATAGAGTTTCCCGACGGTATTTCTCACCGTCCGGTTGCCGGAGAACCCAACAGGATCGATCATTCTTCACATTCTTGAAGAATGATTGATCACTCTGGGTTGGTCATGCTTAGCCCAGGAAGGATCGATCATCTGGTTGGAGATGATCGATCATGTCCCTTGGCTGACATGGGCGGGGTCCTTGGTCACGAAGGTGATCGATCTTCCTGCAGGGAAGATCGATCCCTCCTAGCTTGACAGGGACTGAACCTTCCCATCACAAGGGTGATCTATCCTTCTCCTGGAGATGATCAATCCTTCGTGTGACAGGGAAGTGTTTTCAATGGTTTTTGCCCACGGGGCTTCGCTTATGCGGTTTTCTCTATCGCTTTATAAACTTGTACATATCCTTGAGCATGTTAGCCCCATAATGAGGGGTAGTGGTGAACTGGGAGAGTGACAACTCCCGGGATGTGTAAATAGCATGTTGCACTATTAGTCTTGTTTGCCGGGGTTGCTTCCCGTAACATGCTGTCTTTTGACGGACTGGCTGTAGTTGGTGGGGTTACCACTGTAGCAGCTCCTTGGCATGTTTTACTGTTCACCACCCCGGGCCGGCAGGGTGTCGAGCCCGAACCTTGTTTATTTAATCGTCACATATGTTGCATGCTTATCTGTTTTCCTGCGTATGTTCGTAGCATGCTTCTGGTTATGCATTAAATGCATAAGGTTAGGGCATGAGCGATTTCAATGATAGGCCTAGATGATTCGAACACCTATTGATTGATGATTGTAGAGGTCGTGTCGGCCTCGAGTCGGGTTCTGAGGTGTAGCCGGTGTCCAGTTATGACGACTCTTGAGTAGAGGGTGTGCCTACTCAGCGGTGCCATTTCCTACCAGCAGTGTCGGTTTCCTGCTTGTGAGTCAGTAGTGTTGGTTTCCCTGCTTACTAAGCGTGACCCGTAATGTGACCAGTTCTTCAGGAAGATCATGACCGTGGACCTCAGGGACACGTGTAGGGTTTTGGGGCTCTGTGTATATCCAGGCCTTGCTAGAGGGCGACACTGTTGTGTTTCCCTCTTCCTTCTGTGTATCGTAGTATAGTTTCCCTGCTGAGCTTAGTGCTCATTCCTATCCGAACTGTGTTTTGCAGGTGCAGCCGTTAGATCCTCTTCAGTGGCCCCTACCGGGCAGTTGATCGGCGGTACGGCGGCGCCTGGCGGAGTCTGAGGAGTGGTGATCTGTCTTTCCCAGAACCCTTGTATAGTTAGCCTCCTACAGGAGAGTATAAATGTTTGTACTTGATCTTTCTCTGTTCAAGGTTTTGTATATTATACTTTGGGATTTGATATCTTTAAGCTTGAGGTTTCTTAAATCTTTAATTTGTAATTGAGGGTTTTTGATGAATTGTTTAGGGAGACCATTAGGTTAGAGGGAACCCTCGCCAAAAATTTTCACGGTTTGTTAGGTTCCGGTTCGCGTCGCCCGGCCCGGTTAGGCTTTCGCGGGTCGGGGCGCGACAACGGCGCCGAATCTGAGGGGAGAAAGAGCTCGGATGTTGATGGATCTCGTGGACAAGGTCGGGTGGGCTTGGGGAGTAGCGTCGGCCGTCTTTGGACGGAGCGGAGCCATTGGGAGCCATTGGATCTGAGGAGAATGGAGAAGATGGAGGCAGTGGCGAGGCCAGAGCCGGTGGTTCTCGGCGATGGCGGCGTCGGGTTGTAGCAGGGGACGACGGATCTCATCGGAAGTATGCCGGGGAAGGAGACGCGGGGTCACGGTGCTCGGATATGAGGTCGGGAGGGTTGCCGCAGGGGAGATCGCTGAGGAAGGGGGTGGTCACCGGAGTGGGTGGGTGGCGGAGAAGGTGAGGGTTGTCTCGCCAGAGGAGAGAGAGGAGAGAGAAAATGTTGGAATAAAAAAAACAAGGGTATTATTGTCATTTTGAGGTGTTTTTGGGTTATTCATCTGAAAGCAGTGAATGTGGGGTTTTTAGCAAGATATATCGGACTCTGGATAATGAGGGGACTAGATTTAGAGCTATGGTCTAATACCCCTTATATCAATCCTAGCCTAAGTCATAATAGACTCTTATTCAAATTGGATTAAACTAAATCAGCCATAAAATAATAAAAGCACGATATATATTCACTTCCGCATCTTCCTTCATTCTCACGCCATCAAGAATTTGGGCTCCTCTCTCCAGCCGCTTTCTAATGCCCTAGGGTTTCACGCTTCTGCCTCCGGCTACCTTTCGGCGTCCTCTCCGGTGAGTATCTGATTTACCATCCGTTAAGCATCCCATCTTCTTCCTAAAGATAAGAGATTTGATGAATGGGTGAGAGGAAGTGATCAGAGGAGAGGAGGTAGTGAAGAACTCGGAAGGAGGGGAGGAGAGACAAACAAATAGTGGTAGGCGATTAGAGAAGGAGAGGGAAAGATAGAGAGATAAAAGGGGATGGGATAAGGGTACTATTTTCACCCACCAACAACTATGAATCAAGTAGTGTGGTTGTTCTATGTAAGGATAAATTCTTTTGGGCATGCTTCCTGTCTAAGGAATAGATCACATTGCTGATCTTATGGTGGACAAGAAAAAATAAATCTTAATAGGCCTGAACTACTTTTGTGAGAATAATTACACTGTAGATCAAAAGCTAAGAATAATTTTAGATGAGCACAACAATTGCAATTGCCTTTCAATAGTAATAAAGTCTCAGTGCATAAGTCAGGTGTAAGCTCTATTTAGTAATCAAGAATCAGTTGCCTTGCATATTGTATTTGATAACATTAGTGTTTCATCTACTTCTCTACGTGACTAATTAAGGACATCATTTTTTTGAAAAACAGCCTTTGAATCACATATAATTTTCACGTGCTCTTATTTAGTTGTTGCGGTGCGGTTTGCTCCTCCCCACCGTCTTCGTTTGGGTGCTTGTTCATCTGCTTGACCGGTAAGTGTTTGTTTATCTTTTTAATTATTTTGTTGAGAGCATTGAAGTACGAGAATAGCTAGTAAAGAGCACGTAGATGGACTAAACACTTCACAAATTCTGATCTTGTTCAGTTTTCGAGGTACCAGCGGTTTGGAGAGTCGACTTTGTTTGGTTCTCCTGTCAAGGGCTTCGAGCACCTCCCTCCGGCTTATTTTGGTGCTCTCTTAGTTTTCTCCACCTGCAAGCTTTTGGCCTACTTATTTTACTTATCATAATTGATAGCGTTGTAGAAGGATAATAGGTAATATAATCTTTTAGTTGTACTGGATATGTACTTTGCTTGAGTGTCTCTTTTGACCAGCCCTTATGGTAGTTGTAATTATGGTCTTTCCATAATGCTCAAATGTAATAGAGATAACTTGTGGGTTATTACCTCCGATGGTAGTGGTATCTAGACTTTACTAGATCTTTTGGTCAAATGTAGTGATACTTAAGTTCTGGCAAATGCTTATAGATAAATTGAGGTGCAACGGCAATTCTTTGTAATTCAATGTCAATGTCATGCTTCGGCTTAAGATGTCAATATGTTGAAGGTTCTAGCCTAAAATATATTAATGCTCTGTTCTAACTATTAATAGGAATCTGCATTGGAATCTAACTTCAAATTTTTAACTATAATTTTATATTCATCATGTCTTGTTGATTTTTTCTCTTAAGATCTACTTGAATTTGGCATAAACAGTGCAACAACATATGATTTTATGGAGATTTTATTATGCCAGCCAAATCTCAAATAAAATTGATGGAGATCGAACGATTTGGTGCTTGATGAGGACTACCTTAGTTTTGATCATGCTATATCGTAGTGAATAAGTTTCTGCTAAGAGATGCCTTCTACATGATTGGTATGAACTAGACCCTAATGTTACATTAGTAAGTTAGGAACAAGGTACTTCAAGAAACTGAGTTGTTCTCTAGCAGTTGATAGTTGACTACTAAGACACAAGTAGTTGGTAATTTCCTTAACTCATATGAACTGTTAGCTTTCTCATTTTTTGCTGTAATTTGTGGTTTTTATATTTTCTATTTGTAGGATTTCTTGTAATTAAGAGTTATAATTGTTTGTTATATTAACTTGAAGATTTCATATATCATAGGTAAAGTCTCATTGATACTTTCATAAACCAATATTTGTCCTTGGAGTGTATCTACGTACAGATGGATAGAAGTTGGATGATGCTTGAGAATAAACTGTCATATGTTGAGGGGGTTCAAGAGTTTATAGGATTCGCAAAAAGTCATGCAGATAAAGCTTGTAGAGTTCGATGTCCATGTAACAATTGCAATAACTTGACTTGTGTTTCAGACAACTGTCAAATGTCAAAGCAACATTTGTTTTGATATGGAATTCTGGAGAACTACACTCGGTGGGTACATCATGGAGAACCTTCTCAATCGTATGATCATCATGAAGTTGATGAGAACGATACTATAAATGACTACCCAGACAATGATGTCACTGTACTGCTAGATGATGTAAGCAAAGGGACATTCATGTATACTCTGGCTGGAGAAGAATCTAGCAATCATCGACAATCTACCTCTAAAGGGCAAGCGTAAAAGTTTGCTAATTTGTTGAAAGATTCACCATTTGAATTATATCCAGGTCGTGAGAAATATTCTAAAATTTCTTTTCTTGTCAAAATGCTTCATTTGAAGGCAATTTATAACAATAGTAACAAGTCATTCAATAAATACTTGAGGTTATTTAAGGATGCTTTTCCTAGTGGTGAGTCACTTTCGAACTCCTATTAGGATGCAAAAAAGTTAATGCGTGATCTTGGCTTGGGTTATATCTCTATACACTCATGCCCAGATAATTGTGTATTTTTTTGAAAAAAGTATGAAAATTTTCAACAATGTCCTAACCCAACTGTCGAACCTCTAGATGGAAGTTTGATTCAGGAAAGCGGAAAAAAGTTGCTCATAAAATTCTTAGATATTTTCCCGTTAAATCCGGACTTCAAATATTGTTTATGTCGAAGGATATAGCTACATATATGAGGTAGCATAAAGGGAAGCTCATTTAAGAAAAGAACAAAATTAGACAGGTATAAAGAGAAGCTCATTCAAGAAAAGAACAAAATTAGACATCCTGTTGATGCTAAGGCATGCCAAGATTTTGACCAGAAGCACGAATGTTTTGCTCCAGATCCTCGCAATGTACGACTTGGGCTAGCCAGTGATGGATTTAATCTATTTGGGAATATGAGAACCAGTTACAGCATGTGGCCAGTAATACTTATGCCTTGCAATTTACCATCTTGGAAATGTATGAAGGAACAATTCTTCACGATGTCCTTATACTAGGACCAGAGTCGCTTGGAAATCATATTGATACTTATTTGCGACCACTCGTAGATGGGTTGAAAGAATATGGGAGGATGGTTTGGAGACATATGAAGCATACACTGGGGAAATATTTCAGTTACATGCTGCGTTGTTAAGGACTATTAATGACTTTTTTGTTAATGGAATGTTATCTGGGTGGAGCACTAAGGGAAAATTAGCCTATCCAATTTGTAGTAAAAATAATTGTTCACTTACATTGAAGAATAGTCAGAAGCAAAGTTATATAGGATATCATCCATATTCGGATCTTAATCATCTATGGCGCAGAAGTAAAAAAATTTGATGGTAAGACAGAGCTTACACTAAAACCAAGGATACTGTCTAGAGATGATGATGTGCTTGGACAACTAGTTAATATTTCTGAATATATTGCATTCGGTAATCCAGCGAATAGGAGAAAGTAGAAGCAGACAGATATTGAGTTGAATTGGATAAAGAAAAATATATTTTTTAAGTTGTGTTATTGGAGGACACTTAAGTTGAGACATAAACTAAATGTGATGTATACTGAGAAAAACATATGTGAAAATATTTTAGAAACATTAATGAGTATTGATGGCGAAGCCAAAGATTCTGCAAAAACTCGTATGGATTTGGAAGCAATAGGCATAAGAAAAGGAATACATATGAAAAGAGATGATGATAAGATCCTAATTCCACATGCGTGTTTTTGTTTTTTTCATTAGTTGAGCGGAAGGCAAGGAATCCAACATCTTACACAACCAAGCCCAAGGTGGCACAACACCATCCTCGGGACACCAACAAAAATAAAAAGGTCAAGCCTACAGCGCTTGGCAATCATATCCGCCTTCACAACAACCACCTGAGGAGCCACCATCAGAACCACTGAATCAAACATAAGCATCACCGCCCAGACGGACCGTGCCGTCCCCGCAACTTCTTCCGGCCAAAGCTGACAACCCTTGAGAATTTCAACAGCAAAGCGTTAGTCTGGCTCAACTAACACCCGACGATCACCACGCTCAAAAGCCATTGTAAGGCCTTCCCAATCGTCATCAATTCTGCATCAAGGACAGAGCGAGCCCCGCAAAGGATCGCACCCCTTACCCAGCCCACCTCTCCTGATGTAGATGAGCGAACAACGCCGCCCACTGTCGTCTGAAGATCCTGAGACACCGATGCATCAACCTGTAAAATGGCCTCCTCGATCCGTCGTGCACCATCTCGCTGACTACCATAAGCAGACATAAGGAACTCCTCTACCAAGTGACTAATTCTACGGACCAAGGCCTCCAAGGACTCCCCCTGGCCATCAAATATAAATATAATCCGGTTCCTATCTTTCCACACCTCCCATAAATCATAGCCCACGAAGGCCTTGACATGACGTAGCTCCGGCCGTGATGACGTAGAGCGTGAGCAGAGGTCCCAACAAAGCTCAACACACCAACATTGATACCCTGTCCAAACACCCCAGCAGCAACAAATCAAAAACTTGGCAGACCAACGGGCACCCAAATAGCGTGTGCTCGAAGGTTTAAGCTAAACAATGGCTGCGAGGACAGTCTCTCTCTGAATAGTAGAAAAACCTCCAGAGAGACTCCTTCACAGGCAAGCAACCATGGCCAACCTTCCACAAAAATTGTTTGACACGGGGGCAAAGAGGCATACCCCAAATACCATTCCAAAACACTTCATCAGAAGCCTTGACCAAACCAGGCTTATGACTGAGAAGATAAAGGTAGGCGCCATCTATAGATAGAGTACCTCCACCACCAAAGGCCCATCGCACTTCATCTGTACCAGCAGGGACTGTCACAGCCAAAATGTTTTGAGCAAGAGCTTACTTGAAATGTTCCTCAACCTTCTCAATGATCCAGGATCCATCGTCCCGGAAATCATCTATAGCTGCCTTTGCCAAGGAAGACGAAGAGGAGAACAGAGAAGGGTAGCAGATCAGCGGTTCATCAAGCAACCATTTATCAAAAAAGAAAGCTCAATCTACTAGTTCCTTTAGGCCTTCCACTGAATCTCTCACGAACTCCATCATTAGCAGCACGGAGTTTTGCCCAGTGCACCAATCCCCTAAAAGCATCACGACCGGAGGGGAGCAGCTCCTTCCAATTGTACTTAGCCAGTGACAGTTTCCGCCATAGAGACTCACTATCTCCCATTAATGAGGCTACCCTCTTAGCCTTAAGAGCTACCTGCCAAGTGTTCAAATCTCTAACACCTAGGCCGCCAGCTTCCTTAGGCATGCAAACCATTTTCCATGCTACCCGACACAAACCAGCCTTCTTTCCATGCCATAGGAAATCACGGCACAAGCTTTCCATTCTAGCAACCACCGCAGTAGGTATGCGTGTAGTGGATATAACATAGGCTGGGATAGATTGCAACACAGACTTCAAAAGGACCACCCTCCCAGCTTCCGCCAGACGCTTGCCTTGCCATGAGAGGATTTTGTTAGACAGCTTCTCTAGCAATGGAGCAAAGTCAACCATCGTGAGCCGCTTTAAAGAAATCAGCACACGAAGATAATTCCATGCCTCCGGAGCCTCATAGACCCCAAGGCCTCGTTTGGTTGTGGGATAGCCTATCCTGGGATTAGATGGGATAGGGATTAGTAACCCGACATAAGTTGTGGGATAAATTTTATCCCATGTTTGGTTGAAAAAGTGGAAATAAGGAGGTAATGATTACTTAGGATTGGTGAGGTGTAAAGTAAATGAATAATATTGGATGAAAAAAGTGGAATAGGAATAGGGATTGGTGAGGTGGAAAGTAAATTACTAATATTCGTACTTTAATTAATAATGTGATAATACATAAATATTCACCTTGGCTTTAATAAATTACTTAATAATATGATAATACATATTATATTAATTAAAGTATAATATTACAACCCCATCCGTCCTTTTCGACGCCTCCTCCTGCTAATCCCTCTCATATCAACGTCCACTTATTTGCCATATCCTGTAGACGCCCGCTCCTCCGCCATCGTCAGCATCGATGCCCGCCTGTCCTCCACCGGGTCGTATAGCTCGACGGTGTTGGGGGCATTCTTGTCAGCACCGTGGCCTTCGGCGACGAACACGTGACCTCCACTTACAGCGAATGCGAAAAAGGATCGCATCGCCACATGGCATAGCATGATAACATGGCATGGTTATACACATCATTGCATCCTCATGCTGACCCATTTTATATTAATATAATAATATTTTATTTTTTTTATTTTTTTATTATAAATATAATAATTAATTTATTATATTAATTTATACACATCAATGAGCTACTTTATTATTATTAATTTATACACATCAATGAGCTCTATTATTAATTTATATTATTAATTTAATTTTGGATTGGTGAGGTGTAAAGTAAATTAATAATATTGGATGAAAAAGGTAGGATAGGAATATGGATTGGTGAGGTGGAAAGTAGATGGGGGTAGGTGGGGTTTGGGGGGTTTATGCATAAAACCCCCTCTAATCCTGGGATTAGGAATCCCAGGATAAACCTTATCCCCGGGTGGGGATAAAGCCCTATTTGGGTGCTATCCCGGGATAGGCCCTTATCCCAGTACCAAACATGGCCCAAGAATGTGACATATAGCTTGCTTCCTATCAGCCCCAACAGTAGGAGAGAATTTGACGCTAGACTTGGATGGGTTCATCTCTAAACCAGAGAGGGCTTTGAAGCACAACAATTTTTGCTTCAACTTCCTTGCCTAGGAGCACGTTGCTCGAGAGATAAAGAGGCAATCATTCGCATATAGGAGGTGTGAGAGCGAGAATTCCGAGTTCTTGAAGGAGGGGCCGATCAAGCTTGAACCATGGTCCTTAAGAAGTCTTGAGAGTACCTCTTGGACTATAAGAAAGAGGTACGGCGATAGGGGATCGTCCTGCCGCAAGCCACAATGAGACTCTAACCTTCCATGAAGTTTCCATACCACCTGAATGTTATACATTGACATTGCCTGAGAGAAAAAAGTTGTGACCGGTTGAAATCAATTAAGCTCCCATATGTTTATGCATCAAATTTGTCTCATTGTATGAACACCGAAGACTGTAAAATATCGGCTATGAAAAGTCATGGCTATCATGTATTTTTACAACGGCTACGTCCAATTACAGCACACGGTTTCCTATGGAGGATCTATACAATGTCTTATCCGAGTTGGGTTGTTTTTTTAATCAATTGTGCTCAAAGGTATGAGACAAATTAATATTAAAACAATCAATAAGGATATTGCTCTAATACTCTGTAAAATCGAGATGATATATCTGCTATCATTCTTCATCGTTATGATTCATCTTGCAATTCACCTATCATGTGATGCTATACTAGGCGGGTCTTTTCAATATTGATGAATGTACCCGGTTGAAAGATAATTCAATATGTTTGTATTCAGTTTTTACAGTATAATCTCTTAAAAGTTAGTCACATAACTTTTTCTTTACCATAACATTAAACATCTAAATAGGTTTTTATGCAAGGTTAAATGATTTGTCCGTCCCATCTGGAAGGTTTAATTGCTGAAGCATACACGGACAATGAATATCTCACATTTTGTTTGATGTACTTGTGTGAGGGTGAGACAAAGCTCAATATAGAAGGATGAAATGGACGCCAAGTAGAATTAGGCAGTGGATATTCTGGTTTTACCCCAAAGATAAGGCCTTTAGGTCCACCCACATATGATGTGCTCTCTGCATTTGATTTCAAGAAGTTTCGGTGGTATGTGCTTTATAATTTTCCTGAAATAGAGATCTATTTTGAGTAAGTATACTACCTACAAGTTTTTTATATTTTATTTTACCACTATAATCAATCAAAATTACATCGATATTGTATTCATTTTAATATGCAATGTGTAGTAAACATAAGAAGGATATCCGAGCAGAAAACTTTGTTGATATACAACAAAGGCAGCAAGAGGAATTTTCTTCTTGGTTTGCAAATCATGTAAGTTTAAGTTATTTGGTTTTGCAATTAGATATTTTCTCCTACTAACAATCCTTTCTCTCTGATAGGTTGCG
Source organism: Narthecium ossifragum (assembly GCA_963920575.1). NCBI lineage: Eukaryota > Viridiplantae > Streptophyta > Magnoliopsida > Dioscoreales > Nartheciaceae > Narthecium > Narthecium ossifragum. Next base: position 14,971,883 of record OY986974.1, on the reverse strand, counting down.
GGACTACATGAGAATGGTTCAGTACGATTTACTGACCATCTTTTGTATTTTAGGATTAAATCCCGATCAATGGATCACATGATATACTGACATAATTGTGAATGGAGTTAGGTGTCATTTTAAAGGTCGCGATGAAAATCTTGGCACTCAGAATAGTGGTATTGTTGTTAAAGGATAAATCAGAGGAGATTGATTTTTATGTTGTCTTAATAGACGTTATTGAGCTACAATACTGTAAGAACAATCATGTTTATATTTTCAAATGTGATTGGTGGAATATTAGCGATAGAAGAAGTGGAATAAACAAAGATAGTCATTTGAGTAGTCTTAATACCTCCCGTAAATGGTATATGGATGACCCATTTATATTGGAAACTCAAGCAGAGAAAGTTTTCCACATACACACGATATAAAGAATGATGGTAGGTGGTAAATTGCATAGAAGACTTTTCCTAAAACCTTCTATGATATACTGGAGAAAGAAGAAAATAATGATGAGAAAGTTGTTCTCAATGATGAGCCGGTTTGAACCAAATATGACCAATTTGATGATGATGATGATGATATTATGAATCTATTACACCGGATACACGCGGACCAAGACTCTATTCCTGCAGATGATATAACGGCAAGGAGAAATTTTGTTTCAATAGATTATATTTTTGTTGATGACATAATGGATGAGGAAGATGATACCGTAGTTGATTACTACAATGATGGGAGGGAGAAAGTGACAACGTGGATGGTGACGAGATATAGTACTATTAGCATAACTAGTAAACGGTAAAAACTTATTATGGAAGTTTGGTGGCTGTTATGGTTTCAATATTTTTTATTTAGCATTAGTCTGGAGTTGATGCAATACTATCTACAGAATGTGTCAGATTCTTCCAATTATTGATTCTAAGTTTTTGTTTGAATGCTTAATTTGAATGTTGATTGCTCCTTGGAAGAACTTATGATTTTTCTTCAAATTGGGGTGCCAATGATTGCAGCTCATCTTAGTTGTTGCTACTTGTCTTGCATCTGACAAGATGGAGAAAATGGCTCTGCTTATTATTGGAGAAAATGGCTCTGCTTACCACCGCCAGGTTGCACTTGCGCTCCCGCACCAGCCGCCACCTTGAGGTTTCCATTCGAGTCGCCCGTGATCAGGTTGTCGGAGAATAGGACACTGGTTGTGTCGGCGGTGAAAAACGAGCTGGCTGCTTGAGTGATGGGTTCGGTGCGGCTAATGGACTGCAGGGCGGACCAGATGGCGTAGCCGTACACGCCTATCTTGCCGTTGCCGACGATGAGCGCGTACTGGCTGCTCCTCGACCTAGAGCCGAAGACCGAGATGGCAGCGATGCCGGCGAAGTTCTCCGCGACGTAGACGACGCCGTGCTTGTTGACGTAGAGGGTGCAGCCGAAGATGAAGATCCGGTGGTGGTGGTGGAGGGCCATTATGGAACCTGCACTTAAGTGGAATGTCACACGCATCGCCGCCGCGCCGCGCGATGTTGGTGGCGTCCTCATCGGCGTCGCGGTCCTTCTCCTTCATGGGGTCGGGATTGGGGGACAGTGATGGGATCATTGGGTGTGCACCGATGAGGAGCGTCAAGCGAAGAGCTCGTCCTCCATCATCACATCGACAACTCTCCTCTATCTCTCTCTCCTCTGCTTCGCCTCTGATGAGGTGTTTGGAACCGGAGAAGGAGACGAGTAGGGGATTCTTCGCCGCTAAGGTGATTCTTCGCCGCTAAGGTGATGGGTGGATCTTGGAGTGTTTGGGGTCTATGGACTTTTGGGGATGCGAATTTCCAATAATGCCCCTATAGACCTAGGGAGATCCAAGGTCCAGGTGACTAATGTGATTACGAAATACTATAGGAGTGTTATAAATTTGATTACCATTATTTAACGTATTTAAAACATAAGTGCTCCGTCAATAAAATTGATTACCATCACTGTAATAAAACATAAGTGATCCGTCAATAAATTGCTCTGCATGGTGGATCTTCTTGGCCGAACGGGAAATTATTGTTCATTAATGTTTGTAAAATTGTCAGAGTATGAATTTTGTAAACTTGGGTGTGGAATATACAACTTCTCATGCTCAAATTTTGTAAAGGGGTGTTATAAATTAGCTTGACCAATAAACTTTCATCCTCCAACATTGAATAAGATTACAAAAACAAAAAAAAATAGAAAAACAAAGAATTTCCGAAATGAAAGTGATATGTTATTATATTTTCATCAACATAGATATTGATATATCACAGTTATTTCATATTATTAATGTCATAAAAAGTTTAATATATATCAAAATGGGAATACATAGTGGTATTCTCACCACTAGCATTCTGGGGTGACCATATCCCCCATTCCATTACAAAACAAATAGAAAAGCTGCAAAAGTCACTGAATTTTGTTTCCATTCCAACACCAAACAAACATAAGAAGTGTCAGATTCCACATAATTCAGTTTCCACTCCAGCTACAAACAAACAACAAAGTGGCATTCCATTCCATTTCACAGGAATCACACTCCATTCCAGCACTCAATTCCAAAGCATTCCAGTGAAACAAACAGGCCCTAAGCATGGGTGCTCCTTTTGCCATGCAACTTGCAGGGAATTGTGCTTCGAAATGAGACTACAATCAGCGGTCGAGAAGGCAGTCAACATAGCTAGACAAACGAAGCACAAGAAAAATGTATTATGTGTATACTAAGTTGTACCATTAACATATTAACGAGCATTTGAAAAGTAATCAGTAAACTCTAATTGTCATGTAGGAACAAACTACATGCTTGGACCTGATCTCAAATCAAGGCAGCAAAGTCATTGTTAGTGATGATTCTAATGTTGAAGAATACATAGACCCGGTTGTGCCTAGTACACAAGAAAGCAAAAATGTGTTGCAATAATTCAATTCATTTGTTGTCGATATATCAAATACGTGCTTTCATTATGATTTATGTTTCATTTACGGTTTGGCCACCGGAGTTGGCACCTACGATTAGGCGTATTTGGAGTTTATCGGCTTTTTTGGGGGGTGTTAATTTTGTGCATGTACCTAGGCAAGCCAATTTTGTTGCTGATGGCCTGGCTAGGGGGATCAGAGGGTTGAGGGAGGTGGAAAGGGCTGGTGGTCTCTGACATGTGGAGTCGCCGGCTCCACACTCCGCTTTTTTGTAAGTTTTGGAAAGGCTAAGCAAAAAAGAAAAAGTTTCATTTACGGTGCCATCATGTTCATGGGAATAGGTTGTGGGTGAGAGGATGGACACACTACAGTAAAATGTGGTACCAACCGCATATGTGCACAACTACGACTACATTGGGACAAATACCTTTGTAAGTATAGTAATCATCATTCATATGATAATCATCAACTTCGACACGTCTCTTGCTAGAGATGGGAATGTGAGCGGGACGTGCAAGGACCGGTGGAAGGCACATATGTTAAGACATCATCAACTACTCTTTTCCTACTTAGTCATCAAAAAGAAAGGTTAGGACATCTAGAAGAATGCAGCTTACAAAGTGAGGTTGGGGACAACTTAGAGCTCATTGTTGCAGTAATGGTTTTCTTTAAGAATGATACAACCACTTGTGGTTGTACATGCATATTTAATTTTCTTTCTTAATAAGTAGCAATTTGTACACTAGAAAATTCATTTCTTTCGTGTGCAAGTAAATCGTAGATGAATACAAAAGGAAAGGAATATCGTTCGCGATGGCTTCAACATATGAATAGTGGCGAAAGTGAGTTCAGTTCACTACAAAAACAATACTGGTGAAAATTGGCTCATTTCACCACGAAAGCAAAAGGCACAGTGTTACTAACATAAAGAGAAGTTAGTTAATGCAACTAAATAGCAGTTCAACCACCAGACACGATGGGGACAACTTCCAATGGAACCGTTGCCAATTACCGGGGGAACAGAGCTGTATAAAAGTCCAAGAGATATAACAATGAACCTGTCTAGCAAAAGCCCAAAAACAAAGCAATACACTCTTGTATCAGTAGGCTTAGCCACTTTGATCTAGGTTTAGGTCTTTCGCATGTCCGCCCTACACCCTTGTATCATAGGTCCACATTGCGCTTTTGTAATAGACTTAGTCGCACCTGCTTGCAACTAAGTAATTCGTCAGAGCAAATCATTTTGTCTTTGTTCTAGTACAATTAACTTGCTTTTGTTCTATTTCTTTTCGTGACCTTAGCACCCTCACTCGTTTTCGAGGAGGTTAGAGGATACATGTTCTTGATCCATCACAATTTATTTTGTTCACAGAAAGACAGAACATTTCACGTGCGAACATTTTTGGCACGCCCGGTAGGACTGATAGAACTTGAAAAGTGTCGTGGTCTTAACAAGCATGCCAAAATTAGAAATTTATAATCCGAATGTCTAACTAACTACTTTAGAGGTAGATAGCAATGAGTCCGAGTCGGTCCACGGGGAAAAGAAATATCAAGTCTAATTACCGTGCATAGTTCTAAAGCAACAATTAGGGAAAGGCAATGATTTTGGTCTTTAAACTATTCTTAACTAGAATTAACTGATTTGGAATAATAATCTGATGAGAATAAGCTAGGAATTTCAAATCCGCAATAAAGAACTATCTATGTTTTCCTATAATGAGAGCAAATCCATAGATCATAAATGGTTTTCCAAAGGTTGATAGGAGAATGGCTAGATCTACCTATCACTCAACAAAGATTCATAAGAATTCTTCATTGGATTGACTAACATCAAAGAATGATATTTGGGTGGATAAATCAAAGTGGTCCTAGCACTTCGAGGAAGCCAAATCAATAATAATAAGGAATGAATGATAGGGTTTTAGCACTAAGCTAGTGGTTCTAGCACTACTATAATCTTAATCTAGGGTTTAGAATTCATAAACATAGATTAATCATGGTTCTAGCATGAAAGTATCATGAAACAAATCCATGCCTAGTCTCTAACATGCACAAGACTTAGATATAGGGCATAATAGAACAAATCATTGATCCACCATGTGAAATCAACACCAATATGAGGTTTATCCATTAAAAACCATCAAAAGAATACATGCTTCAATTCATAGGAAACCCTAGATAACATCTTTAATACATTATAGAAATTCCTATGCTAGAGTTTAGTTACTCATATAAAAGAGGAGATCCGTCAATGAAAGTTGATGAAATGCTCCACCCATGGATCAAATCTTAAGATTCTAACCTAGATTTGTGGAGAGGAAGCAAGAGAAAACCCTAAGAGATGAAGAAAATTCGTCTATGAAAGGTTGCCAAAAATCCCTCAAAGAGGTCTATTTATAGGCCTAAGATAGCCATAACTCGGATTAGATATCATCCATTAATATTCTCCGCAGCGCCAAAAGAGATCGATCTTCTTTGGGATCATATCGATCTTTTTCCCTCCGTGAACTTCAGAATCTGGATTTTGCCCGACCAAGATCGATCTAAATGGAAAAGGGATCGATCTTCTTTTCACAGATGACTGGAGCTTCTAGGTTCGAATCGATCTCCTTTGGATCAGATCGATCTTCATGAAAAGAGCTCTCTGTCAAGCTTGCGGCCAGCCGGCTAACAAAAACTAGATCGATCTGGATTTCTTCACATTGACTGCTTTTTGCTTGAATGATCAGATCGATCTTCTTTTGATACCGGATCGATTTGGTTTGTACGAAATTGTCAGAATTGCCTCGTTTTTGCACCAAACTAGATCTAATCTTCATTGAAGGCTCTTATACATGAAATACATCATAAATTATCAAAATAACATTGCTCGGAGACTAACAGGACCTAGTTAAAAGGGAGATTAGCGCACTTTTCACGCGTTATCACATCCCCCAATTTGATTTTTGCTAGTCCTCGAGCAAAGTCAAACAAAAATAAACATAAAGCTGTAAACCTAACTAGTCACTTTCGTGGGTCTCACGATTACACTTAGCATGTGTAACAAGCCTTTAAACCCCTGAGTAGCCCAGTGGAGGAGTTATAATCTCCTGAGGGTTTTCGGTGATGATACCCACAAACATCTATACATCCCCTTGAATATATCATCATAAATCATTTATAATATTCATCAACTTTAATGCATGAAATAGAAATGATATCTATGAATATATTCTTTAATTCATAGTCATATAAAAGTAAAGCAAATCAAAACATGTCATAACATAATTCCAATACTTCAAAATATTTAATCATAATTTAAAAATAACATTAACACTCCAGTGTGTGAATAAAGTTTCACATGCATTAGAGTTTCCATCATATCCAAGCAGTCAGCTATTCAAGATCACAATCCTAAGCATTCACATATTTTCCACTGTCACAAAACAATATATGTTCTTTTTTCTCTTTTCTTTTTTTTCTTTGAGAAATTCAATTGTTTTACGCGAACACTACGCTGGTTAGGCATGCTACCCGGTTACTAAGTTGAAAATCTTTTATTTTTGTTAGAAAATTCAACTGTTTTACGCGAACAACACGCTGGTTAGGCATGCTGCCCGGTTACTAAGTTGAAAATTGTTTCTTTTTTTATATGATCAGATAATTGCATGTGTTCGTGTATTTTCTGTGACATGAAATAAAATTTTCAATCTATCATAATTTCAGGCTTAGAATCTCACTTCAACTCTGCCACATGTGAATGTGCTCAAGTTATCTCTAAATCATGGTAAAAATGTTAAACTATAGAACTCATGTCATGCATAACTAAATTTATTAAATTTTATATGATATCTGAATTTCCGAATAAATCATCAAATAACTTTCTAAATCAAATATCTTTATCAATAATTACCATAATGTCATTATTCTGACACGTTTTAAGGGATGTATAAAAGACATGAATTCCTCAATAATTCCACCCCCCAACTTAATCAATGGATCATTAATAGCCCTGTAAATATAAAGAGAATACCAAACGACGGTAAAAGCACAATAAAAGAATAATCGTGAAAAACAGAGTAAAATTTGGCAGCATCTCCTCTATTTATGCAGTCCGCCCGAGGGCAGTACAAACATTCATCACACCTTGACAGAAAAAGTAAACTACCCTACACTTCTACTGGGATCAACAAGAGAGAATCATATCCACATCCACAAGAGTACACACCCCTACATAACCAACCATCGACACCCAGAGGACCCACCCCAGAATCAAAAGTCATCATGTAAATAAATCAAAATTTCAAGCCCTCTACAGATATGAGTGAAATACAAAAATGTTGTCCAACCAACTACTCAAAAAAATCGCATCCACAAAATACACAAACCTAGGTACACGAGAGCTAATAGATAGGCAATGAAACTACAAGTCCTAGGAACATGAAAAAAGAAAGAAACTCATGGACGAGGCGCTGAAGGTCCATAAGGGCCATAGGGAATGATGGAGAGGTCCGTTGGGGTGGTCGGAGAGAGACCCGAATGAGCGCAAATCCACGCGACATCCTGCTGAAGGTCCAGGTCGGCATCCTGTCGTCTACGGACGGCAAGTACCTCTCTGTAGATGTCGCTCAACATAGGCTGCTCAAGTGGTACTAGTGCAGGTGTGGGGGATGGCTATGTCTGGGGCAGGATAGGCGACACACAGTGCGGCTGTCTCGGTGGTACACCGGTTGCTCGCATATGTGATCGCTCACAAACGTCGTCGTTAAAACGTATGCAAAACGCAGTTTAGAATTTATAATCCTTCAATCAATACTACTCTACAAACGTAGAACAGTGGTGAGATCCGGAGTCGAACCACAGGGAAAGATTGTTTAACAAGAGAAGAAATCAAATTAAATCTCTAAACTCAAGTCCTAAGGCGAAGGAAAGGAGTTTCAATGGTTTTGTTATCTAAGGAATTAAACTACTGAAAAAGCAATGAAAAGGTTGAGATAAATCAATGAGAGAAAACCTAGGGATTACTCAATCCACTCTAATTTCACCTCTTGTATTCTCTAGTATCCTCTTGTTCTCTAATCTAGACATATGGAATCACGGCTTCTTAAGCTCGCACGAATCCCTAAAAGAACGCTCATGTTATCCTACGGCATAGTCTATCTTCGCTTAGCATAGACTGTTTTCGGACTTAACCTGAGTACAATCTATCTTTGCTTAGCATAAACTATCTCAAAGGCATGCAGAAAAGCGCATTAAAATCATCCTACAAATCTCTACCATCAAGCACAGCAATCAAGTAGGACTCAAAATACGTCAAGGAACTCTGTTCCCTCAACTCTTTATAAAATAAAACCATATTCATAGGATCATGTCTTTGAAAAGATAACAAAAATCAAATTAGAAAATACAAAGAAGCTACACTAAAGCTTCATGAGATCCCTAAATAGAGAGTTTAGCCACTCATCTTTTGGATGAGATCCATGTGTTCGACGAAGAAAGTGAGGGATCCACTCCGCATCTCCGTCTTCTTCTCCAATCTGAATTCCTTTGTTTCTCTCTATGGAGCCCTTTGGTTTTCCAGCCACAAAGCCCTTTTTATATGTTAATTCCCGGAATTAGGGTTTAGGGTTAAGTACAACTCGGAATTCCTGGTTCAACCCTGACAGCTTCTTCCAATCGCGACTGGGCTCAACCTGTTCGGAATTTGAGAATGAGTCCAACACAAAAGATGTAGATTTGGAAGTCTTCTGTCCTTTCCTGAAGAGTTTTCAATATTTAGACTTATCTAGAATATTTGGCGAATATTCTCCCGGGAGTCGACGGACCAGTCTTCCAGCAGCTAAATAACTTCATCTTCTTCAAAACTGCTATCAATCCATCAGGAATATCTGAAAGTGTTCAACATGAAAGTTGTACGTCTTGATGTCTTCTAGGTGTCACCAAAATTTCAGAATAGTTGGACATAAGAATAATTTCTGATGAATATTGTGCTAACAGTCGACAGAGCAGTGTATTTTAGCATATTAACCGAATTTCTTGCATTTTTTCTCAAAGCATGATTAAACCTGAAATCAAGTAACAAGCTATTAAATACAAATACTCTAAGCCTAACAAAGGTAAATTAAGGGGTTTAAGTATGAATATTTAGTGACTCATCAATATGCCCGACTACCTTGGCCCAAGTGGCATGGCCAAATCGGGCGAAAGCTAGGGCATCGGCGGGGACAGTCAGTTCACCCTCCGATACAAGACTGCGGGAGGATAGAAATGTTTAGATCAGGCACGGATGCGGGGCAACTTTGGTCGTGTAGCTCCGTAGACCATTTCGCACATCGCCAAGGTAGTACAACACCATGTCCTCTAGGATCATTTGGGCGACGTCCATCGACTACCCTTTGGCGAAAAGCAACATGGCTGACAGCTAGGGCCTAATCTGATACTGATCATGGCTGCACTGGAAGATGTTCCGGTGCAGCAAATCATCAATAAACTAGAGGGATGGATGCAGCTCAGCTCGTAAAAACTGTGCTCCACCTGTCCGCTCCGGATGAAGGAACACCCATATATCGGCATCTGGTGGTATCTCTTCCTCGGCGGTCATACGATGTAGACCGGGAGCATGGTCTGGAATGCTCAGAATCTCACGGATGATCTGGACATCAAAAATCAGCCGGTGGTCGTCAATGGTTGTCCGTAAGCCAAGGGCAGGGGTCGTGGTCATGCCCGTCTCCTGGTCACTCTGTTCACCATAGGGTATCGCCGCCATGTTCTGAAAGAACATGCAAACTAACCGTGGGTAGACTTCAGTGGAAGGGAGCAGATCGGCAGCAGCTCGCGCGCCTCCAATGTAGCAATGCCGTCGCGCCATCGTTGCCGATGTCCACCGTCCGAAAGTATGCGATGTCAAAAGTGAATTCAAGGTTCACCTCATGCTGCCATCTCGGAACGAGGGCAGTCGTGGTGGTAGGAGCGGTATGTGGTCGAGTTGGCTTGCCTTTCTTTGTCGGCTATGCAGGAGCGGAAGAGGATGGCGCGACAATGGAAACTTTCCGCTTGCCCTTTGAAGACACGACCGGAGCTCGAGATGGAGCAGCGGGAGCTGCGGCTTGTGATGTTCGGCCATGGGTAGTGGTGGATGGGGAGGATGACGGCTGGTCTGCCAGAGGAAAGGAGGGGACCAGAGGGGATGAAGGTGGCGATGGTGATGGAACATATGCCTGGTCTGAGGAAGAAGATGATGGAGATGGAGGAATCCTCACTGGGTCTGAAGCAGAAGCACCAGCGCGGCCCTTGGCTTTGACAGCAAGTTTTTTCTTTTTCTTGGGCAGCATGGCGTTAAACGGAAAGAATAGCGGCCGGCGGCGAAGGGGAAAGGAACAATCGGAAAGAGGGTTTGGGGTTTGAATGGGTATGGGATTAATGGAGAGGGAGAGATCATGGTACGGAGATAGCCGTGGATGAGGTGTTCATGCCGGAGGATGGTCGAACCTTGGGACGGATGGAGACGGAGGCCGGGAGAAGATGGAAGGGTATGGCATGGGTTTGGGAAGGGATAAGGCGATCGATCTGGATGCTGACATCGCCCTTATAGAGGCTCCATAAAACCCGATCCAGATTGATCTGGATGCATCAAGAATATCGATCGGGATCTCTCAAATCCGGAAGAAACACAACTAACTCCTAAAAACTAAGCTTTATTACTGAAGAGATTTAAAAAAATATGACAAAGCAATAATCCTAAGGGACATGAAAGAAAACCTAACAAACAAAGAACGAAACTAGAACTAACACAAAGCAGAAAAATACTTAAAACAAAAGCCAATGTATCCTATTGCCTAATTATCGCTCTCATCATCTTCGTCGCTCTCCTCGTACTCATCCTCGTCTTCATCTTCTGAAATATCCTCGAGAAAATCCTCTCTATCACCGTCGTAGTCGGAATCGACCCTCATTGGTGAAGGTGGGTGATCCGGATCGTCGCTTGTGAATGGCGATGCAGGCTCAGAGGCAGACGAATACTCGTTAAGGGACATAGGAGGCACCACAAAGGAGGAACCATGAGGGTAATTGAATGCGATCCACGGGTCCTCCAGGTCGGGATGATTTTGCAGGTGATGCATGAGGTTTTGCATTGTATATGTTGAGAGTTCCATACCATGGAAATCTACACCCTGCGCGTGATATATCGTCCCTTCATGAACATGACACGGGACAAATGATGTGCCAGGCGGGCAAGTTAGGAAGTTAAGGTCGCTGTCGACCGCACTGGATGAAATGGAATCTACAGAGTCGTGTGACGAATCAGAGGCTTGCAACGTTGGCCATCCTGGCTAAAAGTATGCGTCCTAGGAATTATAGGAGTTGTCGCCAGAGTTGAAGGATCCAGAGTATGACATGGCTGCAATTAATATATGGGTTAGGTCCGTATCCAGGAGAAGAGAGAGAAAACAATGACCTGGAAGAAGAAGACCGATCTGAAGGGGATAAGAAGATCTATCAAAAATCCTCCAGACCGGGACAAAGAAGATGACCAGATCACTGGTGACAGATGGAAACAGGGGATGGCTCAGATGGAGGAGATGAGGGAAGAAAGAGGAAGAAATGGGAAAGGATGAAAGGATAGGAGAGGAAGAGAAGAGAAGAGAAGGAGGATGTCGGCTTGAGCCACTGACATCAGTGGTCGGAATCCATGGCAAAAGTCATCGGTTTTGCCGGAAAGACAAAGGGACTGAGAGAAAACAGAGAAAAGGAAAGAAGGAAAAGCATAGGATGCTTACCGAATAGGACTAGGGAGAACTTGCTAGTGAAATCTGCACCAGAAACGCCAAGATCCACGTCGAAAACGGGAGTGATGACGGGAAGACACACTGGAAGACGGCGGACCGAGGTGACGAAATGGAGGGATGGAGGCCGTATAAATAGAGGGTTGCACATCCTCTAGGAGTGCTATGCTGAGTGGAGAACGAGTAGGATAAGAATAGAGGCGAAGCCGGCAGTCGGATGATAGCCCGAGTTTGAGTCCGGCTTGGGAACGAAGGTTTTGGTGTTCTATTTTTCCAAGGAGCCCGATAAAGATCGATCTTGTGGAAATAAAGAGATCGATCTTCATTATCCTATTACCTGGGTAAACCAGCTCTAGCATACCAGATCGAGCTGAAGGGGTTAAGAAGATCGATCTCGTTCCTCTAGAAGTGCAGAACAAGAATAAACACCTACCATCTGTCCTATATATATGTTTTAACAAATATTAGTCCTCCAAGGCATGTAAAGTATGGCAATTTAACACTCTATTTCCCCACAAGAATGCAACTATGGGCATGAAAACATAAGTGAGATCCATAACACATTAAGCCTTGCAAGCATTCCGTGATTAAATAGGATACCAATCAGACTTTGCTAAAACAAACTAAAACACACGAAAAAGAAATAAATTAACTACAAGACAATTAAAAGAAAGCAAGCTACTAGAAACGGATGGGTTTCCTCTCATCAAGCGCTCAGTTTAACATCGCTAGCTTGACGTAGTTAACGATCAATCACTGATAATGTGGCTCATTCAACGTCATCGTAGGGTCTAGTTGTGGAGGATTTTCAATGTAAGGTTTCAATCTATGGCCATTAACCGTAAAGGTGAAACCAGACTTAGGATTTCGAATTTCAATTGCTCCGTGAGGAAAAACTTGCTTTACTATGAAGGGACCGTTGCATCTAGACCTCAACTTACATGGGAAGAGTCGAAGCTTGGCAATGAATAGTCAAACTTTATCACCAACATTAAAAACTCTTCGATGTATATATTTATCATGATAAGCTTTAGTCTAGGCTTTATAAATCAGAGAGTTATCATAGGCTTCATTTCGGATCTCTTCTAATTCATTCAATTGAAGCAAGTGCGTACTAAGTCCAGTCCATGGGTTCCAATTCACTTTATGAATGTTTAACCATGCTTTGTTCATGAGATGTACTGGAAGATTGCAATGTTTACCATAAACCATTCTACATGGGGACATACCAATCAGAGTTTTATAAGCAGTACGATATGCCCACAAAGCATCATTGAGTTGCATAGACCAATTTTTCCTATCCGAGCGCACAACCTTTTCTAGAATTCGCTTAATTTCACGGTTCGACACCTCTACTTGGCCACAAGTTTGAGGATGATAGGGGGTGGCAATTTTATGAGAGATGTTGTATTTGTTAAGGGTGTGGCGGAAGTATCTGTTCATAAAGTGGGATCCTCCATCACTAATGATTGCCCTAGGATGACCAAATCGAGAAAAAATGTTCGAATGAAGGAATTTGATAACAACTCGATGATCATTTGTCATAGTAGCTACAGCTTCAATCCATTTAGATACATAATCAACTGCTAAAAGAATGTACGTGAATCCATTTCAAAGAGGAAAAGAACCCATAAAATCGATGCCCCAAACATCAAAAATTTCACAGACAATGATAGGAGTTTATGGCATTTCATTCTTGATGAAAATATTGTCAGGCTGTTGACATCTAATGCAAGTTTGAGAAAAACTATGGGCGTCGCGAAATATAGTTGGCCAATAGAAACTAGATTGAAAGATTTTGGCCGTAGTTCTTCGGCCGAAAAAATGTCCTCCACAAGCATGAGTGACAAGTGGTTAAGATACAAATAATCACAGATTCAGCTACGCAACATCGCATAATTTGATCAAAACAGTGTTTCAAAAGAATCGGATCATTCCAAACATAGGATTTAACTATAGAGAAGAATTTATCTTTATCTTGTTTCGTCCAATGAGAAGGAATAAATCCGGTGACAAGATAGTTCACAATATGCGCATACCAAGGCGTAGGAGGACGATCAACAACGAAAAGATGTTTATCAGGGAATGTGGCATTAATCGGAGTTGAATCGTTTATCACATCTAAGGGAATTCTCGATAAATGATTGGCTACTACATTCAAAGCTTTCTTTTTTATCTCTTAATTCAAGATCAAACTCTTGCAGAAGCATAATCCAACGGACTAATCTCGGCTCGAGTTCTTTCTTTCCTACAAGATATATTAACACAGAATGATCGGTGAAAATAATAACTTTGGATTCAAGAAGATATGAACGGAATTTTTCTAAGGCAAAAATCACAACTAGCAATTCTTTTTCAGTGGTGGTATAATTAAGCTGAGCTTCATTCAAGGTTTTGTTAGCATAGGAGATAACTCTGGGCAATTAATCAATCGTTTGCCCAAGTACAACACCAATAGCATGATTAGAAGCATCACATGTAATCTCAAAAGGATAATCATAAACAGGAGGGTGACAAATAGGTGCTGAAGATAGCGAATTACGAAGGATGTTGAAAGCTTTAAAGCATAATTCATCAAACACGAAAGGAACATCTTGCGCAACCAAAGCACAGAGAGGTCGGGATACTTTACTAAAATCCTTGATAAGTCTCCGATAAAATCCCGCATGACCTAAGATTGATCGGATTTGACGAACTGAAGAAGGAGGCGGCAATTTAGAAATTAATTCAAGTTTCGCTTTATCTACTTCTATTTCTCTACCCGAAATCACATGACCAAGCACAATTCCTTCACTAACCATGAAATGACTCTTCTCCCAACTAAGCACAAGGTTAGTTTCTTCACATCTAGCAAGAACCTTAGATAGATTTGATAAACAAGATTCAAAGGTTTTGCCAAAAACAGAGAAATCATCTATGAAAATTTCTGGAAATTGCTCAATCATATCCCCAAAAATCGAAAGCATACAACCTTGAAACATAGCCGGAGTATTGCACAAACCAAAAGGCATTCTTCTATACGCAAATGTTCCAAAGTGACAAGTAAATATCGTTTTCTCTTGGTTGACTAGATCTATGGCTACCTGATTATAACCTGAATAACCATCAAGGAAACAATAGTACGATTGACCTGCTAACCTTTCTAAGATCTGATCAAAAAAAGGTAAGGGAAAGCTATACTTCCTAGTCAAGGCATTTAATCTCCTATAATCAATACATACTCTCCAACCTGTAGCCTGACGGGTTGCAAGTTCTTCTCCTTTTTCATTTTTAACTACAGTAATCCCGGATTTCATAGGAACTACTTGAGTTGGACTAATCCATTTAAAATTAGAAATCGGGTATATGATACCAGCATCTAGGAGTTTCACTACCTCTTTCATAACCACTTCTTTCATCAAAGGATTAAGCCGACGCTGCATCTCTCTAACACTCTAAGTTTCATTATCTAAATGAATCCGATGCATGCAAATAGAAGGGTCAATACCTTTAAGATCTCATATGAACCATCCAATGGCTCTCGTATGTAACCAAAGAACTTCAATCAATTGAGATTCCTGAATTTGGGTTAACGATGAGGAGATAATCACAGGAAGCGTAGAATAAGGTCCAAGGAAGGCATATTTAAGATTTAAAGGCATTGTTTTCAAATCAAGCTTAGGCGGCATAATCAAAGACGGTAAAGATGGAGTTGAAAAAGTAGGAGGTAAAGGTTCAATCGGAATTTTCTTCCAGGAAATATCGCAAACATCCTCATATAAATCACAGTTCTTCGCATCATCAAAAATATCATGATCATTAGCATCACAAGTCGGTATATCATCATTCACATCCACACTCTCATCACGTAGTTCTAGAAAATCAATATTCAGATCTGTAAAATCATCTCTAACTACCACATCATCATCATCTAAGAATGAAGCATCACAAGCACTCGTATAACTTTCACTAGACACATCATCATCATGCACTATCATATACATCGCATCATCCACACACATATCGATATCATCATTATTCATCAAAGCATTTATCATGAAGCAATCATCATCATATGCATGGTGTTTTGACGTATGAAAAATATTCAATTTCAATTCCATATTTCCAAAAGTGACAGTCATAATACCATCCCTACAATTAATGCAAGTATTGGCAGTAGCTAAGAAAGATCGACCAAGAATTATAGGAATGGTTTCTTAGTTTGCAAGCTCGGTTCCATATCCAACACCACAAAATCCACAGGAAATACACATTGATCAAGTTTAACGAGAACCTCTTCACGCACACCCCATGGGGTTTTAATTGAATGATCAGCTAACCGTAGAGTCATGACAGTTGGTTTAAGTTCTCCTATACCAAACTTGGAATATAACGAATAAGGCATGAGGTTCACACTAGCTCCTAAATCAAGTAAAGCTCCTTCAATCATTCGGTTTCCTATAGTGCAAGAAATTATAGGAGTTCCTGGGTCTTTGAGTTTAGGAGGAATATCAGTATGAAGAATTGAGCTTACTTGTTCAGTTAAGAAAATCTTTTTGGAAACAAGCGATCTAGATTGACGCTTATGAGTGCGTGCATAAATCTTTCAGAAATTTCACGTAGGAATGAATCTGTTTGATAGCATCCAAAAGAGGAAGATTGATATGAACTTTCTTGAAAACTTCCATCATCTCATCAAGTTTAGAGCTTTTGGTAGGAGTTGAAGTTGGATCTACTAGGGCCTCAGGAAAAGGAACTTTCGGAACATAGGTCCTAGGATTCGGCTCAAGCGATGAGGTTGATGCATTAGAATCCGTTTTCACATCTTGATGAGTAGGAATCGAACTTTCAGGTAGAACATTGTCATTTGATGCATGCAAGTCTGTATCTAATGAATCATGAGAAGCAGAAGGATTTGCATTACATGATTGAGGTTGAGATTGAGATGCATAATCTTGCTCTAGATATTCCTCATTCGGTTTTTCAACATTAACAAAGGTTTTCCACTTCGAAAGGTAGTTACTACTTGAACTTGTTCATGAGAAGAATCAGTGGAATGTTGACCTCTAGGATTAGGAATCGTTGACTAGGTAATCTACCCTCTTCTCTCCTAGACATAGAATTAGCTAATTGACCCAGTTGAGTTTGCATCTTAGCTAAAGCTTGAGAATGAGAATGAACCAATTGGGTACAAGCTTCAAAAGAATCAAGAGCCTTCACAAGTCTATCATCAATATTTGGATTTCAATTCGATTGTGGTGGCGGAAGAGAAGATTGATTTTGAGGTATTTGAGGTTGTGACGGTTGACACGCCTTGAAAAGTGTCGTGGTCTTAACAAGAACGCCAAAATTACAAATTTATAATCCGAATCACTAACTAACTACTTTATGGGTAGATAGCAATGAGTCCGAGTCGAATCCACAGGGAACTAATGGTTTAAGTCGTATACTAGGTATAATTCCTAACAAGGAGTTGGGAAAAAGATAATCTTTTGGGTTTTTATCTAGAACTAGACAAATACGAAAAGAGTACTAATAGATAAGATAATACCAAGGAACTCTAATCAATAATAAAGAACTTACTAGGTATTCCTAAGATAAGAGCAGATAAATCAACTTAGATGATTTCATATAATCGATAGGTGAATGGCTAGAAGTCCTACCGCTCAACGAAGACGTCGGGGATAATATCAAGAATGGATATTGGTAAATAATCAAGATGGTTCTGGCACCTTGAGATCGCCTACTAGAATGTATCAAGGATTAGAGTTAACCTAGTGGTTCTGGCACTAGCATTGTGGTTCTAGCACATATGAAATCCCTAATCTCGAATAATGATGAATAACGGATTAAGAAGCGGTCATAATGGTTCTAGCATTATGTGTAATGGTCCTAGCATTACAAGGCTCTTAATCTCGAGAAGGAAATCCTCACATCCATGGTCCTAGCACGGATGTTTGATGAGAATCCCTAATCTCAAGCCCTAACATGCACAAGACCTAAATCTAGGGCATATAGGAACAAATCATTCATCTAACATATAAATCAACACCAATAGATATAAAGAAAATATCAATCAATCCATTCAACCATCAAAGTATGATTTACAACTCATAATCTATAGAAAACCCTAATAAATAACTTTACTACATCATAGAATTCCTAGGCTAGGGTTTAGGTACTCATCTTAAGAAGAGGACACCTTGATGAAGGTTGTTGAAGCCATCCATCCATGGATCTTCTCCCAAAGATCTAACCTAATTTGTGGAAAAGAAACTAAGAGAAACCCCAATAGATCAACAAAATTCGGCCATGGAAGGCTGCCAAAACGCCCCCAAAGAAGGCTATTTATAGCCTAAGACAAACCCTAACTCGGATTAGTCAATTTCCTTCTATTTTTCCCGCAGCGCCCAAGGAGATCGATCTCCTTTTGGATGAAATCGATCTCCTTTTGGATGAGATCGATCTTGTTTTCCGTAACTGCTTCTTCTGCACCTCTGTACTAAAAATAGCATATCTTCCTCTAGGAAACTCCAAATCACGAACCGTAAAAAGTTCTGGAATCTAGACTACAAGAGCTTTCCAATCATGTATAGCACATCATCTGATTCTTCCTGAGCAGGTACAGTTTTGATGTCAAAGATGGTCCATCTTTGCTCCTTTGCTCTTTTGCTCCTACCAGGTTCTTTATTTGTTCGTTTTAGCACCAAACTTGATCTAATCTTCGTTGAGGATCCTTAAGCCTGAAATGGGGAAAAGACAATCAAAATAGCATTGTTCGGAGACTAACGAGACCTAGTTAAAAGGGTGATTTGTGCACTTTTCACGTCTTATCAACGGTCCATACGGCTTATATCCCCAAGATTGAGAAGGTTGAGACTGATATGGTACTTGAGAGGGATAATTTTGAGGAGGCCTATATAAATGATGAAATTTAGGACGATAATTCGGATTATGATTGTTCATCGGTGGTCTCGGATTGAAAGAATCAGGTTGTTGACTAGGTGTTCTCCAAGAGAAATTCGGATGATTCCACAAACCAGGATTATATGTATTAGAATATGGATCATAAGCTGGTTGGAATCATTATAACTTGCATTAACATGTTCCTGAACTGATTTCGAATACTGGAGAGCTAACTGACAATCAGTAACATCATGGCCAGAATTCGAACATAAGAAACATATATGTTCTGAAAATGGAGGTAATGAAAGATTCGAAGAAACAACTTGGTTTGTCGTTTGAGTCAGAACTTGGTCAAGCTTTCTACTTAAAGCATCTACTTGTTTGGCTAAATGAGTAGATTCATCTAATTCAAGAGTACATCTAGGTTTAGATTGATTGGAAGAATCATGGGTATTCCTAGAGGACGAAGCATGATGTTGAGAATTTTTAACAAATCTCTCAAAAAGTATCCACGAATCATCAAGAGGATTTGTAATAAATACTCCACATGCGGCATCGATAGTCAATTGATGTTTCTCTTTAAGACCTTTATAAAAGTTCTCTATAATGGCTCATTGAGAAAATTGATGATGAGGACACTTACTAAGAAGTTCTCTATATCTATCCCATGCTTCATGAAAAAGCTCATCATCGGCTTGTTTGAAAGATGAAATTTCATTTCTAAGATCACTAGTCTTGGTAATGAGAAAGAACTTGGCAAGAAATTGAGTTTAAAGTTGCAGCCAAGTCGTGATGGATCAAGGCTCTAAAGATGTAAGCCAATATTTAGCTTTGCCCTTAAGAGTAAAAGGAAAAAGTTTCAATCTCCAAGCATCTTCAGTAAAGTTATTGACTTTCACAGTAGAACTAATTGAGATGAATTCTTCAATATGATTGTAAGGATATTAATGAGATAAACCATGAAAAGCAGGAAGAGATTGAAGAAATTGAGGTTTGATTTCATAATGAGCAGCTCCTATAACTGGGGGTTGAATGCAAGAATTAGAAGTAAATGAAGTAGGAGCATAGAAATCTTTCATAGCCATGCGGCCTTCATCTTCAGGATGGTTCGAATTCTCATCATGCCCAACATGAACATTCTGTTCAAAGTTATCCATGGATGAATGCGATGAAGTATTTAAAGATCTAAGTAATGCAGTACGAGAATTCAAATATTCTTACAATGTAATATCTAAATCTAAATCTTCATTCACATTCATTCACACATCACAATAACAAACAAAGTTTAGAAGTACAAACAATGCTCTCTCGGTGAAGTGTTTATTGACGCTCCTTCTCCGCTTGGAAGGTGTTTCGTCAAAGTCCCTAACACACAATCAAAAAGATAGGAAATATTAGCACTAGTACTATTTTTGGTCTTTTAGATAACAAGTGAAAGAAACTAACTAATTGAAATAAAACTACACTAAGCAATTAACTTAACTATTCTTGTTCCCCGACAACGGCGTCAAAATTTTGATAGAACTTGAAAAGTATCGTGGTCTTACCAAGCACGCAAAAATTAGAAATTTATAATCTGAATCACTAACTAACTACTTTAGGGGTGGATAGCAATGAGTCCAAGTCGGTTCACAGGGAAAAGGAATATTAAGTCTAATTACCGTGGATAGTTCTAAAGCAACAATTAGGGAAAGGCAATGATTTTGGTCTTTAAACTATTCTTAACAAGAATTAACTGACTTGGAATAATATCTGATAAGAATAGGCTAGGAATTTCTAATCCGCAAAAAAGAACTATCTAGGTTTGCCTAGAATGAGAGCAAATTCATAGATCATAGATGGTTTTCCAAAGGTTGATAGAAGAATGGCTAGATCTACCTATGACTCAACAAAGATTCGTAAGAATTCTTCGTTGGATTGACTAACATCAATGAATGGGTATTTGGGTGCATAAATCAAAGTGGTTATAGCACTTTGCGGAAGCCAAATCAATAATAATAAGGAATGAATGATAGGTTAGGAATATTGGTATCAGTGGCTCTAACACTCAGGTAGTGGTTCTAGCACTCGTATAATCTTAATCTAGGGTTTAGAATTCATAAACATAGATCAATCATGGTTCTAGTATGAAAGTATCATGAAATAAATCCATCCCTTGTCTCTAACATGCACAAGACCTAGATCTAGGGCATAATAGAACAAATCATTCATCCACCATGTGAAATCAACACCAATAAGACATGGAAATATGAGGTTTATCCATTAAAAACCATCAAAAGAATACATGATCCAATCCATAGGAAACCTTAGATAACTGATGTGCTGTCGTAGGCACTCAAAAATAAAATCAATACTCGTTAAAATAAATGTAGTAGTGCGAGTACGAGTCGATCCCACGAACAGTGTCTAATATAAGTTTTGTACTATTTGAACAAAGATGGGGGGTTTTGAGTAAGACGAAAACAAAATAGAAATAATCTAAATTGAAGAAACGAATTGAATCAAGAGAACAAACCTTGGTCTAAGTCAACATCCACCATCAGAATCTTTATAACTGATCATTGATGCAAATATACATCAATTTATACCATGAATATTCACCGTTTGAATTAAATTCGAATCTCTCCTCGATCATAGTTAATTAGAAACAAGCGATCTAATCAGCCCTAACTACTAAACAATCTAAGACAAGCACTGTAGATTTAATCTAATAGCAGCTTTAAGAATAGGGAGATCGATGAAGGTAAACAAAACAAGCACAAGCGGTTGCATTTAATTTAGTCGAATGTTCTTCCTAAGACCTAACAATCTCTGAAATGCAGTAAATCAATAGATCTTTGTTGCCTCACGGATTAGAGGGATCAAAAAATTACGGATTTGATATCCAACCTAGCAGTAGATTGTGATGAATAATATACTAGTAGGCCTCCTAGCAATTAGACGAAACAATCATGAATATAATCACAGAATAACATTCAATACTCAAGTATAAACTGAATAATAAAAATAGATTAGATCTCACAGTTTCATTGATTCCGAGGTTTCAGTTTCCTTGACCAAGAATCAAGATCTAGCCACGCAGGGCCATCAAGAACAATGCTCAAAAGATTCGAATAAGCAACAGAAAACCTAGGAAAAAATATAAAATAGTAGAAAGTAGCAGCCAAAAGTATCTAGGAATCCCCCCTAAAAACCCTAGAAAGAGTCCTATTTATAGCCTTAAGTGTCAACATCCTCGGATTAGATCTGAACCGTTGATTTTCTCCATTGGGAAAGTAGGATCGATCCTTCCATGGGTGTAGGATCGATCCTTTGCATCAAAATCTTCAATTTCTGGCTAATCCAACCATATATGGCACATCATCTGGTTCTTCATCAGCAGGTACAGTTTAATCTTTAAAGTTGATCTATATACTCTTTTCAGCTTCTTTTCAAACTTAATGACTTCAATTGCATCCTAAATCAAAATATAAGAATAATGAGTGTATTTCGGTACCAAATAAGCACAGGAGACTAAGTATTAAGGGATAAAAATATAACATTATGCATCATCATCAATAACATCTTTAATACATCATAGAAATTCTTAGGCTAGAGTTTAGTTACTCATCTTAAAGAGGAGATCCGTCGATAAAAGTTGATGAAATGCTCCACCCATGGATCAAATCTTAAGATTCTAACCTAGATTTGTGGAGAGGAAGCAAGGGAAAACCCTAAGAGATGAAGAAAATTCGTCTATGGAAGGCTGCCAAAAATCCCCCAAGGTGGTCTATTTATAGGCCTAAGATAAACCCTATCTCGGATTAGATCTCATCCATTAATATTCTCCGCAGCGCCAAAAGGGATCGATCTTCTTTGGGATCAGGTCGATCTTTTTCCCTCTGTGAACGTCAGAATCTGGATTTTGCCTGAACAAGATTGATCTGAATGGAAAAGGGATCGATCTTCTTTTCACGGATGACTGGAGCTTCCAGGTTCGGATCGATCTCCTTTGGATCAAATCGATCTTCTTTAAAAGAGCTCTCTATCAACTCTTTGTCAAGCATGCGGCCAGCCGGCTGACAAAAAGTTGATCGATATGGATTTCTTCACTTGGACTGCTTCTTGCTTGAATGATCAGATCGATCTTCTTTTGATACCGGATCGATCTGGTTTGTACGGAATTGTAAGAATAGCCTCTTTTTAGCACCAAACTTGATATAATTTTCATCGAAGGCTCTTATACCTGAAATACATCATAGACTTTCAAAATAGCATTGCTGGGTGACTAACAGGACCTAGTTAAAAGGGTGATTTGTGCACTTTTAACGCATTATCAAGGACCCAGTGTGCTAAGAAGAAGAATTCGTATGCGATTGAGATCAGGTAATATGGTTGGAGAGCGATTTGGAGTTGAGCCTCTCTTCGAGGACGCAAGTGATGAGGGCAGTAGTTTCCAGCAAGGCCAAACCCAGCGCCAGTACTTGGCGAATTTGTCATAGAGAACCTAGTCGCATAGGTGTATCAAGTGATGCCCCGCCAGCGAATGGCAAGCAGGTAATATCAAATAATACCAATATACCACTTGAAACTGCTATAAGGGCAGCAATTAGGCCTTATTTTGAAGTCCTCTTGTATGAAATAAGGCAAGAAACTAAGGACTCAGGTTGCTAGATTGTATCTGGACCACAACTCAGTCATGGTGCTAATGTACCAAGACATAATCAGAGGCATCATAGAGTAACCGGTCATAGGGATCCAATAGTTGGTCATCAGGACAAAATTCCCAGGTTTAATCGAGATGATCTGTTTAATTTTGATGAATTCCTTGGACAAGTAAACTTTGGAGACCCAAGGAATGGGGAGGCCTATCGCAACATATTTCCAAATAGGCACTTTCATGCCAACACATGAAGGCCAAACCATAGAGGTAATCCAAATGGCCATTTTTTCGATGAGCAACGTGTGCCTCATGTACAACGTGAAATCCCAAAAATGAACCCAATACCACGACCTGAAATGCATCCAGAGCCACGACATGAAATGGACCTTTGGGATCAGATTGCTACGATCGTGCTGGAGCAAATCGCCCAAGTTCAAGGAAATCGTGCACCAGTGTATAAGAGGCCATATCTTGATTGGGTTGACCAATTGTACCCATTCCCAAGAGGATATAGAGTTCTTAACTTCCCAATATTCAATGGAACCAAGGAAATTTCGCCCTTGAACAGATTGGCCGTTTTTCATTACTATGTTCGAATGTAGGGGATTATTATAAATTAAGGCTCTTTCCGAGTTCTTTATTTGGAATGCCCTTTTTATGGTATATTAGCCTTCCTCCGAATTCAGTGCAAACTTGACAACATATGGAACAAGTATTCCATACTCAGTTTTATAGGGTAATACCATACGTGTCCATGGGAGATTTAGCACAAATGTGACAACTGCCAAAAGTGTGCGTCGAAGATTTTCTTCGAGAATTTAAGAGGGCTAGGAGCAGATGCTTCACACCATTATCGGAGCTCGAATTTGTAAAGATTGCACAAGGAGGGCTTTCATTCGAGTTAAAGAAGAAATTCCAAGATCAAAAAGTTTAATGACCTATTCCAACTAACTCATAGTATGGTCAAGTATGAACAACTGCTCAAGGAGGAAGCCAGAGACAAAAGTTTCTCGAAAGGAACTTATTTCCGCTATCCACATTATGAAATTCATAGTGCGGATGCAAATGGATACCAAGAAGTAGATGTCTGTCTAGTAGAATTAGTCAATGGCGATTCATATATATGTAAAGCCATGGTAAAACTGGCAGGAGATATCAAAGAAAGGGAAGTGAAGGACGAGAAACGTCCATCACAAAAATTTACTTTTGATATCACAAATTCCGATCAGATATTTGAACAGCTTTACAAAGACAAGAAAATAAGGCTTGTTGGGAACCATGTATTGGGAATGAAAGAGCAAATTAGAGGAAACAAATATTGCAAATGGCATAATGCATAGACCCATAACACTGACACTTGTCTTGTTTTTCGCAATGTTTTTCTAGATGTCATCAACGGCGGAAGGATTGGCATCCCAAAAAATGAGCCCACAATGGGAGTTGATAAAAACCCATTCCTGTCGGTAGGAGTCAACACATCACACACGAATGTTACAAAACTTAAACTGCCAAAGTTTAGGTTAGATTTAGATGAAGATAAATCTATGGACATAAAGCGTCCCAGTAAGGATGAAAAATGTCCTAGTATTTTCTCGAGGATTGAATCCAACAACGAAAGCAACCATAGCCTTCATCACCAGAACATGCAACAGATGCAAGAAAGAGATTGAGACACCAAGGGACCATAAATGGGTGTGTCAAAATGAATAAGGTAAGCCACCAAGGCCTCATCTCCGAAGTGAGGTCGTAAGCTTTCCTGAGCGAAGGGCTCCATATCAGCCCTATATGCCAAACACATGGCATAGGTATAGCTTCCAGGAAAAGAAGATGTTCCCGGTCGTTGAAATGATGAGGACCCAACTGAGGTGATACTGATGAGTGCATGAAATTGCACTCTAACACATGACTAAAAGCAGCTTATTTGTTGAGTTTTCATGATTTATATAGATGATTTCATCCGTATATGTTGCTTCACAAAGTTATTTGTATTATGCAGGAAATTGAAGCAAAGATGGGTCTTTAACACCAAAACTGTACCTTCTCGAAATGAATCCGATGAAGTGCCATATATGGTTGGAAAGCTCTGGAAGTCTAGTTTCCGAGAGTTTTTACGGTTCATGATTTGGAGTTTCGTAGAGGAAGATATACTATTTTTAGTACGAGAAATCCAGGAGCAAGCAGCTACTGATGAAGAAGATCGATTTGATTCCAAAGAAGATCGATCTATGTTTGTGCTCAGACGCTGACAGAGGGCCAATTATAACAAGATCGATCTGATCCTTAAAAGATCGATCTGAACCTGGGCGATCTGGAAGTGACCTAGTCTACAAAGAAAAAAAGATTGATCTTAGTCGGGGCGACCCAGGTTACGGAAAATGAGGAAAAATATAGTTTCGTTGACTGATAGGGAAATATTCAGAACATATTCTCTGGAAGCTGAAATATTCTAAAATTTTAATACATGATAGAAGGCTCAGAGATCTACAACTTGTATGTTGGACATTGTGTGAGATTCTGGATGGGCTGATAGCCGATTGGAAGAATATAGGAAGTTACACAAGCTGGAAAACTATTTTGTCGAAGCTGAGAAGAATATTAATAAAATATTCCAAATAACTCCAAATATTTGAAATCTTCGGGATCTGACAGAAGACTTCCTAATCTACAACTTTTGTTTTGATAAGGTTTCCCAATTCCAGCTGGATTGGACCCAGCTGCGACCGGAATAGGCTACTAGAATTAATTCAGGAAATCCGAGTTGCACCAGGAGTCCAACTCAACTAAAACCCTAATTTCGGGAGTTCCTGTATATATATGGTTATTTTAATCCAAAATTTGGCTGGTTCCAAGGGGGTTTTTCTACAGAGCTTTGGAGGGGAGAAAGCAAGAAAGAAGATGAAGAAATCTCCATCCATGGCCGGGTAAGCCGCGGGCATGGCAGACGGATGATCTAGCAAGGATTGGAGTTTCTTCTTCATCATGGTTCATAGTTTTAATCTTTATTGTTACACTCTTTTCTATGTATTGAATCTTCAAGGATTATATCTATTGTTTAGCTACTTTATCTCATGAAATCTTTGCTATGCATTGCCGATTGTGAGAGTTGGTATTGTGTATTCTTAGAGATATGGTAAGATAGAGTTAGGGCTTTGTCCCGATGAACTTTTGCTATACATTGCCTATAGTGACAGCCGGTATCATATATTCTTCAGTTTGGGTTGGATGAAGTTAGGACTATAATAAGGAAGAATCAATTGTAGGAAGAGACATTTATATATTTTGTTAGATTTATAATTCCATATCATCCGGTTAAGGTGATTGGGATGTGAATCCCTTAACTGAGTATTGAATGAACCATTGGTAGAAAAAGAACCTAAGTCCGAGTGAAGTGATTCCTGATGCCTAGCCTTTTCAAAATCCTGATATCTTTAGTTGACCTTACGTTATAATTAAATCCTTTTGATCTAATTTAGTTAATTCTTATGGTCTCGTTTGTCTTCAATTCATTGTTATTTGTGTTTCTGAATCCTTTCTGCTTGTCTCTCTGTGGGTTCGACCTCTCTTATGTTATGCTGCACTGCACTGCTGTGTTGTGACACATTTGAGCGATATCAGACACCAGAGGCAATATGGCCAAGCTATGCGGCGAAGACAGCTATTCCCTGAGAAAGAGGCCAAAATGAAAATTCAGGAGGAAGAAGCTACATATGAGGTGGAGATCTCATATTCCAAGACCGTTTCACAGTCCAAATTCAACCGAAGTAAGGATAATCATGATGATGATGATGATGAATATGAGGAGCCAATGCTATTGCAATTTGGTTCTATGCCGCTAGTGGTGGTGCAAAACTATGTATTGCCACTTATTTATGGTAACCCTGATGGAAACGATGGTGGACACTCATGGTTCAGAGAGGAGTCGAAAGAATCCTCCAAAGATGTGTCAAACACTCTTGGTTCATCATTTTTCTCCGAGTCAGCATTTGCGGAGCTGACACTATCGAATGAGACTAGCGAAGCAATGGCTATGATCACGACCAGCAAGAAGATACTGTGCAAGGACAAGAAATGGTCGAAATCGAAGAAAGAGTTAAGGTTGATGAAGAAGCTGCTCGTAGGGGAATATCTATAGAGTAGCTGATCGTTCGCGAACGTTGTCGTTAAAACGTTGCTAACCTCAATCAAATCTTAAATTTATATCCTTATTCAATCACTAATACTACTACGTAGACTAGTGGTGAAATCCGGAGTCGAACCACAGGGAAAACGTTGGAAACTGAAATCAATTCTCGAAACCCTAAAACTAAGGAAATGAATCAAAGATAGAATAAAGTTATCTAAACTAATAAATAAAAGAGATAAAAGGTTGATCAATTTGAATCAATGGAGTAGTTACTTAGGAATTACTCAATCCACCCTAGTTTCATTCTTAGTCTTCTCTAGTCATCATCTTGTTCCATTCTCTCAACATTATGGATCATATGGCTACAAGCTCACATGAATCCCTAAAAGAAAGTTAATGTTCCCAATGTCATAACCTATCTTTGCTTGACATAGATTATCTTTGGTCCTATGATTACATTAAATTATACTACTCCTAATGACCTTGGCACAACCTATCTTCGCGTAGCATAGCTTATCTCAAAGGGAAACCAATAACTTCATGAAAACCATATCATAAATCTCTACAATCAATCACAGAAATCATGTAGGACTGAAAATACGTCAAGGAACTCTGTTCCCTCAACTCTATTAACAATAAAACCATATTCATGAGATCATGCATCGAGAAGTTCACAAGAATCCAACTAAAGAAAAGTCAAAACTACACTAGGGTTTCATGAATAATCCTAAGTACAATAATTAGCAACTCATCTTTTGGATGAAAGCCATCGGGTTGGAGTAGGAAGCTGTCACCATCCACATCCTCTTCGTCTTCTTCTTCCTCCTCCAAAGATTGTCAAAAAGATCTGAATTTCGTCTGGAATAACCCCTTTATATAATTGAAACCCTTAATCCCGGAATTCGGAGTTATAGTTGATCCTAAACTCTAATTTTCCTAAATTCCGGGTTGCTGACGTCATCGGAGTGATCCATCGGACTCAAATCCGATCCATCGCTCTAGTCGGTCTGACTGGGTCATTAACTGCCACGTCATTAATTAATTTCTTCAGCTTTTCTCTCCAACTTCCATACTTCTGACTTAGATTCAATAACTGGCGCCAATATAGACCGTATCTCACAAAGTCTTCAACATGAAAGTTGTAGCTCCGGAAATCTTCTTGCATCTCCCAGAATTTCAGAATATTTGGAATTGTGTAGAATTTCTGGTGATTTATTTCCAAACAGTCGATGAAGCTATTTTTTTACAGAATTTAGTGATTTTTGACCAAATTTCTTGTATTTCTTCTCAAATCATGATTAAACCTGAAATCAACTAACAAAGTATTAAATACAACTACTCTAGGCCTAACAAAGGTAATTTAAGGGGTTTAATTTGAAATAATTAGTGACTTATCAGTAGCTCATGTGCCAACTGTATAAAGAAGGTAATCCGGATGTTGGACCTTTAGGGCAATCCAGTGGTAAGTATGACTACTTAGACGCTTACCAGAAACCTCTTATCAAACAATTGGTGTCGGCCTCGAGGGCGAGGAACGAGCGTCCACCATCAAGACCTCTTATTATCCACCCAAGTGGATGGGGGGACGAAGATGAGGTAATTAACCAGCCTGTGATTTGCCCTAGGGGGTGGGGAGATGTAGAGCAAGCCCATACTCCAAGTGTAAGAAGGAATAGTGAGCTAGTCGATTCATCTGTTGGAAGCAATCAGCCAAAGGCAAAAGGGAAGCAACCAATGGAAGTGCATGTTGTCTATCACATTTCTCAGGAAGACGAAGATCGGGTCGTTTTCGAAAGACCACCCGAGAAGATGACGAAGCACCTTAGACCCCTTTATATCAAAGCCAAGCTTAATAGATTACCTTTCTCAAAGGTACTCGTAGACAATGGAGTAGCCGTCAACACGATACCATATCGGTTGATGAAAAAGCTCACGAAGAAGGATGAGGATTTACAACTATTACCGGAGGGGTGGCTCCATCAAATGGTATCTTGCCACTCGAATTAACTGTTGGAAGCAACAAGAAAACAATGTCCTTTTTCGTAGTTGATGGGTCAACCAATTATAACGTCCATCTTGGACACGATTGGATTCATGTTGCAAACTGTGTTCCTTCGTCACTCCTCCAGTCCCTTATCTTTTGGAACGATAATGATAGGGTGGATGTTATTGAAGCATATCATCATCCCTTCGCGATGTCTTCAAATGCCGTTGAAGCTTCTTTATACGATGGATCCATCTGGTTCGAAGAAATGAACCAGGAGTTGCTAGCTATTTCTGAGAATGAAGAACCAAACCTTCAGTATGATGTTGCCCAGCTCTTTAATCAGCTAAGACCAAATGTGATGGTCTTCAAGAACCCAATCGTCGGCCGAAAAGGTGCCATGATTGAGCCTACAAAAGAAGAGGCCGCATTGACAACCTTAAAGGCCAAGCTCTTGGCCTATCGGTGGGATTTAGTTGCCCAAGAAAGGGCAACCTATAGTGAAGCTAACGAAGTTGACTGCCTCTGTGGGGTAGATAGTGCAGAAGTGATCGAGTATCAGAGCCCATAAGGAAAACTGGGGTATATCCAAGCACATGATCCCCTTGAATAAATCAACTTGGGCGAAGAAGGAGAACATTGCCCCACTTTTATGAGCAAGCTGTTAGATGCTTAAACCAAGTATGAGTTAATTTTGTTAATAAAGTCATTTAAAGATTGCTTTGAATGGGAGTAACACGAAATGACTAGTCTAGATAGAGGCCTTGTAGAACATAGGTTGCCTATAAAGGCAGGGTTTAGGCCTCATATGCAGGCACCTAGACGATTTGCCCCTAATACGGTCCTCGAAATTAAAAAAGAAATAGAGCGTCTTTTGCATGCTAAGTTCATTAGAACATCCAGATATGTAGAATGGCTTTCTGATATCGTGTTAGTTATGAAGAAAAATGACAAACATAGATTATGCATAGACTTTAGGAATCTTAATTTAGCTACTCCCAAGGATAAATATCCAATGCCTACGATTAATTCTGTTATAGATTTAGCTGCAGGGCATGAGGTATATTCTTTCATGGCCGGCTATTCTGGTTATAACGAGATATAAATAGCTGAGCAAGATGTAGCTAAGATGGCATTTCACTGTCTAGGGGCTTTAGGCAGCTACGAATCGGTAGTTATGCCTTTTGGCTTGAAAAATGCTGGAGGTACATACCAGCGAGCCATGAATTTAATATTCTACCATATGATCGGCGATTTCGTCGAAGTATATATGGATGACATAGTGGTTAAGTCCAGTAAGTGGACGCAGTACTTTAACCACTTAAGGTGATCACTGGAGCGAATGTGAAAGTATAGATTAAAATTGAATCCTTTAAAGTGTGCTTTCAGAGTAGCATCCGACAACTTTTTAGGATTTATCATCCATCAAAGGGGAATTGAATTGGACACAAATAAGGCCAAATCCATATTAGCTGCTAAACCGCCTACAAATAAGAAAGAACTCCAATAGCTTTTAGGGAAGGTAAATTTTCTAAGGCGGTTTATCTCAAATTGTGCAGGAAAAACGAAGGTATTTTCATCTTTGCTAAGGCTCAAGAATTTGGACGATTTCGTCTGGGAGGAGAAGCATCAGGAAGCCTTCGAGGAGATCAAAGAATACCTGACAAACCACCAGTGCTGGCGCCGCGACGAAATGGTGAACCCTTGAAGATGTACATTGCTACCGAAGAGACATAAATTGGTGGAGACTTGGTCCAAGAAGACAAGGATGGGAACGAGTGGGTCATATACTATCTTAGCAGGCAACTGCATGAGTACGAGACCCGTTATTCTGTAATAGAGAAATCATGTTTGGCTTTACACTTCATGTGCACGAAATTAAGAGCCTATCTAAGGCCTGTAACCGTATACTTAGTTTCTAATTTCAATATAATGAAGTACATGCTTTCCCGTCCAATATTGCGCCAACGAATTGGTAGATGGGTGTTAACTTTGTCTGAATTTGATATACAATTCGTAGCACTAAAGTCTATTGAAAGCCAAGTGTTGGCTGATTTCTTAGCAGTGCATCCTTGCCAGCAGATCACGAAAGAAATGATGGCAAATATAGGATATATGTCCATAGCTCTGTGGATACTTTATTTGATGGGTGAAAAACATCTACAGGAGCAGGACTTGGACTTTTTATTATGGCCTTCGATGGCCAAACTTTTTCATACTAATTTTCACTTAGCCATTGGTGCACTAATAACCAAGCAGACTTTGAAACACTTATAATTGGCTTGGAGATGTTGTGTGAAATGGACGTACAAAGCTTAGTGATAAAAGGAGATTCGCAGCTCGTCGTCAATTAGGTAACGGGGGAATATCAGTATACAAATGATGTACTTATTTTGTTGCATAAAATTGCCTTGGAAAAATCAAAATATTTCCAAGAGGTAGAAATAAAATATATCCCTCGATTGAAAAATGAGAAACCCAATGATTTAGGCCAAATTGCATCTGGGTATAAATTACCAAAGGGGTTGACCATGGAGCAGACATACAAGACCGGCAAAGTAAATTCTGCCATCAAAAGAAGCAAAGAAAAATTGGAAGTAAGCATAAACACCGTGGATAACGACGTCAATGATTGGCAAATACCAGTTATTGATTACCTGCAAGGATGTGCTACGAAAACAGATAAAGCAAAGAGATTAAAAGCTGCTAAGGTTTTATTGATAGAAGATGTGTTATACAAAACAAGACATGACGGTGTGTTGCTATGATGCCTAGGCCCGTAGGAAGCGAAAGCCATGATAGGAGAAGTATATGAAGGTGTATGTGGTCCACATCAATCAAGAGTCAAGATGAGATGGGTGTTAACACATGTTGACATCGATTTTAGCTAAGACTAAGTCAACAACTTTTGTGGAATTCTCCCGACTAAATTCACATGCACCAAATCCAAACTCGCCTGTACATAATCGAGTCCATCCAAACTCCCTACATATTCCCGGTTTTAACAGCAGTCTATACAAACCGGAGGAATAAGGGTATTTTGGTAATTTTACTTACCCAAGGGTATTTTAAGAATTTAGACCAAAATACATGTCTAAATCTCCCACTACAATCCAAAATAGCTTTTACATAGCTTTGACGACATCCTAAATAAGCTATGTAAATATAAGAGCGTTTTGGTAATTTTCCACAACACCAGGGACATTATAGAAAATTCCCTGAAATAAATAAAGGAAAAATCCGAAAATTCAAAATAAACCCAAATAAATACCCAACTTTAAATTCGCCTAAGTCCCGACCAAGGCGATTCGCGCGCCATGCGCGCGCACATGACTCGCATACATCGAGTCTAACATACACGCGTCACATAATGCACGCACGTGTCCATGACACGCACAAAAATCATGCTGCCATGCGTCGCGCATAAACAACCAAACCAAAAGGGTATTTTGGTCATTTAGCCCCAAGGGGCATTTTTTGGTCATGTCACATCTTCAGGGGTGTGAAAATTTGAAATAGAAGTATTTTCTCTACCTGGGGACATTTCGGTCCAAAGTACATATGACCGATAAAAAGGTGTTCTGGTTACGTCCGGGTCAGCCCGGGGGTATTTCAGTAAATCCTCCAATCACCGTATGAAATGGTGAAATTCAAAACTCAAACAAAGACATTCGAAATTTGGACAAATGTTCGATAGCTGGACAATTATTCAAATTCAAAATAAACATTTGAAATTTAAATAAACATTCAAAATTCAAACAAGTTCACACATGAACTTAAAATTTAAACATACATTCAAAATCTAAACCTCATATCTCAACTCCCTCATATGGATGGTTAGGAAATCCTAACCTCCCCATATCTCAACAGATGCCAAATCTCAACACCCAAACCTATAGCTGGAAACCAAATCTCAACACCCGATGATACCCGTGCATATCTCACCAGCCTCTCAAACAAACCTTCAAACATCTCTAAAAGGGAGGTGAGGGAGAACAAAAGAGGTTGGCTGGCAAATATTGAGAAAAGAAGAAAAGGTTAGAAAGAAAGAAAGGAAAGAAAGAGAAGAGAAAGCTTGGACGCCCGGGAGGGAGGAACGTATTGCCGTCGCCAGCCTTGAGCCAGTCTGAGGTCTTCATCGTCGCCGTCCCTATTCCAGCCCAAGGAGCTCGTCGGGGAACCCATCGTCGTCATCATCTTTGATTCAGCTGGCGAAACCCAAAGAACCCATCGCAGACATCTAGTCGAAGGAACCCAAAGAACTCGTCATCTTCCTTGATTCAGTCGGCGAAACCCAAAGAACCCATCGCTGTCATCCAGCCGGAGGAACCCAAAGAAGCTCGTCGCCCAGCCAGAGGAGCCCATCGCCATCGTCCTCCTTGATCCAGTCAAGGAGACCGTCATCGTCTTTTTCTGTTCCAGCCGGCGGAACCCAAAGAAACTCGTCGCCCAGCCCAAGGAGGGAGCCCCATCACCTTCCTCAAAACTTGTCATTGTCCTCTGATCCAGTGGGAGGACTCATCCCCATCGTCGTTCTTGACTCAGCCGTGAAGCGTGAAGCACACCTCCAGCAAGGTCCATGCCGCAGCTTCCCCTGTTTCCGTCCATCCCCAGCTTTATCCAACGTCTCCTCATCTCCTCCGACGGCCCAGCTAGATCTTCACCAAGCCGTCTGTCGTTGTCCGCGACCTCAAGCCTATGGGCGAGGTCTCTTCTAGTGATGTCCCTGTTTCCGTGACGCAGCTCCATTCCCTTTGCTCGCTGCATCTCCAGCGTGGAATCCAGCCAACACTTTCCTGGTTCCAGCTAGTTTCCTCGACGGAGATAGGATACAAGCTTCGACGCTCGGATGGCCTAGCCTTCAACGCTCGGCCAGCACTCCTTCGACGCTCGGACGACATCCTCCAGATTCCAGCGGCCGTGAGGTTCCTGCGACAAAGGCTAGAAGGCATCTGAAGAAGATCTACTCAGACGGTGTTCTGCGACTCCAATAGCCTCGAAACACCCCCTGTGAAGCTCTGACACTCGGATAACGCCTTCCCCAATTCCGGCAGCCTCGAAGCTCCGGTGACAAAAAAACTGAAACAACATTCCTCCAACTTCAGTGACTTCAGAATCCCGACGATGAAGGTGGCGAACCCAGACATTATTTTATTTTATTTTTAATGTAAGAAGCTTATTTTATCAGATCTAGAATCGGAGGTGTTCCCTACGGGGATGTAAATGATGGATTTGCCGACTTGCCGATCCAGGGGTGTGGTGCTTGCAATTTCCTTGTATGAAATTAAAAATGATTTGCTCAGAAATAAAATAGAAATCTCGTCCCAACGACATCGACGTTTTATCCACGAACAAAATCTGGCACGCCCAGTGGGACCACACCTTACCTCCCATCTCTAGATCTGATTAAAAAAAATGATGATGAAAAAAAAATTTCATCATCCAAATTAAAGAAAAAGAAAATGAAAAAAAAAATCATCATCAAAATCAAAATCAAAATACATATATCCTGACAAGTCTGCCTTCTTAAATGAAGGATATGTCACAAGTAACTTTGGAGGCGTTCGTGACTATCCGCTTCGGTGATCTTTGGTTCGACATCCCCATGGGTACTGACTGACTCCCGATGAGCACTGCACCATCCAAAGTTTCACTTACAGCTCCAGTTCCGACGGTAACCAGCACAAAAGCGGCGACTACACCTAGCGCCAAAATCCCTGTTGTCACTTCGGTTACGGTTACCTCCGGCACCAAAATGATGGCTACTTCCAATGCACAAGGCGTCAGCACAGCGGCCGTACGATGAAATGAAGGCTTATCCTACGCACCAAGGGGGGCACGACGTCAAGGTCCCTATACTCGGACCCTCTGTTCATCAGAATGCCGGAAACGCTTATGCGTGCCCGAAGACTGCTGAGCACTCGATGAAACCAAATATTTCTCAAGCACAGCTGGGGCCAGCCAGTTGCGCCAGACATATCCCGACAGATGACGACGGCTTCACCCTTGTCTCCTCTAGAAAAGGGCCTAAAACGGCAGAGAAAACCCCTATTGAATTAACATTTCCCTCTGCTATAAAAGCACAGGTGATCCCTGAACTTGCGTTCGAGGCTCGGTACGAAGTTCATCCTGATAGACCTTGGATTGGTCTCCATGCAACCGGCAATGATGAAGAGTCGCTGCATGTTCGCCATTGTTATGTCCAGTTACTTCGGGCAGAGTACGAGCGCCAACGGAGGAATCCGGACCTGAAGAGTCCAAACCATCAAGTTTACCTCGCTGATATGCGAGCGGCCTATGCTTATTATATAACCCAGGAGTTGGAGAGTCTTCAAATCGAAGTAGCCTCTGACGTGAGCGAGGGTAGCAACTATATTGGCGACAACATTCTTCAGCCAGAGTCAAGCTGCAACACGCCACAAACCAATTATCTTCCTGCCAAAACAGAGAAACCCACCGAGAAGAAGAAGAAGGCGACTTCAAAAGCAGTTACATACCGCCCTCCTGTCCATGCCACAGGCTCAAGCCGTCCATATAATGGGTCGTCGCTCAGCGCCAACCAACCTGAAGCTTCGTCACCAAGATATGGTGGTGCAAAAGGAGTCCTCCAGGAGAACAACTTTAACTTCGTCACGGCGATGCCTGTCGGAGTCCAAGATGGCAAGACATCTACTTCCACAAATGTCCCTGCCAAGAGACGGAAGAAGAAAGTTGCCATCGAGGAACCCCGAGATGCTGCCATCGCCGCCCTACCTCAAATTAATATGCCTCTCAATCGCCCCCACACTAGAAGCGTCACTCGTTCCCTTGGCAGCAAAGATGCAGCATCTGAAGCATCATATGAAGAAGAATCCCCTGTTATGCCTGAATCTCCAGAGATTCGATCGCCTTCACCAGCAATTAGATCCCCGGAGCGATATCAAGTCCTTGCAACCACACTCGAGGAAGAGCTGGAGCAGCTGCGAAACACACTCATGTTCAAGGATGCAGAGATAGCCAATCTAAATACCAAAATACCCGAAAACAACTCGCATGTCGAGAACCATTCTCACGAGAATGTACCGCCAATTATGGCACCTCTCGACACCATACAGAAAATGGTCACCGAGAGCGTGAGAGCATTCCACATGCAACAACAGTATGCCATGAGTCCTGGGTATATGAAGCTGTACCTAACTGAAATCGACTTGGTGTCATACCCAACAAATCATCGACAGCCTCAGTTCACGAAGTTTAACGTGACTGGATCCCCACATGAGCATATTGCTCACTTCCTAGCAGCATGTCAAGATACGCCTCACAATGGGGCACTGCTTCTTCGCCAGTTTGTCCGAACACTCTCGGGACCGGCCTTCACTTGGTACAATAAACTACTTCCAGGATCCATCAATTCATGGGAGCAGATGCAAGAGGCGTTCCTCCAAAGATTTTATAGCACCCAAAGGACTGTCGGGATTACAGAGCTCACTTAGACCGAACAGAGCCAGCATGAGAAGGCTGCTGATTTTATCAACAGGTGGAGAAATATGAGTATCCAATGCCCACAACCCATCACAGAACCTGAAGCTGTGCGGATGTTCATGAACAACCTACGGTCGGAAATGGCCCTCTACCTGCAAGGTGTCCGTCCGCTTTCTTTCGAGGAGCTGACTTCCAAGGCCACTGATATCAAGAATTACTTACACCACATGGCTCGCAAAAATCATACCGCGGACAAGATTTCCGACCGCACAAGAAAAGACAAGGCTCTTCCCAAGGGGAAAGTTGTGCTCCAGACTTCGGCAATACAAATGCCAAGATCAAAGGAAACTTATATTCCCAGAGAGCTGCCTTGATCTAGAGACCCCTCGTCCGATCCCACGCAACGACGAGTGAAAACCCTCAAGGAGAGAATTGAAAAGGAGTATTCCTTCCCCCGATAGGAGGTCCCTGACATTTTCAAAGGTCTGGTAGATGTCGGACTCATAGAGCTCCTGGAGTCGCGACGCCCTCATGAAGCGGACAAGGTGAACGAGCCAAAGTATTGTCATTACCACAGAATACTTGGGCAGACACTCGAAGACTATTTCGTCCACAAGGATCAAATCCAGAAATTAATTGATGACGGAGTCATGGATGCCTGGCTGCTGAAGAAGCTCCAAAAGGGCAAAAAGGTAGAATCAACATATAGGATTACCACCGGAGCACAGCCCGAATTCCCATACGAGGAGTACACCCCCTCAACACCTCTTTCTGAAGAAATGGAGTATGTCCCTCAGGCACCTCCCTATTTGCCCGTTGAGAACAGATACACACCTATCTCTTCATGCGAGCAAGACGAGGAGCATATAGCTCCCATTCTGACACCTGCCGAGGGATGTTCGTGGCCCACCTTGGAAGAGATGTATTCTTCTGGCTTGGATGATGATGATACACTGTCCGACTTCGAGCCCAGTTATGATCGCTATGAGAGGCCCTATATCAACAAAAGGCAAAAGAAGAGACAAGCTTTCGATCAAAAGATTAAAGCGGCTAGATACGCTCCCTCGAGAACTCCGCTTCCTGAAAACTGGCAGCCGAAGCCGAGAAGGCATAGGCCTCCAAAGTACAAAATCTTGAGGAAGGTGATGGCCCGTGAAGAAATCGAAGCGTTCATTCACTGAGTCTCAACAGACCTTCAAACCAGAAAACCAAATGTGCCAGCAAATGGCGTCTCTTGGGACAACTACTCATGCTGCACCATCGGAGTCTTCGGAGATGGCGATGAGTCCCTCTGCTTCCCTGAAGAAGAAAAGGCCGAAGTCGACAAAATCATCACCCGCTCTAGGCTCCGACTTCTAGACTCCCAACCCTCACAGTCAAGAGGAAGGGACCAAGAACCACACCAAGCAGTGCAAAATAATGTAAACCGAAATGAGTCTGTCAAGTACAATGTAATGTCTCACTTAAGGAAAGTACCTGCATTGCTTAGTGTGTACGATGCTCTGTGTCTGTCTCATGATCTTTGAAAATCTCTTATAACTGTACTAACTTTTCCTGATGACTACTGGGCAGATATCCTCCAAAGTAGCCTCCCGGTAGTTGAAAGTCCGACAATGACTTGTTACTCGATACAAAATCCCACAATAGACCCCTGCTAATGACTGGCGATATCGATGACATACCCCCGCCATGAGTTATGTTAGATTGTGGATCAGCTATTAACTTGCTGCCCCTCAAAACACTCCGCGACTTAGGGTATGATATCAACGATCTGACATCGAGTAACGTAGTGTCCATGGCTTTAACCAAGCAGGCCAACATGTGTTAGGATCCATACATCTAACACTAAAATTCCAGGACTTGGCCACGAGTGTCGTCTTCTATGTTATCGACGCTCGAACTTCTTATAACGCGCTGCTAGGAAGACCTTGGCTCCATGAGTATAAGGTCGTTCCTTCAACGCTACACTAATGTTTCAAATACCAAACTCCAGAAGGCGATGTTAAAAGGGTGTTCGCAGACACAAAGCCGGTCACCCCAGGAGAAGCATTTTTCGCAGATGCCAAGTTCTACCAAGAACCGCCGATGAAGCCGAAGAAGCCAGACCCCACACCTCCGGCAGACATGGGCTTCACGGAAAGATTCACCACAGAAGTCCAGTAAGGGAAGAAGCCTCCTCAGAAGAAAAAGATGTATCGCTATGTGCCAAGCAGTCAAAGGAGACCCGGAGACCCAATATTCACCATTGTCGAAGAAAGGCTTTCTAAGTCCCTTCTTCACGAATTTCCTGTACCACTCCCAAAGATCCTTCCTTCACAAATCAAACCTCCACCAACTAAAGGGAAAGCTCAGGTGGATCAAGAATTGGGTGACGAAGTTGAAGAGGGAGCGGAATACAAGCAACTCATCAAGTTTGTAGAAGTTTCTCCGATTGTGTTGGATCCAAATGCCGCAAACACAATCCTCCCCATACCCTTTTATGACCCAAAACCATTGCATATAATATCTCAAATGGGATATGATATAAACTCGGACGAAGGCTTATGCGAAGGCCGAGGCAAAAGACAACCCTTTGAAGACACCCTTACAAAAGCACAAAGAAAAGCCATTCGCTACGGCGAAAACTTAATATTTGACAGAGCAGGACTCGGATACGAGTTCAAAGTATGCACCACTTCTGCAGAATTCGTTGATCTTCAAGAAGCACCACCGCAGCTCGAAGACGGTGGTCAAGCAACCATTGACGAACTAGAAGAAATTAATCTGGGGGTAGAGAATGATCATCGTCCCACCTTCATTAGCTCACATATGACGTTGGACGAGAACAACCAGTTTGTTCTTTTCCTTCGTGAAAACCGGGACGTGTTCGCTTGGAGCAATAAAGAAATGCCAGGCTTGGATGTCGATGTGGTTGTCCACCATCTCTCCATAGCAGAAGATGTCCGCCCTATCAAGCAATCTCAAAGGCGCTTTCGACCCGAGTTGATTCCAAAAATCATCGCCGAGGTCGACAAACTCATGAAGGTGGGCTTTATTCGAGAGGTCTAATATCCAAAATGGCTCGCGAATATTGTTCATGTGAAACAGAAGAATGGCCAACTTAGACTCTGTACAGATTTCAGAGATCTAAACAAAGCTTGCCCAAAAGATGATTTTCCACTGCCCTTAACTGAACTCATAGTCAACGCTACTACCGGCCATGAGATTCTGTCCTTTATGGACGGGTATTCGGGATACAATTAGATAAAGATGGCTCCCGAAGATGAAGAGGTCACTGCTTTTCACACACCGAAAAGGTATTTTCTGCTACACAGTAATGCCTTTTGGGTTAAGAAATGTCGGGGCCACTTACCAAAGAGCCATAACGGTCATCTTCGACGATTTACTTCATGATATTGTGGAGTACTACGTCGACGACTTGGTGGTGAAAACAAAACACAGACAAGAGCATTTCGTACATCTGACTAAAGTCTTTGAGAGGCTCAGACGCCACAACGTGAAGATGAACCCCATGAAATCTGCATTTGGGGTTACTTCCGGCAAACTCCTTGGGTTTGTGGTTCGCAAACGAGGCATTGAAGTCGATCCTGCCAAAGTTAAAGCGATTCTAGAGATGCCTCCGTGATGAGAATGCATAATGTTATATTTTTATCCCTTAATACTTAGTCTCCTGTGCTTATTTAGTTCCTAAATATACTCATTATTCTTATATTTTGATTTAGGATGCAATTGAAGTCCTTAAGTCGAAAAGAAGCTGAAAAGAGTGCATGGATCAACTTTAAAGATTAATCTGTATCTGCTCATGAAGAACCAGATGATGTGCCATATATGGTTGGAAAGCTCTTGAATTCTATTTTCTGGAGAATTTTACCGTTCATGATTCCGAGTTTTCTAGAGGAAGTTACGGCAATTTTAGTACTGATGGCGCAGTTTGGATGGCA
Source organism: Narthecium ossifragum (assembly GCA_963920575.1). NCBI lineage: Eukaryota > Viridiplantae > Streptophyta > Magnoliopsida > Dioscoreales > Nartheciaceae > Narthecium > Narthecium ossifragum. The sequence continues at coordinate 14,931,175 of OY986974.1, read as the reverse complement.
GAACAGTAATACGCTGGAACGTCCGATCGATCCAACACCCAGGGTCCGATCGATTGGACTATGCAGAAACGTGACAGAACATATATTTTTTGGCTGAACATGGTCCGATCGATCGATCCATCCATCCTAAGGGGTCCGATCGATCCGACACCTAAAGTTCGATCGATCGGACTCAAAAATAGCCAGAGAAGGTGGATTTTTACGCATCCGATCGATCCAGCACCCATAGATCGATCGATCGGCCTCGGGCGTAACTAAAAATTGAAGATTTTAATGCACCCGATCGATCCGACAACCCGAGAAGGATCGATCGGACTTTCCCAGAGAATTAAATCAACGGTTTAGATCTAATCCGTTGATGGAGAGACTTTGGGGCTATAAATAGGACTCTTTCTAGGGTTTGAAGGGGGGATTCTTGGACACTTTTGGCTGCTCTTTCTTCTCCTTTATATTTTTTCTAGGTTTTATCTTGTTTATTGGAATCTTTTGAGGATTGTTCTCGATGGCCCTGCGTGGCTAAATCTTGATCCTTGGTCGAGGAGACTGAAACCTCGGAATCAATGAAACTGTGAGATCTAATTTATTTTTATTGTTCAATTTATGCTTTTAGTATTGAATATTCTTCTGTGTTTATTTTAATGATTGTCTTGTTTAATTACTAGGAACGCTACTAGTTTATTAATCGTTGCGATCTACTGCTAGGTTGGATATCAAATCCGAAATCGTTTGATCCCTCTAATCTACGAAGCAACTAGGGTTTAATAATCTACTGCGTTTCAGAGATTGTTAGGTCTTAGGAAGAATATTCGACTAGATTAAATGCAACCGCTTGTGCTTGTGTTGTTTAGCTTCATCGATCTTCCTATTCTTAACGCTGCTACTAGATTAAATCTACAGCGCTTGTCTTAGGTTGTCTAGTAGTTAGGGTTAATTAGATCTCTTGTTTCTAATTAACTATGATTGAGGAGAGATTCGAATTTAATTCGGACGGTGAATATTCATGGTATGAATTGATTGATACTTGCATCTATGATCAGTTGTTGGATTCCGATGGTGGATGTTGACTCAGACCAAGGTTTGTTCTCTTGATTCAACTTGTTTCTTCGTTTTAGATTATTTCTTTATTGTTTTCCTCACGTTTAAAACCCCCACATCTTAGTTCACTAAGCACAAAACTAGGCTAAACACTGTTCGTGGGATCGACTCGTACTCGCACTACTACATTTATTTTAACGAGTATTGGATTTTATTTTTGAGTGCCTGCGACAGCACATCACTCCGCCCTGAAATCTTCGTGAACTTAAGGGTCTTCAAGGTCGGCTTGCCTATATACGCAGATTCATCTCCAATCTATCAGGCCGTTGCCAACCATTTTCCCACCTTATGAAGAAAGGGACACCCTTCGAATGGGATAAAGCTTGCCAAAACGCCTTCCAAAGTATAAAAGAATATCTCATCAACCCACCGGTTCTCGCCTCTCCCGTCAAAGGAAAGCCCTTGATCCTCTATACGACAACTTTGCCCAGGTCATTTGGAGTTTTACTTGCACAGCATGATGATGAAGCCAAGGAGAGAGCTCTCTACTACCTTAGTAGAACCTTGGTCGGAGCCGAGCACGGTTATTCGGAGATGGAGAAGATGTGTCTATCCCTGGTAGTTGCCACCCAAAAGCTCCGGCACTACCTTTTAGAGCATCCAGTGTAGCTCGTCTCCAAAGCTGACCCCCTACGGTATATTTTAAAGAAGTTGGTCCTCTTCAGACGACTTGCAAAGTGGGCCATGTTATTATCACAGTTCGACATAACCTATGCTCCACAGAAAGCTATTAAAGGAGAAGTGCTGGCCGACTTCCTCGCCGCGTACCCGATACCGGATGACTCAGCCATAGAAGACGACCTTCCAGATGAAGAAATTTTTTATGTTGAGATTCAACCTCCTTGGGAGATGTATTTTGACGGAGCGTGCAGGCGCTCCGGGTCGGGGGCAGGGATAATCTTTGTCACCCCAACACAGGCCGTAATCCCATATTCCTTCGTCTTGACGCCTGCTTCATCCAACAATATGGCAGAATACGAAGCCCTCGTCATTGGACTAGAGATTGCGTTGGAGATGGGTATGGATCCGCTCATTGCCTACGGGGAATCCCAATTAATTATAAATCAGCTCCTCGACACCTATGTGATAAAAAAGGAGTTAATACCGTATTTTCTTAGGACAAAGCAACTTATTGATTGTTTTAAAGAGCTGAAAATCCACTTGCTTCAGAGCATCAATTATATCTAAACACTTCAACTATTCAAGATCACAATTCTATCCAAGCATATATCTTCCACTTATCACATAGCAATATCTGTTTTTTTCCTCTTTTTTTTATATATGACATGTGCAATGCTATGATTTCTTAAGCTTTCTTCATGGTCCATGTAACGAGGTTCAAGCCAGTGACTCCCAAACCAGACGGTTTTAGGGCACTAAGTGTAGAACACTCTTCAGACTCTAATGCTCAAACCATGAAGGCTATAAATCATAACTAGTTATTTTTTTTAAGGAAATTCAACCGTTTTACGCGAACTCCACGCTGGCTAGGCAGACTGCCCGGTTACTAAGTTGAAAATCCCCTTTTTTTCTTGTTTTTTTTTCGCATACTCAGATAATTGCATGTGTTCATGTATTTTCTGTGTCATGAAATGAAATTGTAAATCTATCCCAGTATCATGCTCAGAATCTAATATCAACCCATTAACATTTGAAAGTGAACATGTGCATTAGGATATGTCAAGTCATCCTTAGATCATGGTAAAAGTGTTAAAGTATAGAAATAACATCATGCATAGCAAAAATTTACTATTTCTTATATGACATACAAGTCTCAGAATAATTCATAAAATAAATTTCTAAAACATGTACCGTCGTAATGTCGGGACCCGCTGCGGATCGGCTGGCAGCGGTTGGTGGTACCGCTGCAGTGATCCAGTAGACTTATATGATGCTTGACATACTGTTGCATGCCTTTCCTATTATCTGTGTATGTCATAGCATGCATTGTTGATTTGTGCATTAGTTGCATTGGTTAGGGCATGGGTGATCTTTGGGTCGCCGTCCCGAGGCTGGAAGCTCGGACTTAGCCCTAGGACCGGGGTTGGGTTGTTTGGACTCGGTTTGAATGGTGGTGCCCAGTCGATTCGATGATAGGCTTAGAAGACTGGTGCACTTGTGGCTTGATGATTATAGAGGTCGTGTCGGCCTCGAGTCGGATCTGAGGTGTAGCCGGTGTCCGATTTTTCTTAAAACTCTTGAGTAGAGGTTTTGCCTACTCAGTGGTATCCCTTCCCACCAAACAGTGTTTAGTGTCCTGTTGAGTGTTAGCAGTGCCGTTTCCTGCTACTGAGTGTGACCCAACATGTGACCAGCCCGGTTGGAAGATCATGATCGGGGCCTCAGGGACACGCGGTGGGGTTATGGGACCCCTGTATACACCCAGGTCCTACTTAAGGGCGACACTGTTGCGTTTCCCTCTTCCTTCTGTGTGTCGTAGTGTAGATCCCTACTGAGCTTAGTGCTCACACCTACCCGGGCTGCGTTTTGCAGGTGCAGGCGTCAGTTCTTCCTCTGGGGCCCCTACCGGGCAGTTGGACGGCGGTGCGGCGGCGCCTGGTGGCTTTTGAGAGGTGGCGACTTTTACCGTTTTTACCCTTGGGTTAGATAGTCTCCTACGGGAGTGATGTTGTACTTTGGATCTTCCCCTCTCCGAGGATTTGTATATTAATACTTTGAGTTTTAATCTGTGGTTCGAGGTTATGCAAATTATTATTGTTTTAATTGGGGGTGCTTTTGATGAATTGCTAGGGAGACCAATAGGTTAGAGGGAACCCTCGCCGTTCTTTTTCCGCGTTGGTTAGGTTCCGGTTCGCGTCGCCCGGCCCGGTTGGGCTTTCGCGGGTCGGGGTGCGACAGCTTGGTATGATAGCATAGGTTGTAGATCCCAGGGTTTAGGATCAGGATTCGGTTAAGTTGAGCGTGGAATGGGTTAGTTCTATGTCTAGAACATCCGTGCATGCTCATTTTGATGTGTTGTGATTTTCCGTTTTCCGCTTGTGTTGCCTTGTTTTGGCGGCTTCTGACGAGTGAACGCTCGTTGTCGTTGGTGATTGCACAGATGTCGGGAGCTCGAGTCCGACCTACGGTTGTTGGTCGAGGTGGGGCACGACCTGGTCGGCCCGCCCGACCAGACGGGGTAGCACCTGTCAGGACGGTCAGAGCTCAACGGACTGGACCATCACCAGCGACGGTTGCGGTCGCACGGGAGGAGGCTCCTCTCGCCGAGGAGGGGGTCCTTGCTCCGATCGACGGGCGGGCCGCGGCAGCGGTCATGATGGACTTCCAGCGGCTGAACCCGCCTAGGTTCAGCGGTGAGACTGGAGATCCGACCACGGCAGACGGCTGGCTCCAAGGAGTCACGCGCGTTCTCGACGCTCTCTTCGTCGGGGATGACCGGATTCGGGTCACCCTCACGGCGTTCCAGCTCGATGGTGACGCCCTTGACTGGTGGGGCACTGCCCAGCACACCAGTGACGGAGAGGAGCCGACGTGGGAGGAGTTCAGGGCATTGTTCTTGGACGCGTACTTCCCGGAGAGTAAGCGTGACGCCCTGTCTCGCGAGTACCAGTTCCTCCTGCAGGGTACTCGCACTGTTCAGCAGTATGCCAACCGGTTCACGCACTTGGTCCGTTTCGCGGTGGCAGTGGCAGCAGATCCAGTGGCCAGGGCACGACAGTTTGAGTGGGGTCTTCGTTCAGATATCATGCGCCAGACGTGTTCCCACCGCTTCCAGACGTACACAGCAGTTCTGAACTGCGCCTTAGTTGTGGAGGTGCAGTCGCAGGACGAGAGACGCCGGGCAGTTCCACCGGCAGTCTCTACCAGCTCACAGCAGCAGCGACCCCAGGGCAGAAGGGGGTTCGGTAGGGGGCAGCCGTGGCGTCAGCGGCCCTTTCAGAGGCGGCCGCAGCGTGCACCGCAGTACCAGCAGCCACTACCAAGCCCACCAGCCCCGTTTCTACTGACGGCCGGGCCATCTGGGCAGGCTTCGTCAGGGGGGACCAGGGACGACAGCCGGGCGCGTCAGTCACTTGCTACCTGTGCGGGCAGCCGGGGCACTACCGTAGAGACTGCACTTCGTGAGGAGCGCAGGGCGCTATGCCGCAAGGCAGTAGAGGCGGAGGGTCCGGTGCATGGCAGGGGAGCGGGGGTGGACGCGGGCCGGGGCGTCCCAGAGGCAGATGCGGCCAGCCGGGGCAGGTGTTTGCCCTCCCACATTACCAGCAGCCGTAGCAGTACCAGCAGGCAGCGGCAGAGACAACCGTCCTCAGAGGTATCTTTCAGCTTTCTAGTTCCTTAGTAGATATGCTGATAGACTCTGGGGCGTCTCATTCCTATATTGCTAGCATGTGTGTGGCATCGCTAGGATTAGAGACGAGTTGGCTAGAGGTGGCACAGTCTGTAGATTCACCGATCGGAGGCACAGTCAGGGTAGACCGGGTTTACTGTTCTTGTTCTTTGGAGATTGGTGGCCTCCGTGTCTGTCTAGACCTGCGGGTGCTAGACATGATGGGCTTCGATGTGATACTCGGTATGGACTAGTTAGTAGCATACCGAGATATCATCGACTGTGGTCGCCGGAGGGTGGTCGCTTGGACACCTGACGGGACACAGTTTGTATTGTTGGGGGATCGGTTTTCAGCCGATTCCTTCGCTTGTGGTGTAGGGAGGCGTGGCAGCGAACTTTCAGCCTTGCTGGCCAGCCTGTCCCTATTTGGGTCAGAGGGAGTGCAGCAGAGCAGTTTCCCCAGGATCGTGTGCGACTACACCGATGTGTTTCTCGAGGTGTTGCCTGGGCTTCCACCCCCCAGAGAAGTCGATTTTGAGATCGACCTGGTACTGGGTACCGCACCGATCTCTCTCCCAGCTTTCAGGATGGCACCAGCAGAGCAGAGTGAGTTGAGGACCTAGCTAGACGAGCTTACCAGCAGAGGTTTCATCCGTCCCAGCATGTCTCCCTGGGGGGCGCCAGTGTTGTTCGCAAAGAAGAAGGACGGTACCCTTCGACTTTGGATAGACTACAGGCGGCTCAACAGGGTGACGGTGAAGAATCGGTATCCGATGCCGAGGATCGACGACCTGTTTGACCAGTTGCGAGGATCTTCAGTGTTCTCGTAGGTCGACCTCCGCACCGGCTACCACTAGTTGAGGGTTCGGGATTGCGACATCCCGAAGACGGCTTTTCGGACTCGGTACGGCCTGTACGAGTTCGTGGTGATGCCGTTTGGGCTGACGAACGCACCAGCAGCGTTCATGGATCTCATTAAGAGGATCTTCCGGCCTTTCCTAGACGAGTTCGTGGTGGTGTTCGTCGACGACATTCTCATCTACTCCCGGTCAGAGGCGGAGCATGAGCGACACTTGGCGACAGTGTTGCAGCTACTTCGGGAGCATCGACTTTATGCCAAGGCTTCCAAGTGCGAGTTCTGGCTTGCACAGGTGGGATTCTTTGGACACGTGGTGTCGGCAGCAGGGATCTCAGTTGACCCGGCCAAGGTCGAGGCAGTGGTACAGTGGCAGAGACCGAGGACAGTGTTTGAGGTTCGTAGTTTCTTAGGCCTGGCGGGTTACTACAGACGGTTCGTGCGGGAATTCTCCAAAGTTGCCGGATCGTTGACCAGACTGACACAGAAGGCCGTCCCGTTTGTGTGGGATGATGCTTGTGAGCGAGCCTTCGTGGAGCTGAGGACGAGGTTGACCAGTGCGCCGGTGTTAATCGTCCCCGAGCGAGGTGTTGGTTACAGTGTTTACTGTGACGCTAGCGTTGAGGGTTTAGGATGTGTCCTCATGCATGAGGGGCACATAGTTTCCTATGGTTCTCATCAGCTGAAGAACCATGAGAGGAACTACCCTACTCACGACCTGGAGCTAGCAGCGGTGGTATTCGCCCTGAAGACCTGGCGACATTATCTCTATGGCGAGAAGTTCTCAGTCTTCTCGGACCATAAGAGTTTGAGGCACGTTTTCACCCAACGTGACCTCAACCTGAGGCAGCGACGCTGGATGGAGCTACTGGTGGACTACGACTTTGCGTTGCATTACCATCCTGGTAAGGCAAATGTCGTAGCAGACCCGCTGAGCAGACAGGTGAGAGACACCAGAGCAGCAGTTGCAGGGTTGTCAGTGCGGCAGTGGCAGGCTCTAGAGACGGCGGGCCAGTTGGGGCTCGAGTTTCAGGATTAGGGATTCAGCAGCTTCCTCTACGCAGTACAGAGTATGCCAGCAGTTCTTGCCAGAGTGTTAGAGGCACAACACATCGACCCAGAGCTCGAGGGGTTACGCACAGCAGCGGGCACGGAGGGCGCAGACGGAGACTGGACAGTATCGTCAGACGGAGGGCCACGGTTCCGAGGCAGAGTAGCGGTTCCAGCAGATCCAGTTCTTCGAGACGATGTCCTGCGAGAGTTCCACCACTCTCGTTTTGCGGTTCATCCCGGCGGCACCACGATGTACCAGGATCTTCGGCGACAGTTCTGGTGGCGCGGGATGAAGAGGGCAGTGACGGAGTTCGTATCACGCTGCCTTACCTGTCAGAAGGTCAAGGCAGAGCACCAATGGACTCCGGGGTTACTTCAGCCGCTTCCACTAGCTGAGTGGAAGTGGGAGCACATCATGATGGACTTCGTGACCGGACTACCGAGATCTCCTAGGGGGAATGACGCGATTTGGGTCATCGTTGATCGATTGACCAAATCGGCGCACTTCCTGCCTATGCGGGTGACAGACTCGATCGACAGGTTGGGCAACTTGTACGTCAGAGAGGTGGTCAGACTACATGGGGTTCCAGTGTCGATAGTGTCAGACCTTGACCCCAGGTTCACCAGCAGGTTCTGGCGTGACTTTCAGGAGGCAGTTGGCACACTCCTGACTTTCAGTACGACTTTCCATCCGCAGACAGACGGGCAGTCAGAGCGGACTATCCAGATCTTGGAGGACATGCTGAGAGCATGTGTCCTCGATGCAGGAGGCAGCTGGGAGGAGCACGTTCCCTTGGTGAAGTTCGCCTACAACAACAGCTACCAGTCCAGTCTTGGAGTAGCACCTTTCGAGGCGTTGTATGATAGGCCGTGTCGTTCCCCAGTGTGCTGGACAAAGGTTGGAGAGGCTTCACTCACCGGTCCAGACATCGTCAAGCGGTCGTCAGAGAGGTTAGTGCAGATCAGGCAGATGCTTCTGACGGCTCAGAGCCGGCAGAAGAGTTATGCAGATCAGAGGCGACGACCGTTGGAATTTGCAGTCGGCGACCGAGTGTTCTTGCGAGCGTCGCCGTACAGAGGTTCTGTCAGGTTTGGCAGAGGTGGCAAATTGGCGCCGAGGTTCGTCGGGCCGTTTGAGATCTTAGAGAGGGTCGGCGAGGTAGCTTACCGCCTGGATCTTCCTCAGCACATGTCTGCTGTGCATTCGACTTTCCATGTGTCGATGCTGAGGAAGTATCACCTAGACCCGTCTCATGTCATCAGGGTGTATGACATTGAGCTTGAGGCAGACGAGAGTTTTGTTGAGCAGCCGGTTCAGGTACTTGACCGGAGGGATCAGGTCTTGCGGGGCAAGACGATTCCCTTGGTCAAGGTACTGTGGAGGCACAGAGGCACCGAGGAGGTCACTTGGGAGCGCGAGGCGCGCATGCGGCAGGAGTTTCCGCAGTTGTTTTCTTCTCCATGTACTTCTTGTTCTGTCCTCTAGTGTAGCTATTTTGTTGTTCCGAGCCCTACCCTTATCGAATCTCGGGACGAGATTTCCTTTAAGGGTATTAGGATGTGAGGATCTGTCCCTCTACCCCTGTGGCTCGCTGTAGACCGCAAGGGCAATTTGGTAAATTGCGCCTTTTTGGTTTGTTTCACACCCGCGTGTGCACACACTGGCCTTGTCTGTGTTCGTGTTTGTTTAGAATTGCTAGGTGAACCCGAGATCGGAAGATCTGAGCTTGGGCTTGTGTTTTAGCCCAAGTTTGCCTTTCTGAGTAAAGGAGATCGATCTGGATGGCTAGGGAGATCGATCTGGATTGCAAAGGAGATCGATCTGGATTTCAAGGAGATTGATCTGGATTGTAAAGGAGATCGATCTCACATGCCTTGGAGATCGATCATGCTCGAGTCGGTGCTTTCTTTCTCTTTCGCGAGGACGGCCGTCGGCCATCGCTCTCCCCTGTCAGAGAGGGAAGACTTCCCCTCCCTTTCCCCCAGCTTTTCCCCGTTTTCCTGGCTTTCCCCAGGCTTTTCCTTCCTTTCCTTTCCTTCCCTTCTCTTCTCTTCTTCTTCCTTCCTTCTCTCTTTCCCGCAGTGCTCTGTTTCTTCCCTTCTCCGCCGGCGAACTTCTTCTCCTCCGTTCTCCCTCCTCCGGCCATCTTTTCCGGCGTTCTAAGGCTTGTTGGATTCGTGACAACGAGAGGAAGATCCCTGAAGTGGCTTGGAGGCTTGTTAGTGATCAAATCGCGGGGAATCAACCGAGGAAAGCGCAGCTAGGTAGGGTTATACCTACTGATGTTCCTTTCGGGTGTTCTTGAGATCTAGCCGTTGGATCTGGTTGACCCTTGCTTTGTTGGGTTCCTTATGCCTTGTAGAATTATTCATTTAAGTTCATGTTAATCAGTTGAGTTTTGAGTAAGTTTTATGCAAGATTAGTGTCGGATTTCTGGTTTTCTGCTGTTCTTGAGAAACAGCCGGCTTGCGGCGAGTTTTCCGGCCGGCATGTACATGATCTTGGCTTTTGATAAACATTAGAGTTATAGAGATATTCGTTAGCTTTCTATTCCATCTTGTTTCATAAGTTTCTGATTTTTCTACGATTTCTTATGAATTGTTTGCTGAAGGGCTGCGTTGCAGCAATTAATGGGTAAGTTAGTTTGATTAACGATTTTGATTAGCGTTTTCCCGTTAATCCAACCGTTGGATGTTTATGAAGTTTGGATATGTTGATCATGGTAGATACACCTACAATTGGCTAAGTTGGATCTTGAATCCGACGTCTTTTGGACATCGGATCGACGGGATCAATTAGCCCCTAAGTAGAGGCTTTGGGTGTTTTTGAATATAATATTATATTTCGGAATATAATATTATATTGTGTTTTGTCCATCATCGTTTTTGGGATTGCTTCCCGTTGCAGGAGTCTGCGGTTGACGGTCGCGGTACCATCGTAATGTCGGGACCCGCTGCGGATCGGCTGGCAGCAGTTGGTGGTACCGCTGCAGCGATCCAGTAGACTTATATGATGCTTGACATACTGTTGCATGCCTTTCCTATTATCTGTGTATGTCATAGCATGCATTGTTGATTTGTGCATTAGTTGCATTGGTTAGGGCGTGGGTGATCTTTGGGTCGCCGTCCCGAGGCTGGAAGCTCGGATTTAGCCCTAGGACCGGGGTTGGGTTGTTTGGACTCGGTTTGAATGGTGGTGCCCAGTCGATTCGATGATAGTCATAGATGACTGGTGCACTTGTGGCTTGATGATTGTAGAGGACGTGTCGGCCTCGAGTCGGATCTGAGGTGTAGCTGGTGTCCGGTTTTTCTTAAAACTCTTGAGTAGAGGTTTTGCCTACTCTGTGGTGTCCCTTCCCACCAAACAGTGTTTAGTGTCCTGTTGAGAGTTAGCAGTGCCGTTTCTTGCTACTGAGTGTGACCCGACATGTGACCTGCCCGGCTGGAAGATCATGATCGGGGCCTCAGGGACACGCGGTGGGGTTATGGGACCCATGTATACACCCAGGTCCTACTTAAGGGTGACACTCTTGCGTTTCCCTCTTCCTTCTGTGTGTCGTAGTGTAGATCCCTACTGAGCTTAGTGCTCACACCTACCCGGGTTGCGTTTTGCAGGTGCAGGCGTCAGTTCTTCCTCTGGGGCCCCTACCGGGCAGTTGGACGGCGGTGCGGCGGCGCCTGGTGGCTTTTGAGAGGTGGCGACTTTTACCGTTTTTACCCTTGGGTTAGATAGTCTCCTACGGGAGTGATGTTGTACTTTGGATCTTCCCCTCTCTGAGGATTTGTATATTAATACTTTGAGTTTTAATCTGTGGTTCGAGGTTATGCAAATTATTATTGTTTTAATTGGGAGTGCTTTTGATGAATTGCTAGGGAGACCAATAGGTTAGAGGGAACCCTCGCCGTTCTTTTTCCGCGTTAGTTAGGTTCCAGTTCGCGTCGCCCGGCCCGGCTGGGCTTTCGCGGGTCGGGGCGCGACAATAGGCATTCAAGATATCAGATAGCCTATCATTTTCCACTTCAACATCATCATCCTCCGAATCCTCAAACTCATACTCCTTTAGAATCATAGCCAATCTAGCATTATGCAATTCAACATCATAATCATCATTATCAGAATCATATTCCTTCAAAATCTCAGATACTCTATCATTGTGTAGTATAGCATCACCATCATCATCATCATCAGAGTCATAATCCCTCAAGATCTCAGATAATCTATCAATCATTATAACATGAGATTTATCATCAAAGCAATCAGTCACGCTATCAACACGAAAGCATTCATTCTCACGCTCAGGCAAACATGTAGTCTTAAAGATGTTCAGTTTAACATGCATATTACCAAAAGAGACATCCATGACACCAGTTCGACAGTTGATATTCGCATTTGCTGTAGCCAAAAAGGGACGTCCTAAGATGATAGGCACGGTTTTTTTACAGTGAACAGCGGGTTCCATATCCAAGATGACAAAGTCGACCGGGAAAAAGAAGTTGTCCACCTTCACTAAAACATCTTCTACAATGCCTCTAGGAGTCCTAATGGATCTATCAGCCAATTGTAGGCTGATCGGTGTCGGTTGGAGTTCTTCCATCCCAAATTCCTTATAAAGGTAGTAGGGCAAAATATTAACACTGGCTCCTAGGTTGAGAAGGGCACCATCAATCTGGTAGTCTCCTATGCAACAGGGTATGGTAGGAGTACCAGGGTCTTTCAATTTAGGTGGGGTGTCATGTTTCAAAATCGAACTGACTTGTTCCGGTAAAAGGATTTTCTTGTCCCCTTTGTGTTTTGTCAGGCGTTTATGAGTGCACAGGTCCTTAATAAACTTGGCATACGAAGGGATCTGACGAATAGCCTTAAGCAAGGGTATGTTGATGTTGACATGTTTGAACGTTTCAAGGATTTCCTCATTAGCTCTTCGAGCTTTGATGCTTGGGTACGGGTCCGTAAGGGCTGCAGGAAATGGCACTTTTGGAATGTATTTAGCTGGATCAGGCTCTCTAGAATCAGTTGGATTATAATTAGGTGGAAGAGAAGAGTAATCTCGAGTTGGATGATTGATCGGTGGATCGGGCGTTTGATCGTCCGTACTAACAGGTTCACCTATTTGGTTATCTACTGTTTTACCACTTCTGAGGGTCACCACGGCTTTGGCACTCTCAAAGTTTTGGCTTTCTACATAGTGCTGGCCTCTGGGGTTTGTCACAGGTTGACTTGGCAAGTGACCTTCCTCTCTTTTGGCTATAGTGTTAGAAAGTTGGCCCAGTGAATTCTCAAGTTTAGCAATGGATTGGGTATTAGAATTACACTGGTTCTCTATTCTAGACACATTATTCTGAATTTTAGACATATCACTTTTTAGGTCACTTCTCATTCCACTAAAATTTTCATTTATGACTGCAAGGATGGAACTCAAAGTGGGTTCATCAGATGGTTCAGCAGGAGAAGGCTGAGGTGTATTCTGCAGATAATGTGGCGGGTACCCAGGATTTGGATTTGCAGAGGGTTTTAGTGGGTATTTGAAAGTAGAAGTATTGGATGTATTGTTTTGTCCCAGAAAGTTACTTGATCGTTGTGGCTTCCAACTAAAATTAGGATGATTTTTCCAAGCTAAATTGTAGGTATTCGAATAAGGGTTATTTTGAGGTTTGGAAAAACCATAAGTTGAATTAGCTTGTTCCTGAACAAAGTCAGGGAAATTGGGAGCCAAATGACAATCAGTGATATGATGATCCGAGCTAAGACAAAGGGCACAAAAGTCAGGGGAAATCTGAATTGGAGGAGTCAGGGATTGGTCAGTTTTAAGTTGGTTAAGATCTTTGGTTAGGAGAGCTACTTGTGCAGAGAGACTTTGGAATTCAGAAATTTCATGAATTCCCTGAGAATTACGAATAGTGGTAGACCGATTCCTAGAAACTGAGGCGTTATATTGTGAGTTTTCAGCAAGGTTGTCGTACATTTCCCAAAGAGCAGTCCAAGGCTTACTAAGAACAACACCCCTGCAGCAAGCTTCGACCATCGTCCTATGACGATCAATAAGACCATTATAAAACGAATGGGCTAACTGCCACTCAGGTACTTCATGATGAGGACATTCTCTAAAAAGATCTTTAAACCTTTCCCAAGCTTCATGAAACATCTCATCATCGTTTTGCTTAAAAGATATGATCATAGTGCGATAGTTTTGGGTTTTGATGATAGGGAAATATTTTTTAAGAAAAGCATCTTGAAGTTGATCCCATGTTGCAATTGAGTTTGGTGGTAAAGTATGAAGCCAGTGTTTAGCCTTGTCTTTCAAAGAAAAAGGGAAGAGCTTGAGTCTAACGGCATCATCATTAAAATGCTGGAGTTTGAACATGGAAAGAAGTTCAAGGAAGCTAACAATATGACCATAAGGATCCTCATTTTCACGCCCATAAAAAGAAGGTAAAGCTGTAATCCAATTGGGCTTAACCTCATAATGAGTAGCATTAATAGGAGGTGGATTAATACAGGAGGCATATGTGAAAGGTCCTGGCAGAAAATGATTCCTAATTGGGCCTTCTATATGGTTATTGTTCTCATTGTTCCCCCCATTCCCATTATTATTTCCTTGCATCATGGTGTAGAAAGAATCAAGATGTAGTTCAGGAATATCAATTTGTGAAGATCTTTGACGAAATGACTCTTGGCGGATGGATCTAAGAGTGTTTTCAATCTCAGAATCTAAAGGTGTCAATGGAAAACTTAATGATCGCTACCTTGCATATACTGTCAACCACACACCACAAAGAAAAGAAAAAGAAAACAGAAGTTTCGGAGGAGAGGAGAAAACCACGGAATGCCACAGCAAAAAGTACAAGTTTAGGTGAAGAAAATGTACCTGAGTGACGCGCGTCCGATCGATCGGGAAGATGGCCGATCGATCGGTAGGCCTCCCGATCGCTCGCCTGGTAGGCCGATCGGTCGGTAATCCGAGTTGCAGAAAGCTTCTTCTCCAAAAACAACTGTTGCTTTAATGCTTCGAAAATCCCGAGAATTGTCAGAAAAATTCCTAAAAGTAAACGAAAAATAACTGAAAATAAAAACCTAACTATGCCTAGAAAAAGAGCAAAGAGAAAAATCAGAAACTTCTTTGAAAAATCAAAATCTTCCCCGGCAACGGCGCCAAAAATTGATCGCTCACAAACTTCGTCGTTAAAACGTATGCAAAACGCAATTTAGAATTTATAATCCTTCAATCAATACTACTCTACAAACGTAGAACAGTGGTGAGATCCGAAGTCGAACCACAAGGAAAGATTGTTTAACAAAAGAAGAAATCAAATTAAATCTCTAAACTCAAGTCCTAAGGCGAAGAAAAGGAGTTTCAATGGTTTTGTTATCTAAGGAATTAAACTACTGAAAAAGCAATGAAAAGGTTGGGATAAATCAATGAGAGAAAACCTAGGGATTACTCAATCCACTTTAGTTTCACCTCTTGTATTCTCTAGTATCCTCTTGTTCTCTAATCTAGACATATGAAATCACGGCTTCTTAAGCTCGCATGAATCCCTAAAAGAACGCTCATGTTATCCTACGGCATAGTCTATCTTCGCTTAGTATAGACTGTCTTCGGACTTAACCTGAGTACAATCTATCTTTGCTTAGCATAAACTATCTCAAAGGCATACACAAAAGCAACATAAAAATCATCCTACAAATCTCTACCATCAAGCACAGCAATCACGTAGGACTCAAAATACGTCAAGGAACTCTGTTCCCTCAACTCTTTATAAAATAAAACCATATTCATAGGATCATGTCTTTGAAAAGATAACAAGAATCAAACAAGAAAATACAAAAAAGGCTACATTAGAGCTTCATGAAATCCCTAAGTGAGAGATTAGCCACTCATCTTTGGGATGAAGACCATGTATTCGATGAAGAACACTTGAGATCCACGCCGCATCTCCATCTCCTTCAGCAACCCTAATCCTCTCCTTTTCTCTCTAGGGGGCCTCTGGTTTTTGGCTAACAAAACCCTTTTTATATGTTAATTCCCGGAATTAGGGTTTAGGGTTAAGTTAGACCTCAAGTACAACTCGGAATTCCTGGTTCAACCCTGACAGCTTCTTCCAATCGCGACTGGGCTCAACCAGTTCGGAATTTGAGAATGAGTCCAACACAAAAGATGTAGATTTGGAAGTCTTCTGTCCTCTACCTAAGAGTTTGCAATATTTGGACTTATCTAGAATATTTGGCGAATATTCTCCCGAGAGTCGACGGACCAGTCTTCCAGCAGCTAAATAACTTCATCTTCTTCAAAACTGCTATCAATCCATCAAGAATCTCTGAAAGTGTCCAACATGAAAGTTGTACGTCTTGATGTCTTCTAGATGTCACCAAAATTTCAGAATATTTGGAGATAAGAATAATTTCTGATGAATTTAACCGAATTTCTTGCATTATGCTAGCAGTCGACAGAGCAGTGTATTTCAGCATATTAACCGAATTTCTTGCATTTCTTCTCAAAGCATGATTAAACCTGAAATCAACTAACAAGCTATCAAATACAACTACTCTAGGCATAACAAAGCTAAGTTAAGGGGTTGAATTATGAACATTTACTGACTTATCACTAGCCGGTTTAGCTTATGCCATGGTTCTCTCGCCCACAGAAACATTGGAAGTAAGAGTCGAAGAGAGACGAGACCTCACTCCCTTGCTTGAAGAATTTCCTAACAGATACATGCCGGTGTTCATCAACGTCGCCGCTACGTCAGAAATACAAACGCAAGAATGGAGAACCCCTTTCTTCGACTACCTCAAGTCCGGGATACGTCCTATGAACCCTCAAGAAAGATTGAGGATAAGAAGAACGGTCACAAAATACACCTACATGGACAACATGTTATATCGAAGGTTCTATGATGAACTCCTGTTACGATGCCTCTCCAGTGAAGAAGCAGCTTCAACCCTCCAAGAAGTACACTCAGGTGTATGCGGAGCACATCAATCAGGTCCCAAATTATATCACCAGCTGAAACATTTGGGGTACTATTGGCCTTCAATGGTGCGTGACGCCATTGAGTATGCTAAAAAATGTCAAGTCTGTCAAATTCACGCAGACTTCATACATCATCCCCCAGAACCACTCCATCCTACGAGCATCTCATGGCCCTTCGAAGCATGGGGTTTGGATATCGTGGGTCCCATTCAACCATCTTCCTCAAAAGGTCACTCCTACATCCTGGCGGCAACAGACTACTTCTCCAAATGGGCAGAAGTCATTCCCTTAAAAAATACAAGGGGGGGAGACAGTAGTACAATTCATCAAAACACATATTGTTTACCGATTTGGGATCCCTGTGAAACTCATATCGGACAATGGTACACCTTTCAAAAATAGAGACATGGAGAGGTTTTGTGTCAAGCACAAAATTAAACATCACTTCTCATCGGCATATAACGCCGCAACTAAGGGATGATGAGTGCATGAAAGTACACTCTGAACATGACTAAGAGCAGCTTATTTGCTTAGTTTTCATGATTAATATAAATGATTTCGTCCGTATATGTTGCTTCACAAAGTTATTTGTATTATGGAGGAATTTGAAGCAAAGATGGGTCTTTAACGCCAAAACTGTACCTTCTCGGAATGAACCACATGAAGTGTCATATATAGTTGGATAGCTCTTGAAGTCTAGTTTCTGGAGAATTTTACGGTTCATGATTCCGAGTTTTTTAGAGGAAGTTATGGCAATATTAGTACCAATAGCGCAGTCTGGATTGTAAAAGAGTAAATACTCAGGAAAGACGGATCGATCATGTTCCCTAGAAGGATCGATCCTTTTATACAGACAGACTTGACAGAACGCACTTTTTGGATGATCACAGAAGGATCGATCCTCCTTTCACTCGAGAATATTGAGGAAAATGATCGATCTTTCTCCTATAGAAGGATCCATCCTACTCTATGGAAGGATCCATCCTACTGAGATGGATCGATCCTACTATCCATCCTACTGAGAAGGATCTATCCTACTATCCGTCCTACTGAGAAGGATCGATCATGCTTTTTTCAAAGGATCGATCATGCTTTTTTCAAAGGATCGATCTTACTCGGGTGACCCAGGCTACGGAAAATAGAGAAGAGGAAGATCGATCCTTGGCCTTCAGAGGATCGATCCTTTGTCGGGCGGATCTAAATACGAGCCATCAGATTTAATCCAAAGGCTGAAATAAAAGCTAGGGTTTCATGTCCTTATATACGGGAAGTTCTTGGACGTTTTTGGGGGCTCTTTTCTGGACGTTTTCTAAAGGAAGAAGATGAAGACATCTCCATCCATGACCGAGTAATCCGTGGGCATGGCGGACGGATGATCTAGCGAGGACTAGGGCTTGTTCTCCAACAATGGTTCATAGTTTTTGTAACGCCCCGGCCCTCCACTGGGCCCCAGCCCACGGGCTCCCGGTCCGACCAGGATCTACCTGAGGGCCCCACCCAACACAATATTATCCATTTTTGGCTCACCGCAGAAACATGGGAAAACTTCCCAGTATGTCACCCATCGTGTAACTACTCCAGGTCGAGCACGCTTAACCATGGAGTTTTCTGACAGATCACTGCCATCACGGCTTTAAAACGCATTGTGTCTATTAAGGGCTTACTATATACTTATATCGAGCCCCGGATCATACCCAGGCGTTGTGGGATTGCTTACCTGGCTACCCGACTCAGCCCCGCCCTCCAGGTGCAGGCATCTTATCCCACGGTAGACCCAGCGGGCCTCACAGTTTTAATCTTTATTGTTAAACTCTTTTCTATGTGTTGGATCTTCAAAGATTATTTTCAGATTATAGATTTCTATGTATATGATTAATATTATGAATCCAGTCATGCTTTTTTCATGATCTTATAATCCCATAGATTTATCTATTGTTTACCTACTTTATCTCGTGAAATCTTTGCTATGCATTGCCGATTGTGAGAGTTGGTATTGTATATTCTTAGAGATCCGGTTAGATAGAGTTACGGCTTTGTCCCGATGAACTTTTACTGCGCGTTGCCTGTAGTGACTGTCGGTATCGTGTATTCTTAGCTTTGGGTTAGATGAAGTTAGAACTATAATAAGGAGGAATCAATTATAGGAATAGACATTTATATATTTTGTTAGGTTTATAGTTTCATATCTTCCGGTTAAGGTGATTGGGATGTGAATCCCTTAACTGAGTATTGAATGAACCGTTGGTAGAAGAAGAACCTAAGTCCGAGTGAAGTGATTCCCGATGCCTAGCCTTAACCAAATCCTGATTTTCTTTGTTACCTTTATTTGACCGTTACGTCTTCGATCTAGTTTCTTAATTTTTACGCTCTTGATTGTTTTCGATACATTGTTATCTGTGTTTCTGGATCTTTCCTGCTTGTCTCTCTGATGGTTCGACCTCTCTTATGTTGTACTGCACCGCAACCGCTATGCGTGATACATTTGAACGACATAAAAAATTGGCATCGTTGTCGGGGAGACGGTTCAGCAAAGCGCCAGAATCAGATTACAGTGATTGAAGACATCAAAAGAGGTAACTTCGTTCATTTTCTTTAGTCTTTATTTCTTTATTTCGGCTTTGATTTTTCTTCTCTATTAGGATTGTTTTCTTTTATTTGGTTTTAGTTAGTAAGCTTAGTTTCAATTATTGTTTTTGCTAATTTTCTTTAGTTGGTTTGCATATTTTGGATTGCGTGTTTGTTGGTGCATGCCTCGGTATAGAGACGAACAAGGCAGATTTGCTAGACGCCCTGAGGGTGATTCTGAAACTTCTGATAGTGAGACATATATTGTTGATCTCTTTGACACACAGTCACAAACTTCACATCATATTTTAATTATGACTGAGCACAAGGAAGAATATGCTCCTAGGAGTTTGCAAGAATATTTGCATCCCACACGCACTGCTACACCTTCATGCATCATGTTTCCACCTAATACAACACATGTTCACTTTAAACTTGGCATGATTCAGTTGCTTCCTACCTTTCATGGGATGGAAAATGAAAATCCATATGTACATATTAGGGAGTTTGAGGAAGTAGTAGCGACCTTCCATGGCCAACCAGGTGCACTAGATATGATCCGACTTAAGTTCTTTCCCTTCTCACTGAAGGATAGAGCGAAGAGTTGGTTATATTCTTTGAGGCCACGATCTATAGGATCTTAGGCTGTAATGACACATATATTTTTCAACAAGTTTTTTCCACATCACAAAACCAATGCACTTAAGAGACAGATTTCGACCTTCACACAGAAGGATAGTGAAACTTTGTATCAGACGTGGGAACGATTTAAAGACATGTTGAATTTATGTTCTCATCGTGAATATGAAAGTTTGCGTCTTGTTAGTTATCTCTATGATGGTTTAACTGTTAGAGAACGTCAATTTGTTGAGATGATGTGTAATAGTGAATTTTTGCAAAAAGATCCTGATGCAGCAATTGAATACTTGACTGAGCTTGCTGAGAAAGCTCATACATGGACTGGACCGAGTGCAACAGAAAGCATAAACAGGGCCAGAATACCACCGCAGCAACAAGGTGGAGGAATTTTTCAGCTGCGGGAGGAGGATGCACTCAAGGCTAAACTGGAGAGTCTAACAAAGGAGCTGGAACTATTAAAGACCAAAGATATGATGGCAGCCCGGACCTCTCCATACAATGAACCTACAAGGGCGGGTGGGCCGTGTGCGATATGTCAGGGCGTGGACCACCAGATTGACGGTTGCCCTACTTATGTTGAGATGAGAGGTGTGTACGACGAGCATTGCAACGCTGCAGGCGGATTCAGGAGTCCGTACACCCCTTACTCGGAAACGTATAATCCAGGATGGCGAGAGCATCCGAACTTCAGCTGGAAGTCGAATGCTACACAAAGCAACGATCATCATCAACTGCCACCCAATAAGCCTTTTTCTAACCCTCATAATACATCTGGTTTTCCTAGTTCTACATTTAATGACAGTTTACAGGAACTAAAATCTATGATTGTGCAGGAATCCAAGGAAAGAAAGAAGGATGTTCAAGAGATCAAGAGCCAGATTACGAAGCTGATGAATTCTTTGAGCGTGCATGAACGAGGAAAGTTCCCAGCTCAACCTCAACAGACTCAGGTATCGAGTGTTGAGCAAAATAATATGAAGGAGATGAACGCCATAACTACAAGAAGCGGGAAAACAACAAAAAGCCCTTCAAAAGAGCCCACCGAACCTCCTATTGCTGTTGATGAAGAGGACCGGATTGAGGAGAACCATGCAGAGGCCGATCATCCAGATGGCCCTACGCTATGTGATTTTAAGGTACGTGTCCCTTTCCCTCAGTCATTGAAATCCACTAAATTGACTATGGAGCCCAACAACGACATTTTGGAGCATCTTCGGCTGGTTAAAGTAAACCTTCCTCTTTTGCATGCTATTAAGCAAATTCCTACATATGCTAAAGTGATTAATGATTTATGCACTATGAAGAGATGACATCATATAAAGAAAACTGCATTTTTAACAGAGCAGGTTAGTGCACTGCTTCAGCATAGGATTCCTCCTAAATATAAGGATCCTAGCTGTCCTACTGTGTTTTGTTTTATTGGAGAGCATGAAGTAGGACAAGTTTTATTAGATCTTGGTGCAAGTGTTAATTTGATGCCATATTCTGTTTACTAGCAACTTGGTTTAGGACAGATTAAGTCGACATCTGTGGTTTTGCAATTGGCAGATAGATCCACTTAAACTCCACGAGGAGTAGAGGATGTACTTGTTCAAATAGATAAATTTTATTATCCTGTTGATTTCTTAGTCTTGGATACTCAGGCTGTAGTAACTGCTGATTCTAGGATTCCCATTATTTTAGGTAGACCGTTTCTTGCTACTGCTAATGCTATAATTAATTGCAGGAATGGCTTAATGAAGTTAACTTTTTTGAATATGACTTTAGAAATTAATGTTTTTAACGTTGCTAAGCAGCCTGATGAGGATGATGAATGCCTGCAGACTTACCATATTGATTTGCTCACTGAAGAGGAGTTTGCTACGACTGAAATTAATTTTCTTGAATTAGATTTGGATGAAAATGTTGATGTTGATGGTATGTGCAAAAATTTGGAACATTGTTCTTTTGCAGATCCATGGAATCTAAAGTTTGAAGAACTGCCAGAAAGAGGACAGCCACCAACACCATCAGCAGTAAAGCCGCCCAAGCTAGACCTGGAGCCGCTTCCTCAAGGATTGAAGCATGCCTATCTTGGTCCAGGTGATACATGCCTAGTTATTATTTCTTCAGCATTAACTGCAGATCAAGGTGAGCAATTACGTAGTGTTTTAAATGAGCATAAATCAACTATTGGATGGAGTATAGCAGATCTGAAAGGTATTAATCCCTTGATATGTTCCCATATGATTAATCTTGAACAGGGGGTTGTACCTCGTAGGGATCCTCTGCGTATGTTGAACCCTATAATGAAAGAGCTAGTAAAAACCGAAGTGTTGAAATTATTAGATGCAGGGATCATCTACCCCATTGCTGATAGCAAATGGGTGAGCCCTACACAGGTGGTGCCAAAAAAATATGGTGTCACCGTTGTTAAAAATGAAAGTGGAGACTTTGTCCCCACTAAATTGGTGACAGGATGGCGTATGTGTATAGATTATAAAAAACTGAATGCTGCCACCCGTTGGGATCATTTTCCATTGGCGTTTCTAGACCAGATTTTAGAGAGAGTAGCTGGATATCTTTTTTTATTGTTTTCTTGATGGTTATTCTGGATATTATCAGATTGGGATTGCTTTAGAAGATTAGGAAAAAACTACTTTTACATGTCCTTTTGGTACTTATGCTTTCCATAGAATGCTATTTGGATTGTGTAATGCTCCTGCTACTTTTCAGCATTGTATGATGAGTATCTTTGCTGATATGATCGAGGAATGTATGGATGTATATATGGATGACTTAACTGTATTTGGTAATACTTTTGATGCATGCTTGCAAAACTTAAAGAGAGTCTTGGTCAGGTGTGAAGAGAAGCATATTGTGCGTAATTAGGAAAAGTGTCACTTCATGGTGCC
Organism: Narthecium ossifragum; assembly: GCA_963920575.1. Taxonomy (NCBI): domain Eukaryota; kingdom Viridiplantae; phylum Streptophyta; class Magnoliopsida; order Dioscoreales; family Nartheciaceae; genus Narthecium; species Narthecium ossifragum. The sequence continues at coordinate 14,908,810 of OY986974.1, read as the reverse complement.
CTCAGGCATTGTGTTGGGCCATATTGTCTCTTCTAGAGGCATTGAGGTGGATCGATCAAAAATCGATCTCATCTCAAAGCTTCCTGTGCCAAAGACTGTTAATGATGTTAGATCCTTTCTAGGGCATGCTGGTTTTTACATAAGATTCATTCATAATTTTTCTGCTATTGCTCGTCCTTTGTGTAATCTTTTGATAAAGGATACCCCTTTTGAGTGGACTATTGTTTGTCAAGAGGCTTTTCAAGCCATGATTGGTAAATTGACTTCCGCACCTATTGTGCAACCATCCGATTGGAGCCTTCCTTTTGAATTAATGTGTGATGCAAGTAATTTTGCTATAGGAGCTGTTTTAAGGCAGCGAAAAGATGGTAAACCTCATGCTATTCATTATGCTAGCCGAACCTTGGATAATGCACAGATGAATTATTCTACCACCGAGAAAGAATTGTTAGCTATAGTCTTTGCATTAGGCAAGTTTCGTGCTTATTTGATTGGTTCTCCTATCACTATTTTCACTGATCATGCCGCGCTTAAGTACCTTCTCACTAAGAAGGATGCTAAAGCACAACAGATTCATTGGATATTAATCTTACAGGAATTTGATATTTCTATAAAAGATAAAAAAGGGTGTGGAGAATGTTGTCGCTGATCACCTATCGAGGTTGATGGTGGAAGTAGCGAAAAATGAGCCACCAATCATGGATGACTTCCCTGATGAGCAACTCTTTTCAGTTGCACAACTGCCCTGGTATGCATATATTGTCAATTATTTGGCGACAGGTGACATCCCTTCCTTGTGGAGTGCGCAGAATAAGCGTAGATTTTTTGTTGAGGTAAAGAAATTTTATTGAGATGATCCTTGTCTGTTTAAGTATTGTCTTGACCAGATTATGTGTCGTTGTGTCCTTGATTATGAAATAGAAAGCATCATTACATTCTGTCACTCTCATGCATGTGGAGGCTATTTTTCGATGAAAAAGTCTGCTGCTAAAATTCTTCAATGTGGTTTTTACTGGCCTACAATGTTTCGTGATGTTAACATTTTCTGCAGATCCTGTGATAGATGCCTAACGTTAGGAGCTTTATCTAGGAGACATATAATGCCTTTGAATCCCATTCAAGCTGTAGAGATTTTCGATTGTTAGGGTATAGATTTTATGGGACCCTTTCCTTCTTCTTTTGGCTATTTATATATATTGTTGGCTGTGGAATACGTGTCTAAGTGAGTGGAGGCTATTGCATGTAGGAATAATAATCATTTTACTGTCATCAAGTTTCTTAAAGAGCATATTTTATCCCGGTTTCATACTTCTAGAGTTATTATTAGTGACCAGGGATCACACTTTTGTAATCGCTCCTTTGAGGCTTTGATGCGTAGGTATGGAGTCACACATAAGATTTCCACTGCTTATCATCCACAGACGAATGGTCAAGCTGAACTAGCCAACAGGGAGATCAAGTAGATCTTAGAGAAGATAGTGAGCCCCAACCGAAAGGACTGGTCGTTGAGGCTATCAGATGCGTTGTGGGCCTATCGTACTGCTTACAAGACTACCCTAGGGATGTCGCCATTTCTCCTAGTTTATGGAAAACCATGCCATCTTCCAATCGAATTAGAACATAAGGCATATTGGGCTATTAAGTCACTAAAGTTTACTTTGGATACTGCAGGTCAGGAATGAAAACTCCAGCTGTCTGAATTGGAAGAACTCCGGAATGATGCTTATGAGAGTTCCAGAATCTTCAAGGCAAAGACAAAGGCCTACCATGAGAAGAAGATCCTGCGGAAGACGTTTAAAGTAGGACAACAAGCTTATCTGTATGACGCGCGGCTACACTTACATCCTGGGAAGCTGAGATCACGTTGGACATGCCCCTTCACCGTTAGCAGAATATTTGAGAATGGGGCTGTGGAAGTTGAAGAACCAAAGGATGGGAGGCTGTTTATGGTTAATGGACAGCGCTTGAAATAGATTCCAGAGAAAGCGGACCCTGAGGAGCACACTGTTTCTCTCGTAGACCCTGTCTACAAGGGTTGATCTTGTTCTTATTTATTATTTCTATTTTATTTAGGTTAGATTGTTTTCGTTTGTTTGCTTTCATTCTCATTTGCTTTTGTTTGCTATTTTATGTTTTTAGGATGCTTGGACTTCCGTCTTCCTTGCTTGTGAAATTCAGCCACAATGAAGAGCCCTGTGCAAGATTTCAAATATTCTGTCAGCTGGCCTCGCTCCTATATCGATTTATAATTCTTATCTATTTTATTTGTCATTTAAACCTACACCCTATTTTATTCTCTTGCCATACTTAGCACACATTGAGGACAATGTGAATTTCAGGTTGGGGGGTGTAGGCATACATGATCTCATGCATGCTACGTTATTGAGTTTAATAGTATTGAATTGAGTATGTTGCTTGTTATACATGTTGCTTTCATATCGATTGACTTATACATTGATTGCATGCGTGATAACCTGAAGGTAGAACATCATGTGATTCACACACGAACACTTTATGTGCAGTGGTAATTATACTCACCAGAGGAATGAGTATGCTATTGTCAATATAGACCATGATTTCAGGATTAGCTAATGTTGAGTATTGCATGCAGAGAAAAAAAAAAGTTCTGGAGCTTGATCAAGCTGTGCCTAAACGACTATTAAGTGATCCACTGAGTAACCGGGTGTTCTTGCCTCAGGAAGCGGGGAGCTCGCGTAAAAAGGTAGAACCACTTATAGCTATAAAAAAAAACTATTAAGTGTTTTGCTAAGTAACCGGGTCTCTGCGCCTCAAGAAGCGGAGAGTGCTCGTGTAAAAAAGCAAAGTGTCTGATAGTTGAAAAGAAAAAGAGAAAGAAAGAGGATGATGTACTTAAAGTGCGAGGTTTGTATGATTGGTCATGAAGATAGTAGTGTGTTTGGACTAATGGTGGGTAGAAGTTGCTTCTGTACGTAACATTTATTTGTCATGCCACATGTGTTCTTCTGGATGGTGATTAGCATGTTTGATGTGTAGAAGTTGATTTCATGTGTTGGTAGTATGTGTATGAGTATAAGAAGTTTTCATGCTCTATATTGTATAGAACACTATTGACTTGATAAAATAGAATTTTTATCATGCACGTCTACATCCTTGAACTGTTAGTATGCTTAATTATATTTTATGCGCTTTGAATTGCTAGGGACTAGTAATAAGCTGGTTGGGGGGTGTGATGAGTGCATGAAAGTGTACTTTGAACATGACTAAGACCAGATTATTTGCTTAGTTTTCATGATTAATATAGATGATTTCGTCCGTATATGTTGATTCACAAAGTTATTTGTATTATGCAGGAAATTGAAGCAAAGATGGGTGTTTAATGTCAAAACTGTGCCTTCTCGGAACGAACCAGATGAAGTATCATATATGGTTGGAAAGCTCTTGAAGCGTAGTTTCTGTAGAATTTTATGGCTCGTGATTCCGAGTTTTCTAGAGGAAGTTATGGCAATATTAGTACCGATGGCGCAGTCTGGATGGCAAAAGAGTAAATACTCAGGAAAGACGGATTGATCATGTTCCCTAGAAGGACGGATCCTTTTATGCAGACAGACCTGACAGAACACGCACTTTTCGTATGATCACAGAAGGATCGATCCTCCTTTCACTCGAGAATATTGAGGAGAAGGATCGATCTTTCTCCTATAGAAGGATCCATCCAACTCTATGGAAGGATCCATCCTACTGAGAAGGATCGATCCTACTATCCATCCTATTGAGAAGGATCCATCCTACTATCCATCCTACTATGAAGGATTGATCATGCTTCTTTCAAAGGATCGATCTTACTTGGGTGACCAAGGCTACGGAAAATAGAGAAGAGGAAGATCGATCCTTGGCCTTCAGAGGATCGATCCTTTGTCAGGCGGATCTAAATACTAGCCATCAGATTTAATCCAAAGGCTGAAATAAAAGCTAGGGTTTCATGTCCTTATATAAGGGGAGTTCTTGGACGTTTTTAGGGCTCTTTTCTAGACGTTTTCTAAAGGAAGAAGACGAAGACATCTCCATCCATGACCGAGTAATCCACGGGCATGATGGACGGATGATCTAGCGAGGACTAGGGCTTCTTCTCCAACAATGGTTCATAGTTTTAATCTTTATTGTTAAACTCTTTTCCATGTATTGGATCTTCAAAGATTATTTTCAGATTATAGATTTCTATGTGGATGATTAATATTATGAATCCAGTCATGCTTTTTTCATGATCTTATAATCCCATAGTTTTATCTATTGTTTACCTACTTTATCTCGTGAAATCTTTGCTATGCATTGCCGATTGTGAGAGTTGGTATTGTGGATTCTTCGAGATCCTGTTAGATAGAGTTAGGGCTTTGTCCCGATGAATTTTTGCTGTGCATTGCCTGTAGTGACAGCCGGTATCGTGTATTCTTAGATTCGGATTGGATGAAGTTAGAACTATAATAAGGAAGAATCAATCGTAGGAAGAGATATTTATATATTTTGTTAGGTTTATAGTTTTATATCTTCCGGTTAAGGTGATTGGGATGTGAATCCATTAGCTGAGTATTGAATGAACCGTTGGTAGAAGAAGAACCTAAGTCCGAGTGAAGTGATTCCCGATGCCTAGCCTTAACCAAATTCTGATTTTCTTTGTTACCTTTATTTTACCGTTACATTTTTGATCTATTTTCTTAACTTTTACGCTCTTGATTGTTTTCGATACATTGTTATCTGTGTTTCTGGATTTTTCCTGCTTGTCTCTCTGAGGGTTCAACCTCTCTTATGCTGTATTGCATCGCGACCGCTATGCGTGACACATTTGACTGACAGCAACGGACAAGTTGAGGCCTTTAACAAAATCCTCTTCAAGCTCCTAAAGAAAGTCGTCCACAACAACAGAAGAGATTTGCACGCGAAGCTTCTAGAGAATCTCTGGGCGTATCGTACCACGATGAGACTCCAACGGGGGCAACCCCCTATTCGCTCATTTTCGATGGAGAAGCTGTACTTTCTCTCGAAATCCAAATTCCTTCCCTCAGGGTCGCCATACATGAGAATCTGACGGAAGATCGAGCAGCAAAATTGAGACTTGACGAGTTAGATAGCCTAGAATAAAAGCGCATCGAAGCCCAGCAAAATCTAGAGATGTAACAAGCAAGAGTCTCTAGAGCCTTTGACAAAAAGGTGAAACGCAGGTCATTCAAAGTTGGAGACCTCGTTCTTGCCGTGGTCCGGTCCATGGTCGTCACTTGAAGAACCCAAGGAAAATTTCATCCGAAATGGAAAGGACCTTTCATAGTTCAAAACGTCGACACCAATGGAGCCTACAAGATTGTATCCCCAGATGGCGAATACGCTCCGCCACCGGTGAACAGCAAATTTCTCAAAAGATATTATTCCTAAACACACAATGCTCCAAGCTTCACGAGCCTAAACCGTAAGCAACAATACTCCGAGCCATATGAGTATAAACTGTTGGCAAAACACAAATTTTAACACACAATGCTCCAAGCTTCACGAGCCTGACCATAAGCAACAATACTCCAAGCCATACGACTATAAACTGTTGGCAAACCACAAATTTTAATACACAATGCTCCAAGCTTCAAGAGCCTAAACTGATAGCAGAAATAAAAATTGCTTTGCAAGTACACATTAGATTATGAGTATGGATTACACACAAATAATACTCATACCTCTTCAAAAAAAAAAAAATTCTCACACCCCATTAAATCTTGCAAAGATACAAACAAGATTTTGTCTTTGAACTTATATAAGCATACGAACCCTCGAATAGCGAAGATCGAATATTGGCATATAGGAACAGTCTCTAAAAGCTCTGCTCCTATCTACCTTGAGCTCAACATGAAAGGTGTGTATACACACACACATGTCCTTGATCTCAACCAAATTCCTGAATCAACAAAAATCCTCTAAGAAGTGTTGAACTATTTATTGTTGCATTGCAACATATATCAGCTAGGTAGATCATTTGATTTATCTCGCACACATCGGGAGTAAACTGAATGCTGCCATCAAACGGGTAGCATGAAATATTCAAGGAAAGAAATTTCATAAATCAATCACATGATTTTCAAAAAAAAAAAAAGAGGGAAATCAATCCAGAAGAGCTAAACACACTAAGAAGTTCAAGATCTCCACGGACGTAGAGACTTGTAGGTCCTAACAAGCTCAGCATGAACTCCATGCGCTTTACCCGTCCCTTGGAGAGCCTCCAAAGAAGCCAACGTTTCTCTATGCTTGTGCTCCAAAGCATCAAGTGTGGATGTAAAAGCTGCCACCTTTTCCTCTAAAGCGATGTCTTCCTCTACAATGGTCTTCAGCTTCTGCTTCTCTACTTCCAAATGGGCGTCGAGAGCAGCGACTTCAGCTTCTTGGAGTTGCTGGCGCTCAAGATGACACCGGCGACACTCTACAGCAGTGGCCTTCTCAGATTTTGTTGCTTCAACCTCGGCAGGATACACCGATATGTCAGCTACAAGTTGGCGCAATGTTGCCTCTTCCCTGCAGAATTCCACATCATATGAGGATACCTGCAGCAAAAGTAGTTCCAGAATAATCCTCAAAGAAGATGAACCAAACTCTCGACTAGGCAATGCCCGAAGCAATTTCTTGTTCCGTTCCTCCAGCTCTGAGAAATCCTGAGGGACAGTAAAATCGGGTAGAAGATTTGTCACCAAACTCTTTTCAAGGTCCCTATAAAGGCCAACGACTTGTTCATCCAAAACAACAGACTTGGAAAGAGCCCCAACCTGTTCTTTCAAAACAACAGACCCAGAAGGAGCCACAGATATAGAGGAAGTATCGGGCGCTACATCGTCCGAGTTAATTCCGTCCTCTCCAAGAACCACAGTGCCGACAGAATCCCCAGAAGGTGTCATATGAGATGTGCTAGGCGCCGAGGACACCGCCACGTCGTTAATAGGACTTCAAGCTTCTCCGACAATATCGCCTTCATGATCAGGCGCGACAATAGTTGGAGCCGTCGTCTCTTCAACCTCAACGACGACGCCTTCAGCTCGATCAGTCATCTCACCATCACTAATGCCCTTTCTGCCGGGATCTCCATCTTCATCATCAAATTGAAGTGATCTCGCAACAGCTTTGTTCGGAGAAGGAAGAATGTCTAAAAGAGAGCCTATCACCTCCGGTGAAGCAAGACTCGCTGAGATCTCCAGGCTAGCATCTTGAGCAGCAATAACTTTGCGTCACTTCCTTTTAGAAATTTTGATATCCTTTTCAACGCAGCCAGAAGTGCTTGTACCATATCTTGATCATGAGTAGGACCGCCCCTTGCAGGTGAAACCTTTCGCTTCAAGGGACGAGGACGCTTAACCTTCCATTGAGAAGGCCCACCGACTGCAACACCCTGAAACAAAAATAATGATAACGAGGTTATGGTTTGAAATCAAACATACCAAATTGAAAAAAAAAAAAGATGCAAAAGACAAGATGGGCAAGAAGATGAAATCATGAAAGAGAAGAGGTGAAGAAAAGAGGGCAGCAAGCAGTCAAAAGTTCTTAATGACGCCATACCCTCTCTTCTCCTCTGTCTTCTTCTTTTTCTTGTGTCTTCTTCCTTCCATCATATTGTTTTTAACGGCAACAACAAAAGCCACCGAGACCTATAATCTCACAGCCATGCAAAGTCAACACCAAGATTGGGTGACCATGACCAATCACCGAGAAGAATGAAATAAAAGAGGGAGGACTTAAAAGATCTAAAATTCATACCTCCTGAATAGATGCCAGGTTCGTCTCAGTCAGCTTCTTCCGATCAAGAAAAATTTCCCAACCTTGCCTTAAATCCTTCCCAAAAGCACTCCAAAAGGCCTTCTCTGCCTTCTTGAAAACGCCAATTTTGGCTGACGACTCTTCGAGCTTCGCCTCGCGCATGGACTCCCCACAGTCAGGAAAAAGGGTACTTCGATATGAAAGGGCCCTCCTTTCCTCAAAAGACAACCGACTCTGAGGATACCCACTGCGCAGGCATATCACAGTCTCGGTGAAAAAATTATGTGTTTGATTCACCCACCACTTCGTCCAGGAATAAGAAACTTTTCCGACCCGGTTGTCGGGAGGAATCATAAATTTCTTCCTGGCATCTATCAGCACCAAATGATCCAAGTGTGCGAGCAAGACCCCGGGACGGTTCTCCTCTAAAGGATACCGTACTCCAACTTTCGGAGTATCCTGATCAAGTCCAAACTGACGCGCAACGCGGTGAGGATTATAAGGCTCGGCATACCTCATCGAGTCCACCGAAACCAATCTCAGAGGGAGTACGCCTCGACGTATAGCGATAACAAAGTGCTCCGCCAGGCGACAATTAGAACCCTTCGCCACGTACCATTTTGTGTCATTTACATCCCATAAAAATGCAGACGGACGGAGATAAAAGTTATCCCAAACGTCGAGCCAAACTCTAGCTTCCGCAGTGGAAAATTTGGAATGGATGCGAAACATCAAAGGTCCCAAATCTGGCATGCTATTCTCCCCGCACTCAGCAACCGAAAGCTCCCATAGTGGGTTAATATTCTCCCAATAAGCCTCTCGTATGTCGCGGAAAGCCCAACCCATTGGCAAATGCATGGCCCAGCCTTTACTTGCAAAACCCGGTCCTGCTGGGTGTGAACTCATTTGGGTGTGAACTCATTATCCTCATACCTCTATACAAGGAACACAGTATCGCTGGAGCCAATGAATATGATCTCCCCAAAGCCATCAAGCTCGCCGGTATGAAGACGCCTGGACGGATACAAGGTTCTGACCCCGGAATGGCAAAACGGCATAACCAAATCGAAAGAAAAGCCGCCGTGAAAACTTGGTCACCAAGAACCGCGCGCGGATCAGAAGCTTGGTTCTTGCAAAAATACTACATCCAGTCTTTAAAAGAAACTTTATTGCTATCTCCGGCCAATCCCTTCCATATTTGCAAAAGTTGATATGCCGCAGGAGGATAATGATGAACATTCATATTACCCTTTGCATTCGTCAAGGCACTATTCTTATCAGGCAGGTACTCCTCGTACATGTCCCCAGTGATAAAAAACCGCCAAGATGAAAAACATCTAGCTAGGTCACTGTCATCTCCCCATGTAGAAACATAAAAGTGTTAGTCTGCGGGTTCCATCTCTCCATCAAGCTGCAAAAGAGCTGTTCATTTATAGAGTAACGGCCGAGTGAACAATATACCGGGCCATATATTCCTGACTTCCGAAAGTTCAAAGATTTCATCTCTAAGTTGTCCTGGCCCAACTTCACATATGTGGCAGAAGGTCCATAAAACTCATGAATGTAGTTGGTCCAGTCCAGCTCCTCAGAAATCAAACGACCGGCAAGACAGGGGAGCGACACAGATGTTGGGCCATTCGCCTCTGGGGAAAGCAGCACGGCGTCAAAGGAAGGTCGCGCACTACCTCGGAAACTGTCCTTCTGGTCAATCTTCCCTTCGGCAATCCTACAAGTTACGGTATAAGAGGCCTCGTCCTCGTCTTTGATATTGAATATCTTGGACCGAGCCGCCAACTGTGCCAAAAGAAGTGCGCTCCTCAATATCTTTAGAGGAAGATGAACTCGCCATCATGCTATAAAAAGAATTAGTACATACAAAAAAAAAGGAGAAACATGCAATGCGCAGAGCAAAAGAAAAAAGGAAAGAGAGAGCGATATGCAGAGCAAGGAAGAAAGAAGGGAAGGGGAGCAAAGGGTTCTTGTATCTGGACTGAAGGAAAAGAAGAAAATGAAAGAAGAAAGGAGGAACATCACTCAAGCCACATATGCCTCCATCGGAGATCTTCTAACGAACCTTGCAGAAGATGCCGGCGTGAGCTCTCCAAATCTCCGGGACATTGCACGGCTTCAGTAGCTCCGGATGGTATATGTTTCCTCAGACCTCTAACAGCATGTCCGCGTCAACGCTCCCCTCCAGGTTTCAGCAGTGCTTCGAAGTCTCCAAAGCCTCAGCCGCCCTCTGTGATCTTCGTTTCCCTCCTTGCCACCTGAGAAGCCCCCTGGAGAAGCAAAACGAACAGCGGAGTTTTGAAGCAAATATGGCGGAGCAGAGAAGAAAGGAAGAGCGCGGAAGAAAGAAGAAAAAACAGAGCAACATAAAAGATAAAAAAGTGGAAGCGGCAACCATGCAACAGATAGGAAGAAGAAGAATAAAAGGAAAAGAGATACCTCGAAGGAGGAGCCAAAATCCTCGTGGGTCTCCCTCGGTGACTTCTTTCTTCTTCACCGACAAAGTTCTTGTGGAGGAATGCAAAGGAATGCCGGCTAAAGCAAAGGGATCTTCAAGGACTTCTCGTCGCCACGACAAACCCGTGACCGGCCTGATCCCCACGACGTCACTCGACATTTTGGCCTCCCTTGTGACTGCTATTTCCCTCCTTGCCGATCGAGAAGCTCCTGGAGAAAGCAAAATGGTCAGCTTAGCCTTGACGGAAACGAAAAAAAAAAAGAAGGAAAAGGATGAACATGGAAGGAACAGAGGAATGGGTTCCAAAGCATTGGCTGGCAACTATGGCAAATTTTTAATGGGTTTATCAGCATGCTCTGTTCCGGATTCGTGTTGCATCAAGCTCGATTCCATCCATGGGTTGTGCCAGTGTCTGAATCTAAGTCTCACCGGAAGTGATTGCAAGATATTACCAAATTGCTAGCCTTCTCTAAAGATATCAAACTTACCAAATACCTTCAATGACACCCTCCAAAAACATGACAGGAGAAAAGAAAGGTATGCAATCAAAACAAAGAAACAGAGCATGCGGAAATAAAAAAGCATACGCATGCGATCCAAGGAAAAAAAAAACGCAACAAAGATTGAAAAAAAAGAGGTTGTTGACAATCAGAATATGAGAGCAAGCAGGTCAGAAGAAAAATAAAAACCTGGATAAAATAAATAAATAAAAAAGCTCCAAATCCTCTTGGTCAACCTCTTGAACGATGAACTTTGTTGAGAAAGAAGAAAACTCTTGTTGTCAAGAAACCCTCAGAAAAAGCCACGCGAGAGGAGCGGCCTGATATATATACGAGAACATGAAAGATAAGATCAAACGCCTACGTGATCTCACCAAACCACCGATATTAAGAGTTATCAAGCTGTGGGAGAAGTGAAATCGATTTTAGAAGAGTTCAAAATAAGTTGGAACTCATCCTAAACTGATTCCTAGGTGGATTTCATCAAAATAATCCAACAGAAGCTAGGGCGCCAGTCAATTATCAAACAATCCTAATCCTACCTGGATTTCTTTGGCCAGGCTGAAATTTAAATGTCCGAAAGAAAAAAAAAATCAAATCACAAAATTTTCGAGCCCTGCGTGTTCAAATCACATAAATTTCACACACATGCCTCAAGGGGGCATCTGTTGACATCGATTTTAGCTAAGGCAAAGTCAACAACATTTGCGGAATTCTCCCGACTAAATCCACATGCACCAAATCTAGGGGTGGCAATACGGGTCGATGGGTCAGGTTCGGGTCGGGTCGAGACCTGATATTTCGACCAAAAATGTCACGCCCCGACCCGCGAAAGCCCAACCGCGCCGGGCGACGCGAACTGGAACCTATAATACACGAAAAACAAAGCTGGCGAGGGTTCCCTCTAACCTATTGGTCTCCCTAACAAATCACCAAAAGCACCCTCAAATTAAAGACATTAATTTAACAACATCGAACCACAGATTTAAAACCCAAAGTGTATAATATACAAATCCTCGAAGAGGGGAAGATTCAAAACCCAAGATCATACACGTACAAGCCGGAAAACTCGCCGCAAGCCGGCTGTTCTTCAAGAACAGCAGAAAACCGGAAAATCCGAGATTAATCATGCATAAATCCTACTCAAATCTCAACCAAATATTATGAAACTTATATCAGTAATTCTAATAGGCAAGAGGAAGCTAACAACACCAAGATCAACAAGATCCAACGGGTAGATCACGCGAAACCCATTAAAGAACACATGTAGGTAGAAGAACCTACCCAACAGCGCATTCCTCAGTTGATCCCTCTCAAACCCGTCACCAACACGGCTCCAAACCACCTCAGCTACCTTACTCTCGTCGCCACGAATCCAACAAGCTTTGGAACGCCCAAAACGGTGGCCGGAGGAGGGAGAACGGAAGAGATGAAGCTCGCCGGCAGAAGAAGAGAAGAAACAGAGCACCGCGGGAAAGAAGAGAAAGAAGGAAGAAGAAGAGAAGAGAAGAGAAGAGAAGGGGAAGGAAAGCTCGGGGGAAAGCCGGAGGAAAGGGGAAGGAGGGGAGGACTTTCCCTCCCGTCCTTCCCCTTTCCTACTGTAACGCCCCGGCCCTCCACTGGGCCCCGGCTCCGGGCTCTCGGTCCGACCAGGATCCACACGAGGGCCCCACCCGACACAATATTGTCCGCTTTTGGCTCACCGCAGAAATCTGGAAAAACTTCCCAGTAGGTCACCCATCCCGGGACCGCTCCAAGGCAAGCACGCTTAACCTTGGAGTTTTCTGACGAATCACTACCAGCACGGCTTTAAAACGCGTTGTGTCTATTAAGAGCTTACTATATACTTATATCGAACCCCGGACCATACCCAGGCGTTGTGGGATTGCTTGCCCGGCTACCCGACTCAGCCCCGCTGTCCAGGCGCAGGCATCTTGTCCCACGGTAGACCCAGCGGGCCTCACAATCCACCCCCCTTGGAGGCCCAGCGTCCTCGCTGGCACAATTTCTGGCTGGGAACCGGCTCTGATACCATACTGTAACGCCCCGGCCCTCCACTAGGCCCCGGCCCCGGGCTCCCGGTCCGACCAGGATCCACCCGAGGCCCCACCCGACACAATATTGTCCGCTTTTGGCTCACCGCAGAAATATGGAAAAACTTCCCAGTAGGTCATCCATCCCGAGACCGCTCTAAGGCAAGCACGCTTAACCTTGGAGTTTTCTGACGGATCACTGCCAGCACGGCTTTAAAACGCGTTGTGTCTATTAAGGGCTTACTATATACTTATATCGAACCCCGGACCATACCCAGGCGTTGTGGGATTGCTTGCCCGACTACCCGACTCAGCCCCGCCCTCCAGGCGTAGGCATCTTGTCCCACGGTAGACCCAGCGGGCCTCACAAAAAATCACAACCCGAACCCGACCCGTTTACTAAATGGGTCAATTTTTTCAACCCGAACCCAACCCACTTTTAAACGGGTCAACCCAACCCAACCCGCCTGACCCCTTTATTAAACGGGTCGGGTTGGGTTCGGGTCATGTTGACCCGTTTAACATGTAAACAACCTGTTTAACAAAATAACACATAATCTTCTGTTTAACAACCTGTTTAACAAGTAACAAGTACCAATAAAACAAAATAACATCACCATCATACAATAATGGAAAAACCAACAGTTGTTCCTCATAAACTTGTATATCTAAAGTTCTAATATATAGGGATAACGGGTCAAGCGGGTTGTTAGCGGGTTATGGGTCTGGTTCGGGTCACGGGTTATATGGGTTAGCCTCCTAAACTTGAACCCGACCCGCACAGTAATGGGTCAGCGGCGGGTCGACCCGTTTTCGACCCGCACCCGAATACCCTAAACCCAAAGTCGTGAAATTCGGGTTGGGTCGGGTCGGGTTCGCGGGTAATGGGTCAAATTGCCACCCTTAACCAAATCCAAATTGGCTTCTACATAATCGAGTCCATCCAAACTCCCTACATATTCCAGGTTTTGACGCCATCCTATACAAACCGGAGGAATAAGGCTATTTTGGTAATTTTACTTACCCAAGGGTATTTTGGGAATTTAGACCAAAATACATGTCTAAATCTCCCACTACAATCCAAAATAGGCTTTACATAGCTTTGACGGCATCCTAAATAAGCTGTGTAAATATAAGAGCGTTTTCGTAATTTTCCACAACACCATGGACATTATAGAAAATTCCCTGAAATAAATAAAGGAAAAATCTGAAAATTCAAAATAAACCCAAATAAATACCCAACTTCAAATTCGCCTAAGTCCCGACCAAGGCGATACGCGCACCATGCGCGCACACATGACTCGCATACATCGAGTCTAAAATACGCGCGTCACATATTGCGCACACGTGTCCATGACACACAAAAATCATGCCGCCATGCGTCACGCATAAACAACCAAACCAAAAGGGTATTTTGGTCATTTAGACCCAAAGGGAATTTTTTGGTCATGTCACATCTTCAGGGGTGTGAAAATCTGAAATAGAAGTATTTTCTCTACCCGGGGACATTTCGGTCCAAAGTACATATGACCGATAAAAAGGTGTTCTGGTTACGTCCCGGTCAGCCCAGGGGTATTTCAGTAAATCCTCCAATCACCGTATGAAATGGTGAACTTCAAAACTCAAACAAAGACATTCGAAATTTGGACAAATGTTCGGTAGCTGGACAATTATTCAAATTCAAAAAAAACATTTGAAATTTGAATAAACATTCAAAATTCAAACAAGTTCACACATGAACTTGAAATTTAAACAGACATTCAAAATCTAAACCTCATATCTCAACTCCCTTATCTGGATGGTTAGGAAATCCTAACCTCCCCATATCTCAACATATGCCAAATCTCAACACCCAAACCCATGGCTGGAAACCAAATCTCAACACCCCATGATCCCCGTGCATATCTCACCAGCCTCTCAAACAAACCTCCAAACATCTATAAAAGGGAGGTCAGGGAGAACAAAAGAGGTTGGCTGGCAAATATTGAGAAAAGAAGCAAAGGTTAAAAAGAAAGAAAGCAAAGAAAGAGAAGAAGAGAAAGCTTGGACGCTCGGGAGGGATGAACCTATTGCCGTCGCCAGCCTTGAGCCAGTCTGAGGTCTTCGTTGTCGCTGTCCCTGTTCCAGCCCAAGGAGCTCATCGGGGAACCCATCGTTGTCGTCATCTTTGATTCAGCCGGCGAAACCCAAAGAACCCATCGCTGTCATCCAGTCGGACGAACCCAAAGAAGCTCGTCGCCCAGCCAGAGGAGCCCATCGCCATCGTCCTCCTTGATCCAGTCAAGGTGACCGTCGTCGTCTTCTTCTGTTCCAGCCGGTGGAACCCAAAAGAAACTCGTCACCCAGCCCAAGGAGGGAGCCCCATCACCTTCCTCAAAGCTCGTCGCCGTCTGCTGATCCAGTGGGAGGACTCGTCCCCATCGCCGTTCTCGACTCACCCGTGAAACGTGAAGCACACCTCCAGCAAGGTCAACGTCGCGGCTTCCCCTGTTTCCGTCCATCCCCAACTTTATCTGACGTCTCCTCATCTCCTTCGACGGCCCGGCTAGATCTTCACCAAGCCGTCCGTCGTTGTCCGCGACCTCAAGCCTGCGGGCACAGTGATGTCTCTGTTTCTAGCAACCAGCACGATCAACACTAGATCTTGGTGAACGGTGGTTCCGTGACGCAGCTCCATTCCCTCTGCTCGCTGCATCTCCAACATGGAATCCAGCCCAACACTTTCCTGGTTCCAGCCAGTTTCCTCGACGGAGATCGGATACAAGCTTCGACGCTCAGACGGCCCAGCCTTCGACGCTCGGACAACACTCCTTCGACGCTCGGACGACATCCTCCAGATTCCAGCGGCCGTGAGGTTCCTGCGACAAAGCCTAGAAGGCATTTCAAGAAGATCTTCTCAGACGGTGTTCTGCGACTCCAGTAGCCTCGAAACACCCCCTGTAAAGCTCCGACACTCGGATAACGCCTTCCCCAACTCCGGCAGTCTCGAAGCTCCAGTGACAAAAAACTCAAACAACATTCCTCCAACTTCAGGGACTTCAAAATCCCGACGATGAAGGTGGCGGACCCAGACATTATTTTATTTTATTTTTAATGTAAGAAGCTTATTTTATCGGATCTAGAATCGGAGGTGTTCCCTATGGGGATTTAAATGATGGATTTGCCGACTTGGAGATCCAGGGGTGTGGTGCATGCAATTTTTTTGTATGAAATTAAAAATGATTTGCTCGGAAATAAAATAGAAATCTCTTCCCAACGAGATCGACGTTTTATCCACGAACAACACAAAATGGCTATTTTTGGTCAAAGATGAGCAAAGAATGTGCTCAATTCGTTAAAGGATGCATAAGGTGCTAAGAACATGGCCCTATTCAAAGAGCGCCCGTGAAAGACATGGCCTTAATAATTAAACCCTAGCCATTTCGCTGTTGGGCAGTTGATATCATTAGAAAAATTGGTCCGTCGTCATCAAAAGATCATAATTTTATACTCGCAGTAATAGATTATTTTACCAAATGAGTAGAAGTGATTTCAACTAAAGAAGTTAATGAAGAAATAGTCATTCATTTCTTTAAACAAAATATACTTAACCGATTTGGAATTCCTAAGACTATAGTATCATATCATGGCCAAACTTTCATTTGCTGGAAAATTCTAAACTTTCTAAATGACTATGATATACATGCTGTGAATTCAACTCCATATTATGACCAATCAAATGGACAGGTGGAGTCATCAAATAAAAATTTAAAGGGGATAATTTGTAAGATGATGAGAGATCATCCCCAAAAATGGCATGAAGCCTTGGTATACTGATCGCTTGTAAACGATGTCATTAAGTCATACGCAAAACACAATTTAGAAATTTATAAACCTTTCTTTCAATACTAAATTAATAGGATAGGATAATGGTGAAATATGGGGTCAGTCCGCAGAGAAAACTTTGACTAGCAAGGAAAAAACAGAATTAAATCTCGAAATTCTAATCCTAAAGCGAAGAAGGATTGATTTGGGTTGTTTTAGATATATTTAATGAAAACTAACTAGGAAAGCAATGTAAAAGGATTTAATATAGATTAATGAGAAAACCTAGGGATTACTCAATTCAGTTTAGTTTCACTTCATGTATTCTCTAGTTATCATTTTGTTTTCTTATCTAGACATTATAGATTCATAGCCTCTTAAGCTTACATGAATCCCTAAAAGAAGGTGTGTGTTTTTCAAAGGCATATTTTATCTTCCATTAGCATAGATTGTCTTTGGCGTAACCTTAGCATAACCTATCGTCACTAAGTATAAAATATCTCATCAGTTATTCACAAACCACATTAAAATTATCTTATAGATCTTTACCATTAATCACTGAAATCAAGTAGGCCTTAATATACGTCAAGGAACTCTGTTCCCTCAACTCTATTAGCAATAAATCCATAAAATACAAAGAAGCTACACTAAAGCTTCATGAGATCCCTAAGTAAAGGAACTAGCCACTCATCTTGGTGATGGAAGCCAAAGATTTGATGAAGAACAATCGGGATCCACGCATTAACTCTTCCATCTTCAGAAACCCTAATCCTCTCTTTTCTCTCTACTGGGGCCTCTAATTTTCGGCTAGTAAACACCTTTTCATAAGTTAACTCCCGGAATTAGGGTTTTTGCCTAAGTTGGACTCTATTGCAACTCGGATTCTCTGAATTAATTCTGGCAATCTATTCCGGTCGCAACTGGGTCCAATTAAGCCAGAATTTGAAAACATGTTCAACACAAAAGATGTAGATTCGGTGTGAGGACCCGTCCCTCTACTCCTGTGGCTCGTCGTGGACCGCAAGGGCAATTTGGTAAATTGCGCATTGTCGGCTTGTTTCACACTCGTGTGTGCACACACAGACCATGTTTGTGGTAATGTTTGGCTAGAATGGTTAGTGGGACCCGGGATCGAAAGATCCGGGCTTGGGTTTAAGTTTTAACCCAAGTCCAGCTTCCTGCGAAAGAGGGATCGATCCTTCCATGCTAGAAGGATCGATCGCTAAATGACAGGAACATGGATCGTTGAGAAGGATCGATCGGTCTCGTGGGACAAATTGATCGGACTCGGAGAATGATCGATCGTTCCCTTGGTTGGGTCGATCGTTCCCTTGGCTGGATCGATCGGTCTCCTTGGCTGGATCGATCGCTCTCTTGGCTGGATCGATCGGTCTCCTTGGACGGATCGATCCTGCTAAGTCGGTTCGTTTGCCAATAAAACAAACAGAACCTTCTTCCTTAAATCTCTTTGGAAATCCGAGTTCTTGGCTGAGATTTTCTCTAGATTTCAAAAAGGTTGCGAACGATCAAAGGCCTAGCAGCTGGGATTGAAGCTGCTCTTGCATGGTAGGGATTCCTACCTACATTCATCTCGGGTTTTTGGAAGTTTTTTCGGATGTCGATGTTCTTATGCTTAGATCTTGTTGTATACATGTTAGATTGTAGTATTTCCGCTGGTTTCGGATTGGTGATGCTTCGTACCACTAGATCCCAGGTTTTGGTGGGAATTGGTGGAGTTTTCCAAAGGTATTTCTCGTCGTTGGTTTACCAGAGAACCCAATGCGATCGATCCGTCTATGAGACGGATCGATCCCTCCTTGTTGGTCATGCTGACCCGAGCAGGATCGATCGACCCCGGGTTAGGGTGATCGATCCCGGTGCCTTGGGTAGCATGGGATCCTCTCGTCGCGAGTGGGATCGATCCGTCCTGAATCGGATTGATCGTCCTGGGAGGACGGATCTATCGGACTCGGCGCGGTATGTAGAGTTCGCTCTCTGTCATTGGAGGGATCAATCCTCCCATGGGGGAGGGATCGATCCGACTATGGCAGAGAGAGGAATTTTATCTTGTTTTGCTCGCGGGGCTTTGCATGTACGGTTTTCTTTACTGTCTTAATACCTGGTACATATGTTTAAGCATGTTAGCCCTATAATAGGGCAGTGGTGAACCGGGGGAGTGATGACTCCCGGGATGTTTAGAATAAGCGGGCGGGTAGTCCTACAGCTTTCCTTAGCCTTGCATGCTGGCGTGTGCCGAGGGCTTTATCTGTGATATCTGTGAGCTGTTGTTTGCGGGGCTGCTTCCCGGTGCAGGTGTTGTGGTGGTACCACTGCAGCAGTCCCTAGACCTTATTTTCATGTTCACCACCCCGGCCCGGCAGGGTGCCGTGCCCAGACCTTGTTTGATATATCATCACATACTGTTGCATGTTTAATTGTATTACCCCGCGTATGTCATAGCATGCATTGTGTTGTGCATTAGTTGCATCTGTGTAGGGCGTTGCCGATCCGGGGCTTTCGGGTAGTCCGGATCTATCTCTAGGACCGTTGCGGGTAGCTAGGTCCAGGACTCTATTTGTAGTATTCAGTCGTTTTCGATGAAAGGGTTAGTTTGACCTGAATACACGTTGTTTGAGTTTTAGAGGTCGTGTCGGCCTCGAGCCAGACGTTGTGGGTGCAACCGGTGTCCGGTTCACTGTCTCTTGGGTGGAAGAGGTGCCTACTCAGCGGTGTGGTTGCCCGCCTAGCAGAGTCAGGTGCCTGCTAGTGAGATGGCAGTGTGATTTCCTACCTCGCTGAGGGCGACCCAGTATGTGACCAGTTCGGTTGGGGAACATGACTGAGGCCTCCTTTCAGGGACACCGGCGAAGGGTTATGGGACCCTTGCGACGCAGCCAAGTCTTGCTTGAGGGCGACACTGTTGTGTTCCCTCCCTTGTGAGTGTCGTAGTGTAGTGTCCCTGCTGAGCTTAGTGCTCACTCCTAGCCGAGCTGCGTTTTGCAGGTGCTGGCGCTAGCTCTTCTTCGATCGCGCCTACTAGGCCGGTGTTTGGTGACGTGGCGGCGTCTGGCGGTGCTTGAGAGGTGGCGATCTTTACAGCTTTACACCCTTGTGTTATAGATAGTCTCCTACGGGAGTGATAAATGTATAATTTCCCTGTTTTGAGGTTTTGTAATATATCAGTTTCAGTCCTTGAGTTGTGAATATTTGTATAATACAGGATGGTTGTGAAATGCTAGGGTAACCCCTACGATTAGAGGGAATCCTCGACAAAATTTTCGCAGTAGGTTACCTTCCGCTTCGCGTCGCCCGGCCCGGTTGGGCCTACGCGGGTCGGGGCGGTACAACTTGGTATCAGAGCATAGGCTGTAGATCCCAGGGTATTAGGATCAGGGTTCGGTTGAGATTGAGCGTGGAATGGGTTCGTTCTATGTCTAAAACATCCGTGCATGCTCCTTTTGATGTGTTATGCTCTTCCGCCTTATGTTGTGCTGCTTTGTCTTGGGTTTCGAACGAGTGGACGGTCGTTTGTTGTTGGTGATTGCGTAGATGTCGGGAGCTCGAGGCCGACCTTCGGTTGTTGGTCGGGGTGGGGCACGACTTGGTCGACCCGCCCGACCAGACAGGGTAGGACCTGTAAGGGAGGTCAGAGCTAGACGGACTGAGCCATCACCAGCGACGGTTTCGGTCGCACGGGAGGAGGCCCTTCTCGCCGAGGTGGGGGTTCTCGCTCCTGTCGATGCGCGGACCGCTGCGGTGGTCTTGCTGGAGTTTCAACAGTATGCCACCCGGTTCACGCACTTGGTCCGTTTCGCCGGGGCAGTGGCAGCAGATCCAGTGACCAGGGCACGTCAGTTCGAGTGGGGGCTTCGATCAGAGATCAGACGACGGATCAGTTCTTACCGTTTCCAGGTGTACTCAGCAGTTCTGAACTACGCATTGGCTGTAGGGGCGCAGTTGCGAGACTAGAGGTGCCGGGCAGTTCCACCGGCTTCCTCTACCAGCGCACCGCAGAGACCCCAGTTCAGACTAGAATTCGACAGAGGCCAGTGGCGACATCAGCGATACTTCCGGCAGTAGTTGCCGAGTTCAGTAGGCCAGTTTCTCCTGACGGTCGGGCCGTCTGGGCAGGCTCCGTCAGCAGCCTGATAGCGCGTCAGTCACGTGCTTCTCGTGCGGGCAGCTGGGACACTACCGTAAGGACTGCCACTTGCGAGGAGCGCGGGGCGCTGTACCGCAGGGGAGTCGAGGCGGAGGGTCCAGTGCTTGGCAGGGGAGTAGTGGCGGGCGCGGATCAGGGGCTGGATCGGGCCACTCCAGAGGTGGAGGCGGCCAGCGGGGGCGTGTGTTTACTTTTCCGGTGCGTGAGCAGCCGGACACCGTTCAGTTTTTCCAGTCACCACAGCAGTACCAGCAGTACCAACAGTACCAGCAGCCGCAGTAGTACCAGCAGGCAGCGGCAGAGCCATCCGTGCTCAGAGGGTTGGAGACGAGTCGGCTAGAGGTGGCACAGTCTGTAGACTCACCGATCGACGGAGCGGTCAGGGCGGACCAGGTCTGCCAATCTTGTTCGTTGGAGGTTGGAGGCCTCCGGGTCTGTCTAGACCTGCGGGTGCTAGACATGACCGGCTTTGACGTGATACTCGGTATGGACTGGTTGGCAGCATACCGGGCCGTCATCGACTGTGGTCGCCGGAGGGTGGTCGCTTGGACACCCGACGGGACACGGTTTGTGTTGTTGGGGGATCGGTTCTCTGCCGATTCCTTTGCGTGTGGGGTAGGGAGGCGTGGCAGCGAGCTCTCAGCCTTGTTGGCCAGTCTGTCCCTATTCGGTTCTGAGGGAGTGCAGCAGAGCAGTTTTTCCAGGATCATGTGTGACTACACCGACGTGTTTCCCGAGGTGTTGCCAGGGCTTCCACCGCCCAGAGAGGTCGATTTTGAGATTGACCTAGTACCAGGTACCGCACCGATCTCTCTCCCAGCTTTCAGGATGGCACCAGCAGAGCAGAGTGAGTTGAGAACCCAGCTAGACGAGCTTATCAGCAGAGGATCTTCCGGCCTTTCCTAGACGAGTTCGTGGTGGTGTTCGTTGACGACATTCTCATCTACTCCCGGTCAGAGGCGGAGCACGAGCGACACTTGGCGACAGTGTTGCAACTACTTCGGGAGCATCGGCTTTATGTCAAGGCTTCCAAGTGCGAGTTCTGGCTTGCACAGATAGATTCCTTGGACATGTGGTGTCGGCAGCAGGGATCTCAGTTGACCCGGCCAAGGTCGAGGCAGTGGTACAGTGGCAGTGACCGAGGATAGTGTTTGAGGTCCGTAATTTCTTAGGCCTGGCGGGTTACTACAGGCGGTTCGTGCGGGACTTCTCCAGAGTTGCCGGACCGTTGACCAGACTGACACAGAAGGCCGTCCCGTTCGTGTAGGATGATGCTTGTGAGCGAGCCTTCGTGGAGCTGATGACCAGGTTGACAAGTGCACCGGTGCTGATCGTCCCCGAGCGAGGGTTGGTTGCAGTATCTACAGCGACGCTGGATGGAGCTACTGGAGGACTACGACTTCGAGTTGCATTTCTATCCTGGTAAGGCACACGTCGTAGCAGATGCACTGAGCAGACAGGTGAGAGACACCAGAGCAGCAGTTGCAGGGTTGTCAGCGCGGCAGTGGCAGGCTCTAGAGACGGCGGGCCAGTTGGGGCTCGAGTTTGAGGATCAGGGATCCAGCAGCTTCGTCTACGTAGTGCAGAGTATGCCAGCGGTCTTAGCCAGAGTGTTGGAGGCACAACACAGTGACCCAGAGCTCGAGGAGTTACACACAGCAGAAGGCACAGAGGGCGCAGACGGAGACTGGACAGTATCGCCAGACGGAGGGCTACGGTTCTGAGGCAGAATAGCGGTTCCAGCAGATCCTGTTCTTCGGGACGACGTCCTACGAGAGTTCCACCACTCTCGCTTTGCAGTTCATCCCGGCGGCACCAAGATGTACCAGGATCTTCGGCAACAGTTTTGGTGGCGCGGGATGAAGAGGGCAGTGAAGGAGTTCGTATCGCGCTGCCTTACCTGTCAGAAGGTTAAGGCAGGGCACCAGCGGACTCCGGGTTTACTACAGCCGCTTCCACTAGCTGAGTGGAAGTGGGAGCACATCACGATGGACTTCGTGACCGGGCTACCGAGGTCTCCTAGCGGGAATGACGCGATTTGGGTCATTGTTGATCGATTGACCAAATCGGCGCACTTCCTGCCTATGCGGACGACAGACTCGTTAGACAGGTTGGGCGGTTTGTACGTCCGAGAGGTAGTCAGACTACACGGGGTTCCAGTTTCTATCGTGTCAGACCGTGACTCCAGGCTCACTAGCAAGGTCTGATGGGGCTTTCAGGAGGCAGTTAGCACACTCCTTACCTTCAGTACGGTGTTTCATCCGCAGACAGATGGACAGTCAGAGCGGACGATCCAGATCTTGGAGGACATGCTGAGAGCATGTGTCCTCGACGCAGGAGGCTGCTGGGAGGAGCATGTTCCCTTGGTGGAGTTCGCCTACAACAACAGCTACCAATCCAGTCTTGGAGTAGCACCTTTCGAGGCGTTGTACGGTAGGCAGTGTCGTTCCCCATTGTGATGGATAGAGGTTGGAGAGGCTTCACTCACCGGTCCAGACATTGTCAGGAGATCGTCAGAGAGGTTAGCGTAGATCAGGCAAAGGCTTCTGACGGCTTTGAGCCGACAGAGGCTTCTGACGGCTTTGAGCCGGCAGAAGAGTTATGCAGATCAGAGGCGGGGACCGGTTGAGTTCGTAGTTGGCGACAGTGTGTTCCTGCCGGCAGCACCATACAGAGGGTCTGTCAGGTTTGGCAGCGGGGGCAAGTTGGCTCCGAGGTTCATCGGGCCGTTTGAGATCCTAGAGAGGGTCGGCGAGGTCACCTACCGCTTGGACCTCCCTCAGCACATGTCTGCTTGGACCCAAATTTTCACGTGTCGATGCTGAGGAAGTATCACCCCGACCCATCACATGTCATCAGAGTGGATGACATCTAGCTTGAGTCAGACGCGACGTTTGTGGAGCAGCCTATTCGAGTACTTGACCGGATGGATCAGGTCTTGCGGGGCAAGACGATTCCCTTAGTCAAGGAACTGTGGAGACACAGAGGCATTGAGGAGATGACTTGGGAGCGCGAGACGCGCATGCGGCCGGAGTATCCGCACTTGTTCCCTTCTCGAGGTAACTTTTGTCCTGTCTTCTAGTGTAGCCGTTTCTTTTGTTCCGAGCCCTACCTTTATCGAATCTCGAGACGAGATTTCCTTTAAGGGTATTAGGATGTGAGGACCCGTCCCTCTACTCCTGTGGCTCGTCGTGGACCGCAAGGGCAATTTGGTAAATTGCGCCTTATCGGCTTGTTTCACACTCGCGTGTGCACACACTGACCATGTTTGTGGTAATATTTGGCTAGAATGGTTAGTGGGACCCGGGATCGAAAGATCCGGGCTTGGGTTTAAGTTTTAACCCAAGTCCAGCTTCCTGCGAAAGAGGGATCGATCCTTCCATGCTAGAAGGATCGATCGCTCAATGACAAGAACGTGGATCGTTGAGAAGGATCGATCGGTCTCGTGGGACAGATCGATCGGACTCGGAGAATGATCGACCGGTCTCTTGGTTGGATCGATCGCTCTCTTAGTTGGATCGATCGGTCTCGCTGGACGGATCGATCCTGCTAAGTCGGTTCGTTCGCCTATAAAACAAACAGAACCTTCTTCCTTGAATCTCTTTGGAAATCCGAGTTCTTGGCTGAGATTTTCTCTGGATTTCAAAGAGGTTGCGGACGATCCAAGACCTAGCAGCTGGGATTGAAGCTGCTCTTGCTTGGTAGGGATTCCTACCTACATTCATCTCGGGTTTTTGGAAGTTTTTTCGGCTGTCGATATTCTTATGCTTAGATCTTGTTGTATACATGTTAGATTGTAGTATTTCCACCGGTTTTGGATTCATGATGCTTCGTACCACTAGATCCCAGGTTTTGGTGGGAATTGGTGGAATTTTCGGACGGTATTTCTCGCCGTTGGTTTACCGGAGAACCCAACGCAATCGATCTGTCTATGAGACGGATCGATCCCTCGTTGTTCATGCTAACCCAAGCAGGATGGATCGGCCCCTGGTTAGGGCGATCGATCTCGGTGCCTTGGGTAGCATGGGATCCCCTCGTCGCGAGTGGGATCGATCCGTCCCGAGTCGGATCGATCGTCCTGGGAGGACAGATGGATCGGACTCGGCGCGGTATGTAGAGTTCGCTCTCTGTCATTGGAGGGATCGATCCTCCCTTGGGGGAGGGATTGATTCGACTATGGCAGAGAGAGGAATTTTATCTTGTTTTGCTCGCGGGGCTTTGCATGTACGGTTTTCTTTACTGTCTTAATACCTGGTACATATGTTTAAGCATGTTAGCCCTATAATAGGGCAGTGGTGAACCAGGGGAGTGATGACTCCCGGGATGTTTAGAATAAGCGGGCGGGTAGCCCTACAGCTTTCTTTAGCCTTGCATGCCGGTGTGCGCCGAGGGCTTTATCTGTGATATCTGTGAGCTGTTGTTTGCGGGGCTGCTTCCGGGTGTAGGCGTTGTGGTGGACTGCTGGCAGTTGGTGGTGGTACCACTGCAGCAGTCCCTAGACCTTATTTTCATGTTCACCACCCCGGGCCGGCAGGGTGGCGTGCCCAAACCTTGTTTGATATATCATCACATACTGTTGCATGTTTAACTATATTACCCCGCGTATGTCATAGCATGCATTGTGTTGTGCATTAGTTGCATCTGTGTAGGGCGTTGCCGATCCGGGGCTTTCGGGTAGTCCAGATCTATCTCTAGGACCGTTGCGGGTAGCTTGGTCCAGGACTCAATTTGTAGTATTCAATCATTTTCGATGATAGGGTTAGTTTGACCTGAATACACATTGTTTGAGGTTTAGAAGTCGTATCGGCCTCGAGCCAGACGTTGTGGGTGCAATCGGTGTCCGGTTCACTGTCTCTTGGGGGGAAGAGGTGCCTACTCAGCGGTGTGGTTGCCCGCCTAGCAGAGTCGGGTGCTTGCTAGTGAGATGGCAGTGTGGTTTCCTGCCTCGCTGAGGGCGACCCAGTATGTGACCAGTTCGACTGGGGAACATGACTGAGGCCTCCTTTCAGGGACACTGGCGAAGGGTTATGGGACCCTTGCGGCACACCCAAGTCTTGCTTGAGGGCGACACTGTTGTGTTCCCTCCTTTGTGATTGTCGTAGTGTAGTGTCCCTGCTGAGCTTAGTGCTCACTCCTACCCGGGCTATGTTTTGGAGGTGCTGGCGCTAGCTCTTCTTCGGTTGCCCCTACCGGGCCGGTGTTTGGTGACGTGGCGGCGTCTGGCGGTGCTTGAGAGGTGGCGATCTTTACAACTTTACACCCTTTTGTTATAGATAGTCTCCTACGGGAGTGATAAATGTATAATTTCCCTGTTTTGAGCTTTTGTAATATATCAGTTTCAGTCCTTGAGTTGTGAATATTTTTTATAATACAGGATGGTTGTGAAATCCTAGGGTAACCAGTACGATTAGAGGGAAACCTCGTCAAAATTTCCGCTGTATGTTAGGTTCCGCTTCGCGTCACCTAGCCCGGTTGGGCCTACTCGGGTCGGGGCGCGACATTCGGACGTTCTCTGTCATATCCTAAAGATTTGATAATATCCAGACTTATCTATAATATTTGGCGAATATTCTCCTGAATATCGACAGACCCGTTTTCCAGCATCTGTATATCTTTATAGTCTTCAAAACTGGTATTAATTTGTCGGATATCTCACAAAGTGTCCAATATGAAAGTTGTATCTCTTGAAGGCTTCTAGTAGTCCTCCAAATTTCAAGATTTACGATTTATCTGAAGATTTTGATGAATTCTTTTCAATCTAACAGCGGAGCGATGTAATTTCAACATATTAGTCTTTTTCTATGTTTTCTAACTTAAATATTCATTAAATCTTTAATCAACTAACAAACTATCAAATACAAACACTCTCAGGCTAACAAAGGTAAATTAAGGGGTTTAAGTATGAATATCTAGTGACTCATCATGTAAGCACTTTGGGCTTATTGCATCACACCAATGAATAGCACGAAAACCACACCCTTTAATTTAACCTATGGTCAAGATGCAGTTCTGCCAATAGAGGTTAATACAGCGTCCAAGAGAGTGGCTCACCAAGAAGACTTAACTCTTGAAGAATATTACGAGGGCATGAAGCAGATACTAATATAGTTAGACGAAAATAGATCAGTGGCTTTTAATCATATTTTACCACAGAAGGAGAAAGTGGCCAGTATTTATAATAAGAAAGTGGTGGCGAAATACTTCAAAAAGAAGATCTAGTTTGGAAGGTTATCTTGTCAATGGTTAAGCTTCCTAGCTATGGAAAATGGTCACCTAACTAGGAAGGGTCTTTCGTAGTAAAAGAGGCAAGGCCAAATAGATCTAACATGTTAAAGTACTTGAATGAGGATGTTCACAAAAATCCCATAAATAGGAAATACCTGAAGACATGTTCCAACCATGTTGGAGCAAAGCCAATTCTTATAAGATCCTCAAGTACTTTCTTTTAAAAAAAAAATTTAGTGCAGGGAGAGTTCATTCCAAAAATTGCCACGAATGGCAGCTACATAACATTTTTCTTGACAAAGATTAGATGACACGAATCATACACACACACACACACACAAAATCATCAGTGTGATGAAGAGAGGCGCTGGGAGATTGATGAATAAATTTTATATCTCGCAAGTTAACGAATCGGTGCAATCAATATAGTGGCATGATGAGTATCGTACCCACAGAGATTTGTAGAGATTATTAGAGTAAAACTCTAAAGAACAGAAAAGAAAGAAAATAAGGAAAGGAAAATAAGAAATATGAACTCTCAAAAATAGATGATCTAATAACGAAATAAGAAAACGATGGAAATATGATGGATGAATACTAAGGTTCCGATTTCACCATAACATCCTCATTCTATGCATTGAATCAATCAAGATCTCAGTCTAATTCCAAGAGCTCGTTCTTCCGGTATGATGATCCGTTCGGCCGCGGTCTTCACCAAGTACCCTCAATTAACCCTAGCTAATGAACCCATAACTAAGTGTTAACCAAGAATCCATTAAGCTCTGAAGAACAATTATGAACCAAGAATACTCTTAGCTTGAATCCGGCCTCGACATAAACTCATTCATTCATAGATCCTGCAAGATTAGGGAATGAACCCTCGCCCAATCTCACATACAACAATCTATAATACTTCTATTGGCCAGATAAAGGTATTTAAGATCTCAGGTATAATAATGAATGAAACACGGAAAATAAACTGATAAAATAATCATGAACCAATAACATAGAAAGATTCAGTTAGGGCTACATCGGTACCTTAGAAAAGAAACTAGCCACTCATGTTCACCATGAGGGCAACAAAACTAATGAAGAAATAAAGAAGAAATAAGAAAAGAAAACCAAGCCTGGAACCCTTCTCCTCGCCTCCAAACGCTGCCAAAAAGTCCCCTCAAACACTAGAAAGAGTCCTATTTATAGCCTTAAATGTATCCATCCTTGGATTAGATCAAAGCCGTTGATTTTTTTCACTGGGAAAGTAGCGATCCCTCCCAGGGTGTTGGATCGATCCCTCTCATTAAAAACATCAATTTCTGGCTTCGCCCGAGTCGGATCGATCGAACTATAGGTGTCGGATCGATCGAATTATAGGTGTCGGATCGATCCGTTGCGTAAAAATCCTCCGTTTTTGGCTATTCCCGAGTCCGATCGATCGGACTATGGGTATCGGATCGATCGGACCCCGTAGGAGGGATGGATGGATCGATTGGACCATGTTCAGCCGAAAAATATATGTTCTGTCACGTTTCTGCATAGTCGGATCGATCCCACTTTAGGTGTCGGATCGATCGGACTTTCCAGCATATTCACTGTTCTGCCATCCACACTGCGCCAACGGTACTAAAATTGCCGTAACTTCCTCTAGGAAACTCGGAATCACGAACCGTAAAATTATCCAGAAACTAGACTTCAAGAGCTTTCCAACCATATATGGCACATCATCTGGTTCTTCATGAGCAGGTACAGATTAATCTTTAAAGTTTATCCATGCACTCTTTTCAGCTTCTTTTCTCCTTTTTTCTGCATATTCCAAACAACTATGTGAAGCAACATATAAATATAAAAATAGTAGTAAAGTTCTTGATTAAGGATAATAATCTAGCAATTGAGATGATTATGAAGCTGTTCAGAGTGCACTTTCATGCACTCATCACACCCCCCAACCAGCTTATTGCTAGTCTCTAGCAATTTTAAGCGCATAAAATATATTAAGCACACCAACGGTTTAAGGGTGTAGACATGCATACTAAGAGTTCTACCTTGTCAAGTCAATAGTGTTCTATATAGTACAGACCACGAAACATCGTATACTCATGCACATGCTACTAACACATGAAATTAACTTCTACACATCAAACGTGCTAATCACCATCCAGCCGAACACATGTGACATGACAAATAAATGTTACATACAGAAGCAACTTCTACCCACCATTAGTCTAAACACACTACTATCGTCATGACCAATCATCCAACCCTTGCACTCTAAGTACAGCATGCTCTTTTTTTTTTGTTTTTTTTTCTTCAACTATCAGACATTTTGCATTTTTACGCGAGCACTCTCCGCTTCTTGAGGCGCAGAGACCCGGTTACTTAACAAAACACTGAGTAGTTTTTTAGCTATTAGTGATTCTACCTTTTTACGCGAGCTCCCCGCTTCCTGAGGCAAGAACACCCGGTTACTCAGTAGATCACCCAATAGGTGTTTAGGCACAGCTTAATCAAGCTCCAGAACTTTTTCTCTTTTTTTTTTTCTTTTTTTTTCTGCATGCAATACTCAAAACTAGCTAATGCTTAAATCATAGTCTAGATTGACAATAGCATGCTCATTCCTTTGGTGGGTATAATTACCACTGCACAGAACGTGTTCGTGTGTGTGACTCACATAATGTTCTACCTTCAGGTTATCACACATGCAATCAATGTATAGGCCAATCCATATGAATACAGCATGTATAATACGTATAAAAATTTCAGCTCATGTATAATTTAACACTATTATACCCACAAGGTAGCATGCAATACGCAATGAATGTCTACATAGCATGAATAAAGTCATGAATGTCTACACCCCCCAACCTGAAATCAACATTGTCCTCAATGTGTGCATTTATCCAATAAAAATATGTAGGAGGTGGCAATCCAAAAATTTCCAGAGAAAGAAGAGACAAGATACTGTAAATAAGAAAGAGGCCACCTGATAGAGTAAGCGAACATCTCCTCAAGGATCCTCAGGGTGGCTGAAAAACCTAAAAGAAAACAAAAGAGAAAACATAAAACTGAAAACTAAAACTTAAACTTAAAAACTGGTCACCTTGGTGGGTTGCCTCCCACCCAGCGCTTTATTTAATGTCTAGGCAAGACGTACTGCAAAGCCTTATGGTTCAGCCCGGTTTGTATGGCTCTAATGCTTCAAACGGTGCGAAGACCTCCTTTGCTCTCGCATAAGTGTGGAAGTCATTGATGAGAATGCATAATGTTATATTTTTATCCCTTAATATTTAGTCTCCTATGCTTATTTAGTTCCTAAATACACTCATTATTCTTATATTTTGATTTAGGATGCAATTGAAGTCCTTAAGTCGAAAAGAAGCTGAAAAGAGTGCATGGATCAACTTTAAAGATTAATCTGTACCTGCTCATGAAGAATCAGATGATGTGCCATACATGGTTGGAAAGCTTTTGAAGTCTAGATTCTGGAGAATTTTACAGTTCGTGATTCCGAGTTTCCTAGAGGAATTTACGGCAATTTTAGTACCGATGGCGCAGTCTGGATGGCAGAACAGTAATAAGCTGAACAGTCCGAGCGATCCGACACCCAGGGTCCGATCGATCAGACTATGCAGAATCGTGACAGAACATGTATTTTTTTGCTGAATATGGTCCGATCGATCGAACCATCCCTCCTAATGAGCCAGATCGATCCGACTCCTAGAGTGGGATCGATCGGACTAGGGAAATGTCAGAAATTGCAGATTTTTATGAGCCAAATTGATCGGACAACTAAAGTTCGATCGATCGGACTTAAAAATAGCCAGAGAAGGTGGATTTTTACGCATCCGATCGATCCAGCGCCCATAGTTCGATCGATCGGACTTGGGCGTAAATAGAAGTTGAAGATTTTTACACATTCGATCGATCCAGCACCCCGAGAAGGATCGATCGGACTTTCCCAGTAAAGAAAATCAATGATTGTGATCTAATCCGAGGGGGGATACACTTGAGGCTATAAGTAGGACTCTTTCTAGGGTTTGAGGGGGGATTCTTGGACACTTTTGGCTACTCTTTCTCCTCCTTTATATTTTTTCTAGGTTTTCTTTTGCTTTATGAAATCTTTTGGAGGATTGTTCTTGATGGCCCTGCGTGGCTAAATCTTGATCCTCGGTCGAGGAGATTGAAACCTCGGAATCAATGAAACTGTGAGATCTAATTTATTTTTATTGTTCAGTTTATACATGAGTATTGGATGTTCTTCTGAGATTAAATCTTCATGATTACCTTGTCTAATTGCTAGGAGGCCTATTAGTTTATTATTCATGGTGATCTACTGCTAGGTTTGATATCAAATCCGGAATTGTTTGATCCCTCTAATCTGCGAAGCAACTAGGATCTAATAATTTACTGCTGATCAGATCTTGTTAGATCTTAGGAAGAATATTCAACTAGATTAAATGCAACCGCTTGTGCTTGTGTTGTTTAGCTTCATCGATCTCCCTATTCTTAACGCTGCTACTAGATTAAATCTACAGCGCTT
Organism: Narthecium ossifragum; assembly: GCA_963920575.1. Lineage (NCBI taxonomy): Eukaryota > Viridiplantae > Streptophyta > Magnoliopsida > Dioscoreales > Nartheciaceae > Narthecium > Narthecium ossifragum. The sequence goes on along the minus strand of OY986974.1, from coordinate 14,877,330 downwards.
GTCTTATGTTGTCTAGTAGTTAGGGTTGATTAGATCGTTTGTTTCTAATTAACTATGATCGAGGAGATATTCGAATTTAATTCGGATGGTGAATATTCATGGTATGAATTAATTGATACTTGCATCTATGATCAGTTGTTGGATTCCGATGGTGGATGTTGACTCAGACCAAGGTTTGTTCTCTTGATTCAACTTGTTTCTTCGCTTTAGATTATTTCTTTATTGTTTTTCCTCACGTTTAAAACCCCCCATCTTTGTTCACTGAGCACAAAACTAGGCTAAACACTCTTCGTGGGATCGACTCGTACTCGCACTACTACATTTATTTTAACGAGTACTGAATTTATTTTTGAGTGCATGCGACAGCACATCAAATTTTGGCGCCGTTGCCGGGGAGTGATTCTAGTTGATTTTTGTATTTATTGTGATCTTTATTTTCATAAAAAAAAACAGTTATTCGAATTTTCTTGATTTCTTTTTCTCATTTTGCCGGAATTCTCTTGATTGTTTATGAGTATAGCTCGATCTTTTAATCAAGGTGATTTACAGTACGATCCAGAGATAGAAAGAACTTTGCGCAGGTTAAGGAGGGAAGCTCGGATAAATCCTGAGGAGGACGATTTGGCTCTGGACCACGTATTTATCAGTGTTTAGGAATTAGAAGAGGAAGAAGTCATGGCCGGAAATCGGACTTTGAAAGAACTTGCAGCCCCAGATTTGAATCAACAACCCTTATGCATTACATTCCCTACTTTGGATGTTGCTACTACTTTTGAATTGAAATCTGGACTAATACATCTCTTACCTACTTTTCATGGACTTTCAGGTGAGGATCCTCACAAGCATTTAAAGGAGCTTCATGTTTTGTGCACAAGTATGAAACCCAAGGGGGTGACTGAAGATCAAATCAAATTGAGAGCCTTTCCATTTTCTTTGAAGGATTCGGCTAAAGATTGGCTTTATTATTTACCATCTGGGAGTATTACCACATGGAACGAGATGAAGAGGTTGTTTTTAGAGAAGTATTTTCCAGCCTCAAGAGCGGCCAACATTAGGAAAGAAATCTGTGGTGTGAGGCAACATAATTGAGAATCTCTACATGAATATTGGGAACGTTTTAAGAAATTATGTGCAAGCTGTCCCCACCATCAAATTAGTGAGCAATTACTTATTCAATATTTTTATGAGGGCTTACTAACCAATGACAGGAGTATGATTGATGCCGCTAGTGGAGGAGCTTTGGTGGATAAAACTCCTGAAGCCGCGAGGAACTTGATTGCAAATATAGCGGCTAACTCTCAACAATTTAACACTATACTTGATTCTTATTCAAAACATGTTAATGGGGTAAACGTATCATCTCTTGAACAACAGATTGCGAGTCTAACTTCTCTTGTTCGTCAAATGGCTGTAGGTAATATGCAGACAGCGAAGGTTTGTGGAATTTGTTCGGTGGCGGGACATCCAACCGACATGTGCCCAACTCTTCAAGAGGAGCCCATTGAACAAGTAAATGCAGCTGGGAGTTTCCCAGGACCACGTATAATCCGGGATGGAGGGATCACCCCAATCTCAATTATGGGAATCCACAAGTAAATCAGCCCACAAATCAATTCCGTTCAAGTGGCCAGCAATATCAACAATATAGACCGTCATACCCTCCGAGACAACAACCAAACCCAACTCCGAATTCTGGTATGTCTTTAGAAGATATTGTTAATTCCCTTGCTACTAGTGCTATGCAATTTCAATAGGATACAAAACAATTTCAACAAGAGGCAAAGGCCAGTATCCAAGGTTTGGAACATCAGGTGGGCCAGATGGCGTCAGCAATTAGCAAGCTAGAGACGCAAAATTCGGGAAAATTACCCTCTCAAACGGTAATAAATTCAAGAGAGAATGCAAGTGCAATCATTTTGAGAAGTGGTAAAGAAGTTGAGACTCTAGTAAAGGAAGTCCCTGCATCGTCACCGCAAGGAAAAGAGCAAAATATTGTCACGGACAAAATCTTTCCCGATGATGACGACGTACCTAAACGTAAGTTTTCACCTCTTTCTGATTATAAACCTGTACCTCCTTTTCCTCAAGCTTTGACAGAATCAAGAAAATATGAGAAGAATTCAGATCTCTATGAGACTTTTCGCCGATGCGAGGTAAATATTCCACTCTTAGATGCACTTAAACAAGTACCTCGTTATGCTAAATTCTTGAAAGAATTGTGCACAATTAAGAGAAAGCAGAAACTTAAAGGATGTGAGAAGGTGAAAGTAGGGGAAAATGTTTCTGCAATTCTGCAAAGAAAAATTCCTGCAAAGTGTAGGGATCCAGGTATGTTTACTATCCCATGTACAATTGGTAACACCAAATTTGAGAAAGCCATGTTAGATTTGGGAGCTTCTATCAATGTCATGCCATATTCTATATATTCTTCTTTAAAACTTGGGCCTTTGAATGAAACTGGTGTTGTAATTCAATTGGCTGACAGATCTAACGCCTATCCTAAAGGTGTAGTTGAAGATATTCTTGTGCAAGTCAATGATTTAGTTTTCCCTGCTAATTTTTATGTGCTTGATATGGAGAATGGTGATCATAGTACTCCTATTTTGTTGGGAAGACCTTTCTTGAAGACATCCAAGACTAAGATAGATGTCCATAGTGGCACACTTACCATGGAATTTGATGGTGAAACTGTTAAGTTTAATATTTATGATGCCATGAAATATCCTGCTGATGATTGTTCAGTGTATTCAATTGATGTGATTGATTATTTATCACATGAAGTTTTTGAACTTAGTGATAAAGATGAATTGGAAGTGGCTATTAGCAAATCTCTTGAGGAAGAAAATGAAGAGCTATCTTTGAGTACTAATTTGCAGGAAACTGTTGCAACACTGAATGATTTTTCGATAATTCAGCAATCAGGTAACGATTCTTCTAGTTCATTACCTGTATCTAATGAGAAATCATTACCTTCTGAATTGCAAGCACCTATTCCATATCTGAAACTTCTTCCTAATCATCATAAATATGCTTTTCTTGGAGATGAAGGAGTGTTACCAGTGATTATTTCCAATAACTTTAGTGCACCACAGGAAGAAAAACTTGTGCAGGTTCTTAAGGAGCATAAGACAGCTATTGGTTGGACAATTGCAGACATCAAGGGAATCAGCCCGAGTACATGTATGCATCGTATCTTACTTGAAGAGGGAGCGAAACCTTCCCGCCAACCACAAAGAAGGTTAAATCCGCCCATGATGGATGTTGTAAAGAAGGAGATCCTCAAACTGCTTGAAGTTGGAGTGATCTATCCTATTTCGGATAGCACTTGGGTTAGTCCAGTTCAAGTTGTTCCTAAAAAGACAGGAATAACCGTGGTGAGAAATCACAAAGATGAGTTAGTTCCCACCCGTGTGCAAAATGGGTGGAGGGTTTGTATTGATTATAGAAAATTAAATGCTATAACCCGCAAGGACCACTTCCCTTTACCTTTTATTGATCAGATGCTTGAAAGATTAGCTGGTCATTCTTATTATTGTTTTCTTAATGGTTATTCAGGTTACTTTCAGATTGCAATTGCCCCTGAAGATCAGGAAAAGACGACGTTTACATGCCCATTTGGAACTTTTGCATATCGTCGCATGCCTTTTAGTCTTCGCAACGCCCCAGCTACTTTCCAAAGGTGTATGGTTAGTATATTCTCGGATTATATTGAACAGATCAAAGAGGTTTTTATGGATGATTTCACAGTTTATGGAAACTCTTTTGATAATTGTTTACATAACCTTACACTTGTTCTTCAAAGATGCATAGAAACTAGCCTTGTGTTAAATTCTGAGAAATGTCATTTCATGGTTGAACAAGGTATAGTTTTGGGTCATGTTGTTTCATCTAAAGGAATTGAGGTTGATAAAGCTAAAGTTGATGTCATTCAATCTTTATCTTATCCCACTAGTGTGCGGGAAGTTCGTTCTTTTCTTAGACATGCAGGTTTTTACCGAAGATTCATCAAGGACTTCTCTAAAATAGCATTACCGCTATGCACGTTGTTACAAAAGGACAAGGTTTTTGAGTTCGATGATGCATGCAAAGAGGCATTTGATAAACTGAAAGAATTATTGACTTCAACCCCAGTTATTCAGCCCCCAGACTGGAGCGTTCCTTTCGAGATAATGTGTGATGCAAGTGATTATGCAGTGGGCGCAGTTTTGGGTCAAAAGATTGGAAGAGCTTCTCATGCAATTTACTATGCTTCCAAGACTTTGGATGATGCCCAGAGAAATTATTCTACAACTGAAAAAGAACTTTTAGCCGTTGTGTTTGCTTTAGAAAAATTTCGTTCTTATTTACTTGGTACTAAAGTCATTGTTTATTCTGATCATGCAGCCCTTCATTATTTAATGACGAAGAAGGAGGCAAAGCCGAGATTAATCCGATCGATACTTCTCTTGAGTGAATTTGATTTGGAGATAAAAGACAAAAAAGGAACAGAAAATCGAGTTGCAGATCATCTGAGTCGGTTAGTTCATGTGGAGGATAAACTTCGTCTACATGAAACATTCTCTAATGAACAATTGTTTTCTGTAACTGTGACATTACCTTGGTATGGAAATATTGTGAATTATTTGGTTACTAATATGTTACCTTCTGATTTGTCTAAGGCTCAAAGAGATAAGATTAAAAGTGATGCCAAATACTATGTGTGGGATGACCCATATTTATGGAAGCATTGTGCAGATCAAGTAATAAGAAGGTGTGTTCCTGAAAATGAAATTATTTCTATACTCACTTTTTGTCATTCTTATGCTTGTGGAGGTCACTTTGGAGTTAAGAGAACGGCAAGAAAAGTGTTAGAATGTGGTTTCTATTGGCCTTCCTTATTTCGAGATTCATATTTTCTTTGTAAGTCATGCGAGAATTGTCAGAAGACAGGAAATATATCCCAAAGGAATGAGATGCCACAAACCCCCATATTATTTTGCGAAATTTTCGATGTTTGGGGCATTGATTTCATGGGTCCGTTCCCTATATCTTTTGGTTATGTTTATATTCTACTTGCTGTGGATTATGTTTCAAAATGGGTAGAGGCTAAAGCTACCAGGACTGATGATTCTAAAGCTGTTGCAGATTTTATCAAGTCTAACATATTATCCAGGTTTGGAATTCCAAGAGCTTTCATAAGTGATCGAGGCATGCACTTTTGCAATCGAACTGTGGAGGCGTTGCTAAGGAAGTACCATGTGACCCATAAGGTATCAACCGCCTATCATCCGTAAACTAGTGGACAAGCGGAAGTGTCAAATCGAGAGATCAAGTCCATCATTGAAAAGACGGTAAATCCAAATAGAAAAGATTGGAGTTTGCGTTTGGATGATGCGTTGTGGGCATATAGGACTGCATATAAGACACCCATCGGTATGTCATCTTATCGCTTGGTATTTGGGAAACCATGTCACCTTCCAGTTAAGTTAGAACATAAAGCTTATTGGGCTATCAAGAGCTTTAATATGAACGTGGATGAGAGTGGAGAACACAGGAAGTTGCAACTGCAAGAATTAGAGGAAATTCGCAACGATGCCTATGAGAGCGCTAGGATTTACAAGGAAAAGACAAAAGCTTTCCATGATAAGATATTCTCTAGAAAGGAGTTTAAAGTTGGTCAAAAAGTTCTCCTGTACCAATCACGCTTACGTTTGTTTCCAGGTAAGTTGCGTTCTCGTTGGATTGGACCTTTTATTGTTACTAATGTTTTTTCTCATGGTGCAGTTGAAATTCAAAGTTTAGCCACTTCCAAAATGTTTACGGTGAATGGCCATCGACTTAAACCTTTCTATGAAGGCGTTCCAACAGAAAAGTTGGAAAAATTGGACCTTGAGAAGCCAACTTATACTGATTAAAGAAGCAAGCATGAAGTCGAGCCAATGACAATAAACAAAGGCGCTGCTTGGGAGGCAACCCAAGGGGAGTTCGTTCCTTTCTCTTTTTATTTTCGCATTTCCATTTTAGTTATTTTTGCTTTTCTTTGCATTCCACCTTCCATTGGGGACAATGTCAGTTTCAAGTGTGGGGGAGGAGATCTAGGTTGCATTTGCCATGAGCGAGAACCAGTTAAGCTTGACATATTCATAACATGATTGAATGAGTAATTTTGCGACTTAGAATTAATTAGTTGAGTTATTTTCCTTGAGATGGTAGTGACTAAATGAGTAGACAAAAGCTGGTGAGATTTTGAGCCTTTAGACTGACACATTCATATCAGTCTCACTAATTTCTTTTATGAGAGATATTCTTCCATGGATTTGTTTCTCTAGAACTTGCTTTGATTCTATTTGAGGTCACATTGACACATGTATACATGCACATGATTAAGGCCATCTTTGTTATAAGTTACATAAGCCAAATAGCCTACCTTTTGATTAAATCCTTTTGCTAAACACCTTTGAGCTTTATTGACTTCATTGTTAACCCACATTACAAGCTTTAAACCTGAAAAAAAAAATATTTCCGTTACCTAAGCCATAAAACTAGTTGAGCATTGATCATCATTATGATATGTATGGGTGCAAAAGTTCAAGTGTGGGGGTGTTTGGATTTGTGGTATGGCTATGATTGGTGAAGTGGAGTTTATTTTCATACTCAATTTGTGAGTATGTTGTTTCTGAAAAAAAAAAAAATCAGAAAAGAAAAAGAAGAAAAGAAAGTGAAGGAAGAAATTGTTTCTCATGTTGCAAAATATGTTTATGAATCCTCCTAATATTCCAAGAAAGGGGGATGCTTATGTATGATCTCTACAAAGGTGGAAGTTTTTGCAAAAGATTGTTCACTATTTCAGTTAAAAAGTATTCCTTTGAACAATCTCTTTGCCAATGTGGTAATGTTTTATGGGTTGAGTATGTTAAAGCTAAGTTAAAGAAAGTTGTTGAATGGAGTGATTGGTTGTACATGTCTTATTGATGCATTTTTGCTCCATTAGTTCCATTGGCTTTTGAGCTACATTCCTAAATATTTCCCACCTTAATTCTGAACCCCATTACAACCTTTTGAAGTCCTTATGATTTGTGTTATGCATGTGATTCTAGTGGCGGAGAATGAGAAGATATGCAAGCCTATGGTAGATCATTTTCATTGGAATGAATTTGAGTGAAATACATACCCTTCAAACACATGAGAGTTGAGTGTTTATTTCCGTGAGGGTCTACTTGTTTAATATGCTCCATATTCAAGTGAATGCTTATTGATTGATTTTTAAGTTGTCTAAAAATGTTTGTTCATGATATGTTATGAGTTGTGAAGAGCTTGATTGTTCTTTGTTGATGGCGTTGGAACCTTGATATCTTGAGTAGAGTGAATTTTAGTTTTGCCCGAGGACGAGCAAAAGCTAAGTGTGGGGGAATTTGATGAGAATGCATAATGTTATATTTTCATCCCTTAATACTTAGTCTCCTATGCTTATTTGGTTCCTAAATACACTCATTATTCTTATATTTTGATTTAGGATGCAATTGAAGTCCTTAAGTCGAAAAGAAGCTGAAAAGAGTGCATGGATCAACTTTAAAGATTAATCTGTACCAGCTAATGAAGAATCAGATGATGTGCCATACATGGTTGGAAAGTTCTTGAAGTCTAGATTCTGGAGAATTTTACGGTTAGTGATTCCGAGTTTCCTAGAGGAAGTTACGGCAATTTTAGTACCGATGGCGCAGTCTGGATGGCAGAACAGTAATAAGCTGAACAGTCCGAGCGATCCGACACCCAAGGTCCGATCGATCGGACAATGCAGAATCGTGACAGAACATGTATTTTTTGGCTGAACATGGTCCGATCGATCGAACCATCCCTCCTAATGAGCCAGATCGATCCGACTACTAGAGTTGGATCGATCGGACTAGGGAAATGTCAGAAATTGCAGATTTTTATGAGCCAAATCGATCGGACACCTAAAGTTCGATCGATCGGACTTAAAAATAGCCAGAGAAGGTGGATTTTTACGCATCCGATCGATCCAGCGCCCATAGTTTGATCGATTGGACTCGGGCGTAAATAGAAGTTGAAGATTTTTACACATTCGATCGATCCAGCACCCCGAGAAGGATCGATCGGACTTTCCCAGTAAAGAAAATCAACGATTGTGATCTAATTCGAGGGGGGATACACTTGAGGCTATAAATAGGACTCTTTCTAGGGTTTGAGGGGGGATTCTTGGACACTTTTGGCTACTCTTTCTCCTCCTTTATATTTTTTCTAGGTTTTTTTTTGCTTTATGAAATCTTTTGGAGGATTGTTCTTGATGGCCCTGCGTGTCTAAATCTTGATCCTTGGTCGAGGAGACTGAAACCTCAGAATCAATAAAACTGTGAGATCTAATTTATTTTTATTGTTAAGTTTATACATGAGTATTGGATGTTCTTCTGAGATTAAATCTTCATGATTACCTTGTCTAATTGCTAGGAGGCCTATTAGTTTATTATTCATGGTGATCTACTGCTAGGTTTGATATCAAATCCGGAATTCTTTGATCCCTCTAATTTGCGAAACAACTAGGATCTAATAATTTACTGCTGATCAGATCTTGTTAGATCTTAGGAAGAATATTCAACTAGATTAAATGCAACCGCTTGTGCTTGTGTTGTTTAGCTTTATCGATCTCCCTATTCTTAACGCTGCTACTAGATTAAATCTACAGCGCTTGTCTTAGGTTGTCTAGTAGTTAGGGTTGATTAGATCGTTTGTTTCTAATTAACTATGATCGAGGAGAGATTCGAATTTAATTCGGATGGTGAATATTCATGGTATGAATTGATTGATACTTGCATCTATGATCAGTTGTTGGATTCCGATGGTGGATGTTGACTCAGACCAAGATTTGTTCTCTTGATTCAACTTGTTTCTTCGCTTTAGATTATTTCTTTATTGTTTTTCCTCACGTTTAAAACCCCCCATCCTTGTTCACTGAGCACAAAACTAGGCTAAACACTCTTCGTGGGATCGACTCGTACTCGCACTACTACATTTATTTTAACGAGTACTGAATTTATTTTTGAGTGCCTGCGATAGCACATCAGTCATCCTTCACAATTGCCAAATCCGCTTTCAATGTAGTCTTCACTTGCTCCTGTTTGAAATTAGAGAACACCAATGAATCTGCAACATCTATTGAGAAGCAATCAAAAGAGTTTGAAGGATAGGACATAGACTCAAACACTTTAAATTCAACAGTTTCACCTAAAACTGTCATGCTAAGCTTACCATCCTTCACATTAATTATAGTTTCAGCTGTAGCCATGAATGGACGTCCCAGCAAAATAGGTAACTTTCTATCATTCAACAATGCCTCATCCATATCCAATATCACAAAATCAGCAGGAATAATTAACTTATCAACTTGTACTAAGATGTCTTCTACAATGCCTAATGGATATTTAATTGAACGATCTACAAGTTGTAGAGACATAGTAGTAGGTTTTAATTCACCCACATCTAACTGACGGAAAACAGAGTAAGGCATCAAATTAACACTAGCTCCTAAATCAAGCATTGCCTCCTCTATTTTTGTATCACCAACAGTAATATTAATGTTAAAACTCCCTGGATCCTTAAGCTTGGGTGGAAGCTTCCTTTGTAGAACCGCGCTTGCCGTCTCTGAAACCATCACCTCTGAAACCATCACCTTTTCATGAGGTTCATACTTACGTTTAGAAGTACGTAGTTCCTTGAAGAACTTTGGAAAGGCTGGTATTTTCCTAATCACATCAAGCAATGGTAAGTTCACATTAACCTTAGATAGAATATCATAAATTTCAGAATATGACTTATCCATTTGGGCTTTCTTCAGGCAGCCTGGAAAAGGAATTGGTGGCACATATGGTGGAGGATTGATGTGATGAACCTCCGGAACTGAATTTGCTCTCTTTTCATGATCAAAAGCTGATGTGGCCGATGGTGGCCTTTTCGAGCGTTCCTCCTTTTCAACTTCCTCACTTGCATCATCATTTAACTCATCAATAACTTCAGCATTAATCTTATTATCAATAATCTTACCTGAACGAAGAATAGTAACTGCGTTGGCTTGCTCTGGTTGGCTTGGAAATCTGCCTGGAACATGGGCTCGTACAGCATCTGCAAGCTGTCCCACTTGAACTTCCAACTTCCCAATAGATGCTGCAACATTCTTCAATTCTACATCATGTCGAGCAATGGCCGAATCTTGTTGTTCCATCCTTGAGTCTATTTTCTGCATAAAAGCCAACATAGTCGCTTCCAAAGATGACTTAACAGATGGGTTAGACTGATTAGTAGTTGGCATACTAGCATTAGCAGTATTTTTCTATGAGAAATTCGGATGTTCCCTCCAACCAGGATTGTAAGTATTTGCATAAGGATCAAATCTAGGTTGCGGGTTATAAGCATTCATCAAATTAGCTTGTTCATGCACATATTCAGGAAATTCATTACCAGAAGGACATGAATCAAACCTATGACCAACAAAATTGCAAATTGAACAAACCTCAACCGGTTTTGCTTGTGTGGACATCATTGCGTCCATCTTCTTGTTGAGGGCTGCGATTTGCCTTGCCATGTCGTCATTCTGGTTAAGCTCATAGATGCCTCTCGCCTTATTCCTCGTGTCTCTCTGCTGCGAGTTTGATCCTAGCATCTCATAAATTTCGTACGCCTCCGGTGGTGTCCTTTTGAACATCGCTTCACCTGCAGCATTATCTGCCATAGTCTGACAAGAAAGATTTAGTCCATCATAAAAATATTGCATCTGATTTTCTAAAGAATAATTATGATGTGGACATTGCATCAAAAGCATTTTAAATCTATCCCATGCTTCATGGAATGGTTCTCCATCAGATTGCTGAAAATTTGGAATTTGCCTTCTCAAGTTAGTAGTCATGGCATGAGAATAAAATTTACTAACAAACTTGTTATAAATTGAATCCCAGGTAGTTAGTGATCCAGGAGGCAACGACATCAACCATCTCTTCACTTTATCCTTCAGGGTGTAAGGAAAACATCGCATCCTCAGCTGATCTTCAGTAATGCCACCTAAAGGAAAAGTCTGAATAGTAGCATAATAATCTTTCACAAAAGTTAGTGCATCCTCAGAAGGTAAACCATGAAATTCAGGAAGCATAGAAAAATGTAGATTTTTAAGTTCATAATTCCTAGCCTCTGCAGGTAACGCAATGCACGAAGGTGAGGTAGAAATAGTAGGCCTCGCGTACTCCTCCAAAGGACGTAAATTGTTATTAAGCGCCATCTCCTCTTGTTCCTCCTCTTGAACTCCTAGATCTGATGTGGACATGCAGTCTTTGTTAGATCTTTTCTTCCGACCAATTTGATCTACTTTATCGTTCAAGGGCAACAACTTTTCTTTCCGTGATCGGCGACCTTACATTCACTACAAATAAACTCTAATCAAATCCCCGGCAACGACGCCAAAAACTTGATGAATAAATTTTGTATCTCGCAAGTATACGAATCGGTGCAATCAGTATAGTAGCAAGACGAGTATCGTACCCACAGAGATTTGTAGAGATTAGTAAAGTGAAACTCTAAAGAACAGAAAAGGAAGAAAATAAGGAAGGGAAAATAAGAAATATGAAGTCTCAAAAATAGATGATCTAATAACGAAATAAGAAAACGATGGAAATATGATGGATGAATACTAAGGTTCCGATTTCACCATAATATCCTCATTCTATGCATTGAATCAATCAAGATCTCAGTTTAATTCCAAGGGCTCGTTCTTCCGGTATGATGATCCGTTTGGCCGCGGTCTTCACCAAGTACCCTCAATTAACCCTAGCTAATGAACCCATAACTAAGTGTTAACCAAAAATCCATTAAGCTCTGAAGAACAATTATGAACCAAGAATACTCTTAGCTTGAACCCGGCCTCGACATAAACTCATTCATTCATAGATCCTGCAAGATTAGGGAATGAACCCTCGCCCAATCTCACATACAACAATCTATAATACTTCTATTGGCCAGATAAAGGTATTTAAGATCTCAGTTATAATAATGAATAAAACAAGGAAAATAAACAGATAAAATAATCATGATCCAATAACATAGAATGATTCAGTTAAAGCTACATCGGTACCTTAGAAAAGAAACTAGCACTCGTGTTCACCATGAGGGCAACAAAACTAATGAAGAAATAAAGAAGAAATAAGAAAAGAAAACCAAGCCTGGAACCCTTCTCCTCGCCTCCAAACGCTGCCAAAAAGTCCCCTCAAACCCTAGAAAGAGTCCTATTTATAGCCTTAAATGTATCCATCCTCGGATTAGATCAAAGACGTTGATTTTCTTCACTGTGAAAGTAGGATCGATCCCTCTCATTAAAAACATCAATTTCTGGCTTCACCCGAGTCGGATCGATTGAACTATAGGTGTCGGATCGATCCGTTGCGTAAAAATCCTCCGTTTTTGGCTATTCCCGAGTCCGATCGATCGGACTATGGGTGTCGGATCGATCGGACCCCGTAGGAGGGATGGATGGATCGATCAGACCATGTTCAGCCGAAAAATATATGTTCTGTCACGTTTCTGCATAGTCCGATCGATCCCACTTTAGGTATCGGATCGATCGGACTTTCCAGTATATTCACTGTTCTGCCATCCACACTGCGCCATCGGTACCAAAATTGCCGTAACTTCCTTTAGGAAACTCGGAATCATGAATCGTAAAATTTTCCAGAAACTAGACTTCAAGAGATTTCCAACCATATATGACAGATCATCTGGTTCTTCATGAGCAAGTACATATTAATCTTTAAAGTTGATCCATGCACTCTTTTTAGCTTCTTTTCTCCTTTTTCCTGCATATTCTAAACAACTATGTGAAGCAACATATAGATATAAAAATAGTAGTAAAGTTCTTGATTAAGGATAATAATCTAGCATTTGAGATGATTATAAAGCTGTTCAGAGTGCACTTTCATGCACTCATCAGAGATTTCTGCAAGTCTATCCTTATGCCGCCGCCATGCCTGTCGAATATTTTTCTTTTGTTCTGTGGCAGCCTCCCAGTGAATGTTAGCACTAGAAGATTGAATTGCATTGAATTTTTTCATTTGTTCAGGGGCATCAGCGATAGATTTCTTCATTTCGGGACTGCAAAGCTCTTTCTCAATGTTTCTTAATTTATTCATTCGTTACTCTAGATCCCTCTTTTGGGATCTCTCCTCTCCACTGGTTTCCATATCGTGGTGAGCTGCTTGAGCTTTTCGTAGAAGAAGCTCAGCTCGAACTTTGGTATTAAGAAGGACCATCAAGTCATCGGCCATTACAACAGCAGAAGATCCGGGCACTTCACGAAAAATTGTGACTGATGTGTCCAATTGTTGAAGGCACTATTCTGACGCCTCATCTGGATTCTTCTCGAATACTTGGAGGCAGTCAGCAAGAGCTGATGAGTAACTAAATATTCATAATTAAATCCCTTAGTTTATCTTTGTTAGTCCGAGAGTGTTTGTATTTGATAGTTTGTTAGTTGATTTCAGGTTTAATGAAGATTCAAGGTAGATAATACAGAAATAAGGTTAATATACTGAAAATACGCTGTTTCGATTTTAGTTTGAAAAGAATTCACCAAAATTTCAGAAACTCCCTAAATTCGTAAAATTTGGAGGACTATTTGAACACATCGAGATGAACAACTTTCATGTTGGAAGCTTCACCAAATTATATACAATAGTTCAATAATCAAGAAGATGAAGTTGGCTGGGAAATAAGCACTGGATGATCGATCGCTCTAACGGATGATCAATCGGTGAACAGTGACGATTAATCGGTCACATGGACGATCGATCGGTTGGGCGAAAACCTAATTTCAGAAAGATTAGAAATTGAGTCCTACTTGATGTGCTACTGTTTTGGCTGAGTCTCTCCTTATAAAAAGTGGTTTTCTGGATGAAAATAAAAGACCATCATAGAGAGAAAAGAGAGGATTAGGGTTTCTGAAGATGGTGGAGCCAAGGCATGGATCCCTATTGTTTTTCCATCAAATCTATGGCTTCCATTCCCAAGATAAGTGGCTAATTCCTTTACTTAGGGATCTCATGAAGTTTTAGGATAACTTCTCTATATTTTTCTAGTTTGAATCTTCTATTCTTTTTCTCGACATGATCTTATAGATGTGATTTTAATGTTAATAGAGTTGAAATAACAGGGTCCGCTTGACGTATTTTTATGCTTACATGATTTCGGTAATTGATTGTTGAGATACATAATATAGTTTTAATGTGGTTTGTTAATACTCGATTAGATACTTTATGTTTACTGACGATATAATGTGCTAAGGTTACCCCGAAGTCAAGCTATGCTAATCGAAGATAAAGTATGCCTTTGGAAAACACTTACTTTCTTTTACGGATTTATGTAAGCTTAAGAAGTTATGAATCTATAATGTCTACATAAGAAAACAAGAGGATAACTAGATAATACAAGAAGGGAAACTAAAGTGGACTAAGTAATTCCTATTTTTTCTCTAATTGATTTATTTTAATCTTTTTCCGTTGTTTTCTTAATTAGTTTTCATTAACTAGTTTCCAAAATCCAATAAACCCTTCATTGCTTTAAGATTAGAGTTTTGAGATTTAATTTTGCTTTCGTTGTTTCAATCAAAAGTTTCCATATGAATCGACTCCGGACTTCATTACTATTCTACCCTATTAATTTAGTGTTTAAATAAGGGTATGTATATATTTCTAAAGGCTAAATTTTCGATTAGTACTCTATAGTTTAATCGAAATTTTTATTCAGACCTAAACTTTAAAAATTTCAAATCAGCTCACGTCGGATTTTCAACTTATTTTAATAATTTTTAATTTAATGTTATAAGCCACATCTCTCTCTCGCCCCCCCCCCCCTTCCCCAACCCCCTCCCCACACCCGATCGGATCCTCCACGACAGCTCGACCATGAGGTCCGGGACCTTGACGACCTTGACAACCCCGACAGCCTTGTTCGGGAACAACCTCACCGGCGGAATCCCGTTTGACAGCAACAATCTCACGAAGCTAACTGGGTTGTTCTTGCAGCGGATCCGGCTCTCCGTTAGCCTAACGAGCATCGATACCCCAATGCTCAACGCCTTTAATGTTTCCTACAACGAGCTCTATGGGTCCGTCCTCAAGTCCCTGCAACGTTTCCCGGCCTCCTCGTTCACCGGCGCCTTCCCCCTATTCGCCAGAGAACCCAGCTAGAAAATCCTCCGGTAAGCTCTCCCCGGTGGAGATCGTGGCCACCGCGATCGGAGGTGGGGCGGCAATATTACATGCAGGAAATAGAGTTTATCTCTACCAAGAAGGTAGCGTCGGCAGGTTGGTTGGAGAAGCCGGTGGGAAGCTCTGTTTTATAGAACAGAGATGCTCTGCTTTATCTTTTAGAGCACCAATTCAAAACTAAAAACTCTAGGCGGCCAGTGGGGAGTAGCGCGGAGCAGATGAGCACAAAGGCGTAGGAGAGGGAGACAACTCGGTCAAGGTCCGGTGTGGGCAAGGAGAGGACACGAGAGAATGTGGCGGAGGAGGGGTGGGAGGAGGAACACGATGGAAGGGGAGAGAAGAGCTCGGGGTGGAGGGCACCGAGTTTGGCGCGGACAAGTCGGGGCCGGGCGGGTGGTGATGCGAACTCAATGAGGCAGGCGGTGACGGCGTCATCGTGGAAGCATCGCAGGGAACGAAAATGACGTTCGACGAGCTGACGTGACAACATTAAATTAAAACTATTAAAATAAGTTAAAAATCCGACGTGATCCATTTTGTCGTTAAAAACCGGACGGCGGCTCAACGAAACGACCATATAGGAATGAAATTGAAACTACGAGATGATGGTTTGAAATTTTTAAAGTTTAGATACTGAATAAAAATTTCGACTAAACTACAGATACTAAACGAAAATTTAGCCTATTTCTAAATTGTAGAATGCATATGATTTAATGACATCGTTCTACGAGACATCAGTTTTTGACGCCGCTGTCGAGGAATTCTTTTTTCAAGTTTTGACGGAGTATCGATTAAGTTCATTTTACACTTTTTCTGAGCTTAATTAGATTTTCCTTTTTCTTATGTTTTCCCTTTCTTTATTTTACACTTTTTAGGATTTTTCTGACATTTTCTGGAATTTTTGCAGCATTATAATGGAATTTTTCTTGGAAGGAGAAACCTGCCCATCTCCTAAAGCGATCGGTCGGACATGAATCCAACTGATCGGAACTGTCCAGCTTGCCTACGTTGCTGCGACGAACGATCGATTAGCCAGGCAACCGATCCATCATCTGGAAACCGATCGATCAGCCGTCCCATCGATCCATCGTCCACGATGCACTCAGGTAAGTCTTCTAACTTGCAACTTTTCATTCAGTTGTGGTGTTATGTGGTTTTCTCCCCTCCTCCGAATATTCTGTTTTCTTTTTCACTTTTTAGTATGGGATTTTCATGCAAGGCAGATGATCTCTAAACAACCCACTGGAGCCATTGGATTTAGAAATAGAGGCCACACTCCGAACAGCTAGAGCCTTAGGTCACCAATCTCTGAGTAACTATCAGGAAGCCATGAGTAACTTGCAATCTATTCAAGACACCTTTGTCACAATGGCTGAGAACGAGGGACCTGTCATTGACCTTAATGTTAATATTGGTAGGGGAGGTAATAATAATAACAATAGAGAAGTCCCAATTATGAATCAATTCTTACTTGGACCTTCCACCTATGTTTTCTGTATTAACCTATCTGCCATTACTGCTACTGTGAGGACCCGTTCCTCCAACCGGGTCTGGTTTGGTTGGCCTTGGTCTGCGATCGGTTGATCGCATCCCTGCTTTTGGACCACAAGGGCAATTTGGTAAATTGGACCATGGAGATCGATTTCACACCCGTGTAGTGCACACACGGACTTGGATTGATGCATGTGATTGATTAGATCTTTATAGGCATCCCGATCGGAAGATCGAAACTCGATCGGGAAAGATCGAGACGGACGATTGAGATTAAATCAAAGCTTTAGTATAAAACCCTTTCCTTTTCTCTCTCTCTCTCCCTTTCTTTCTTTCCCGTGCGGCAGCTTTCCTCTTCTCCTCCCTTGCTGGCGATCCAGCCGGCCTCTCCTCTCTCAGGAGTTTCTTAGCCACCGTCCCCGGCCGCCACTCCTCCCTAAGCTACCCCTCACCTCTCTCGGGTTCCCTAGCTTCTTCTATCCACATATATGACCCTTCTCTTTTCCCTTACCTCTTTTCTGAGTTCACTGGAAGCCACCATCGCTGATCGATGAGATCTGCTGGCGATCCCTTGGACTTCCTTCGCCGCCGCCGAGCTTCAACACCCGGGACAGCGTCGAGGACGAAGACCAAGCCCATATCTCCTCTTCCCCGAGCTTTCCAAGTAGGCATTTCTACCCTAATCCTTGATTAGGCCATCTAGGGTTTGTTTGTGGCATGCTTAGCATCGGATTTGTATGTCTTCGTGTTAGATCTTTAACTGGTTAGATTATCGTAGCTTTGGATTTGATTTGAGAGGGTTTCAACTAGATTTTTATGGATTTCTATCCTCTGCCATGTTTCCCTTGAGCTCAGATATCACCTGAGCTAGGTTTCATCAAACCTTGGTATGCTTTGATCAAGCTTTGATCGCATCGCTGCTTTTGGACATCAAGGGTAATTTGGTAAATTGCACCTTAGCGATCGGTTTTCCACCCGCGTAGTGCACACATGGACTTGGATTGATGCATGTGATTGATTAGATCCTTATAGGCGACCCGATCGAAAGAACGGAACTCCATCTGGAAAGATCGAGACGGACGGTAAAGATTAAATCAAAGCTTAAGTATAAAACCCTTTCCTTTTCTCTCTCTCCCTTTCTTTCTTTCCCGTGCGGCAGCTTTCCTCTTCTCCTCCCTCGCAAGCGATCCAGCCGGCCTCTCCTCTCTCCGTAGTTTCATAGCCACCGTCGCCGGCCGCCACTCCTCCCTGAGCTACCCCTCACCTCTCTCGGGTTCCCTAGCTTCCTCTATCCTCATATACGACCCTTCTCTTTTCCCTTACCTCTCTTCTGAGTTCACTGGAAGCCACCGTCACTGATCGATGAGATCCGCCGGCGTTCCCTTAGAGTTCCTTCGCCGCCGCCGAGCTTCAGCACCCGGGACAGCGTCGGAGACGAAGACCAAGCCCAGATCTCCTCTTCCCCGAGCTTTCCAAGTAGGGATTTCTACGCTAATCCTTGATTAGGCCATCTAGGGTTTTTTGTGGCATGCTTGGCACCGGATTTGTATGTGTTCGTGTTAGATCTTTAACTGGTTAGATTATCGTCGCCTTGGATTTGATTTGAGAGGGTTTTAACTAGATTTTTATGGATTTCTTTCCTCTGCCATGTTTCTCTTCAGCTCAGATATCACCTGAGCTACGTTTCATCACACCTTGGTATGCTTTGATCAAGCTTTGAACGCATCGCTGCTTTCGGACCCCAAGGGCAATTTGGTAAATTGCACCATGGCAATCGGTTTCACAACCGTAGTACACACACGGACTTGGATTGATGCATGTGATTGATTAGATCCTTATAGGCATCCCGATCGGAAGATCGGAACTCGATCGGAAAAGATCGAGACGGACAGTCGAGATTAAATCAAAGCTTTAGTATAAAACCCTTTCCTTTTCTCTCTCTCTCTCCCTTTCTTTCTTTCCCGTGCGACAGCTTTCCTCTTCTCCTTCCTCGCTCACGATCCAGCCGGCCTCTCCTCTCTCCGGAGTTTCGTAGCCACCGTCGCCGCCCGCCGCTCCTCCCTGAGCTACCCCTCACCTCTCTTGGGTTCCCTAGCTTCCTGTTTCCTAAGATACGACCCTTCTCTTCTCCCTTACCTCTCTTCTGAGTTCACTGGAAGCCACCGTCGCTGATCGATGAGATCCGTCGGCCTTCCCTTGGAGTTCCTACGCCGCCGAAGAGCTTCAGCACCCGGGACAGCGTCAGGGACGAAGACCAAGCCCTAATCTCCACTTCCCCGAGCTTTCCAAGTAGGGATTTCTACCCTAATCCTTGATTAGGCTATCTAGGGTTTGTTTGTGGCATGCTTGGAATCGGATTTGTATGTGTTTGTGTTAGATCTTTAACTGGTTAGATTATCGTAGCTTTGGATTTGATTTGAGAGGGTTTCAACTAGATTTTTATGGATTTCTATCCTCTACCATGTTTCCCTTGAGCTCAGAAATCACCTGAGCTAGGTTTGATCACACCTTGGTATGCATTGATCAAGCTTTGATCGCATCGTTGCTTTTGGACCCCAAGAGTAATTTGGTAAATTGCACCTTGGCGATCGGTTTCACACCCGCGTAGTGCACACACGGACTTGAATTGAAGCATGTGATTGATTAGATCCTTATAAGCGTCCCGATCGGAAGATCGGAACTCGATCCGAGAAGATCGAGACGGACGGTCGAGATTAAATCAAAGGTTTAGTATAAAACCCTTTCCTTTTCTCTCTCTCTCTCTTCCTTTCTTTCTTTCCCGTGTGGTAGCTGTCCTCTTCTCCTCCCTCGCTCGCGATCCAGCTGGCCTCTCCTCTCTCAAGAGTTTCTTAGCCACCGTCGCCGGCCGCCACTCCTCTCTGAGCTACCCCTCACCTCTCTCGGGTTCCCTAGCTTCCTCTTTCCTCATATACGACCCTTCTCTTTTCCCTTACCTCTCTTCTGAGTTCACTGGAAGCCACCGTCGCTGATCGATGAGATCCGCCGGCGTTCCCTTGGAGTTCCTTCGCCGCCACCGAGCTTCAGCACCCGGGACAGCGTCGAGGACGAAGACCAAGCCCGGATCTCCTCTTCCCCGAGCTTTCCAAGTAGGGATTCTACCCTAATCCTTGATTAGGCCATCTAGGGTTTATTTGTGGCATGCTTGGCATCGGATTTGTATGTGTTCGTGTTATATCTTTAACTGGTTAGATTATCGTAGCTTTGGATTTGATTTGAGAAGGTTTCAACTAGATTTTTATGGATTTCTATCCTCTGCCATGCTTCCCTTGAGCTCAGATATCACCTGAGCTCAGTTTCATCACACCTTGGTATGCTTTGATCAAGCTTCGATCGCGTCGCTGCTTTTGGACCCCAAGGCCAATTTGTTTAATTGGACCTTGGTGATCGGTTTCACACCCGCGTAGTGCACACATGGACTTGGATTGATGCATGTGATTGATTAGATCCTTATAGGCGTCCCGATCGGAAGATCGGTACTTGATCGGGAAAGATCGAGATGGACGGTTGAGATTAAATAAAAGGTTTAGTATAAAACCCTTTCCTTTTCTCTCTCTCTCCCTGTGAGGCCCGCTGGGTCTACCGTGGGACAAGATGCCTGCGCCTGGAGCGCGGGGCTGAGTTGGGTAGCCGTGTAAGCAATCCCACAACGCCTGGGTATGGTCCGGGGTTCGATATAAGTATATAGTAAGCCCTTATTAGACCCAACGCGTTTTAAAGCCGTGATGGCAGTGATCCGTCAGAAAACTCCATGGTTAAGCGTGCTCGACCTGGAGTAGTCACATGATGGGTGACCTACTGGGAAGTTTTCCTAGATTTCTGCGGTGAGCTAAAAGCGGACAATATTGTGTCGGGGTACGGCGCCACTGGGCGAATCCTCGTCCGACCGGGAGCCCGCGGGGCGGGGCCGGGGCCCAGTGGAGGGCCGGGGGTGTTACAGTATGGTATCAGAGCCGGTTCCCAGCCGAAAATTGTGCCAGCGAGGACGCTGGACCCCCAAGGTGGGGTGGATTGTGAGGCCCGTTGGGTCTACCGTGGGACAAGATGCCTGCGCCTGGAGGGCAGGGCTGAGTCGGGTAGCCGGGTAAACAATCCCACAACGCCTGGGTATTGTTCGGGGTACGATATAAGTATATAGTAAGCCTTAATAGACACGATGCGTTTTAAAGCCGTGATGGCAGTGATCCGTCAGAAAACTCCCATGTTAAGCGTGCTCGGCGTTGGAGCGATGGGTGACCTCCCGAGAAGTTGGGAGGTGTAGCCTGGTTTTCGACCGTGAGCCAAAAGCGGACAATATTGTACGGGGGCGCGGCGCCGCTGGGCGGATCCTGGTCGGACCGGGAGCCCACGGGGCGGGGCCTACTGGAGGGCCGGGGCGATGGGATCATGCATGTTGTATGCATTAGAAGCATTAGGGCTAGGTGCGGGCGATGGGATCGATCACCGATCCGAGGGCTCGGGTAGCTCGAATCTAGCTCTAGGACCGAGGTATGGGTAGGAGGACTAGGGCGAGATGGTGTGGTTATGATCTTGTGTTGATTGAGGTTACAACCTAGTTATGCTCAGTGAATTATGATATTGAGGTGTAGAGGTCGTGTCTACATTCGCTTCAAGTGCTAGATATGGATGTCGATGTCCCTGACTTGTGTCCCCACGAGGGATTGTGGTATTGAGACTGGGCAGGGTGGAACCTGGACAGGAGCCCGCAGTCGTGTTGTTTTTCCCCTCGTTATTGGGTGAGGGTGGGACCTGGACAGGAGCCCTCGGGGAATCGACGAGGCTAGGGTTTAGCCTCTTGGCATACTTAGCCTTGACGAAGGAAGATACAGTTGCAGTTTACCCTTTCCTTGAGAGTGCCGTAGAGTAGAACCCTACTGCGCTTTATGCTCACCCTACCCGGGCTGCGTTTTGCAGGTGCAGACGCCTCTCCTTCCACTTCAGTAGTCCCAGGCGGATCAGCTCTTGGGGGCGCTTCTACTTCAGGTGAACTTTGAGGTTGTTGGCAGATTGAGGGCTTCCATTCAGTAACTTATCTTTATTTGATGTAGTTAAATCTTGGAGACTATTGCTTCTTATTTGAGGACAAATTGTATAACTTTTAATTTTGATATTAGGGACAATGACGTTTATCTAAATGTTCAAATTGGGTCTGTAATAGTTGTAAATCCTCGTTTATGCCCTCTTGATTAAGTATTTGAATTTATCGTGAAATATGAGAAACTGTGCAGGTTCCTTGTGTAAGAATTATAGAGGAGACTCTGTCAAAATTTTCCACGTCATTGATGATTTAACAGGTTTAGGTTGCTCACTTCCGATCTGGATGGCTTTTCTGGGTCGGGGCGTGACACTCCCTTTCTTTCTTTCCCGTGCGGTAGCATTCCTCTTCTCCTCCCTCGCTTGTGATCCAGCCGCCCTCTCCTCTCTCCGGAGTTTCTTAGCCACCATCGCCGGCCGCCGCTCCTCCCTGAGCTACCCCTCACCTCTCTCGGGTTCCCTAGCTTCCTCTATCCTCATATACGACCCTTCTCTTTTCCCTTACCTCTCTTCTGAGTTCACTGGAAGCCACCGTCGCTGATCGATGAGATCCGCCGGCGTTCCCTTGGAGTTCCTTCGCCGCCGCCGAGCTTCAGCACCCGGGACAGCGTCGGGGACGAAGACCAAGCCCAGATCTCCTCTTCCCCGAGCTTTCCAAGTAGGGATTTCTACGCTAATCCTTGATTAGGCCATCTAGGGTTTGTTTATGGGATGCTTGGAATCGGATTTGTATGTATTTGTGTTAGATCTTTAATTGGTTAGATTATCGTAGCTTTGGATTTGATTTGAGAGGGTTTCAACTAAACTTTTATGGATTTCTATCCTCTGCCATGTTTCTCTTCAGCTCAGATATCACCTGAGCTAGGTTTCATCACACCTTGGTATGCTTTGATCAAGCTTTGATCGCATAGCTGCTTTTGGACCCCAAGGGCAATTTGGTAAATTGCACCATGGTGATCGGTTTCACACCCGCGTAGTACACACACGGACTTGGATTGATGCAAGTGATTGATTAGATCCGTATAGGCGTCCCGATCGGAAGATCGGAACTCGATCGGGAAAGATCGAAGCGGACAGTCGAGATTAAATCAAAGCTTTAGTATAAAACCCTTTCCTTTTCTTTCTCTCTCCCTTTCTTTCTTTCCCGTGCGACAGCTTTCCTCTTCTCTTCCCTCGCTCGTGATCCAGCTGGCCTCTCCTCTCTCCGGAGTTTCATAGCCACCGTCTCTGCCCGCCGCTCCTCCCTGAGCTACCCCTCACCTCTCTTCTGAGTTCACTGGAAGCCACCATCGCTGATCGATGAGATCCGCCGGCGTTCCCTTGGAGTTCCTTCGCCGTCGCCGAGCTTCAGCACCCGGGACAGCGTCGGGAACGAAGACCAAGCCCGGATCTCCTCTTCCCGAGCTTTCCAAGTAGGGATTTCTACCCTAATCCTTGATTAGGCCATCTAGGGTTTGTTTGTGGCATGCTTGGATTTGGATTTGTATGTGTTTGTGTTTGATCTTTAACTGGTTAGATTATCGTAGCTTTGGATTTGATTTGAGATGGTTTCAAATAGATTTTTATGGATTTCTATCCTCTGCTATGTTTATTGTCACGCCCCGACCCAGAAAACCCATCCGGGCCGGGACGTGAGGGTCCTAAACTCTATTTCTGAAATCAAACGGCAAGAGTTTCCCCTTTATTTCTCAATTTGAAACCTGTATAGTTGATAATCTTCACAATAAATAAAGACGATTATACATTTAATATAACTGCAAATGTACAATTTCACTATCTGGTACAATTTCTGATACAATCCTTTCATCGACCCTCATTACATAATTTAATACAGACAATCAAATCCTCGAAGTGGGAAATTATACATTTAATATAACTGCAAATGTACAACTATTAATAAAAGGGAAAACTCCAGGATCGTCAAGTACTCCTCGAAACTCCAAGTCCATGTTCACCTCGAGAATGGCGCGCCAACGCCCAGAAGATCACCTGAAAGGAAAGGACTGCATCGACCTGCTTCGCCGATGCAGCCCAGGTAGGAGTGAGCTACAAAGCTCAGTAGGGTTCTACGCTATTCTACGTCGCATAGAAAGGAAGGGAAACAACAACAGTGCCGTTTCTCCACCTAAGTCTAAAGGATGCCACGGGGTCCCACAACCCCTACCGATTCTCCAAGGGATCCTACTCTTCTCAACCGACCACGCTGGGAACATCAACAAAACATGCTAGGAGGAAACAAGAATCAGAGCCAGTAGGAGCACCCTTTACCCAACAGGAAACCACTGCTTGGGGACACACGTCAGGGACATCGACAACCATCCTTAGCACTTGGCCTTGGAGAACCGACACGACCTCTAAACCTCAATAACAATATAATATAATATTCCAGTCCGACTACCAAATAATCCTCGAATGGTATCAAACATGATCATTGATGACAATCATGTCCTAATTCTCGGCTACCCAAACCCCGATCCTAGGGCTAGATCCGGGCTACCCGAGAACCTCGGATCGACGATCGAATCCATCGCCTACCACCTAGCCTGATGCCTCTAATGCAAGCAAATGCATGCAATGCTCACGCATACATTTAATAGATCAGGACATGCAATAGTATGTCATACATAATACAAGGCTAGGCATACCCTACAGCTCGCCAAGGGGTAAACATAGCAAGGGGTCTAAAGCAGTTACAGATCTATCTACCACAACAACGACAGGGGAGATCGTAAACAAACATCTCAATTCAAATTTCGGTATTACGACGGCATCCACAACCGTCAACCGCAATTTCTACAATGGGATACAACCTCGGCCAGACAACCACAACATGCCACAATTACAAATTAACATAAGAATGGTACAACCCCAACCCTTAATTCTATCTAAATATCCCAAGAGGCATGACTCCCTTGGTTCAACCACAAAGTAGTAAAGGGCACACTGTCGGGCCATTTATTCTACGCAATTAAACACATACATAAAGCTAACAAGATTAACATTAATTGCGAGAAAAGATAATATTTGCATAATTGAAACCTAGAGCTACACATGCTTAAAACTCGGCATAAATCCTTCATAATTACCCTAGAATTCATATAAATGATATCTAACAACCTTCGAAATCTACTACGAGAAGACTGAAGCAAATAGATCAAGAAGGACTCCATTTTCGGCCAAAAACTCAAGCTTTTATCAAAAGTCCAGTTTCGCCGCAGATCAGGGAACAATTCATCATAAGTCATAGCAATCAGCGGCAATTGAAAGTAGATTCGATAATCTACAACTTTCATCTAGAATGTTTCCCGAGATCATGATCACATAGCTCAGAAATCGAGCTGGAAACTGACTGTTCATCAAAGAACAGAGCATCCATGCAAATCCGGGAAAAACTTCCAAAAATCCGGATAAAACCCAAATCAAATCGCATGAAACTTCAATCAGTTACTAAGCAAGCATCAAGGGACTAATTAGGACAAAGAAATCAACTAATCCAACAAAAAAACCCCAGATCTAGTTTAACCCAAAGATCAAGGTAGAAACCCTACCTTAAACGCTAATCCAAGCTTTAATCCTTGCTAATCCTCCGTGATCCGCCATCCTATGTCACCGTCGCCGTCTCCAGCTCGCCGGAGAGCCACCGGAGTCCTCTCACATCTGCAACCGTCGTCGGAGAAGGAAGAGAGACAGCCGTAGGAGAGAGAAAGGGAAGGAGAAGGGGGAGGGGGCCGTCCAACGCCTCCATCCACGCGTGACGGGAAGATGGAAAAGGTGAGGAGGGAGAAGCCGGAGGGGATCTGGGAAGAGGAGAGGAGGGGAGAGCTCGGGAGGGACGTGGCCGGCGGTGATGGTGAAGGAGCTCTGGAGGAGGAAGAGGGCCGGGCGACATGGTCGCGAGCGGAGGAGAAGGAGAAAAGGGAGGGAGGTCGGGCACGGGGAAGGCAGGGGAAGAAAGAGGAAAAGAGGAGAAAGAAAAGAAAATAAAAGGGAGAGAGAAGAGAGAGGGTTAAGCCACTTAAGTGGCTTAGCCGGTTCAGACGAGCCAATTGATCGGACTGGATCCGATTTGACTTCAAATTGCGATCTCGTTGCAATCTCGTCCGGATCTGTCAATACCGAACGCTCCTACTGGATCTATTCAATCACGTAATCAATCAAGGCCGTCTGTGCACTACGCGGGTGTGAAACTAATCGTCAAGGCGCAATTTACCAAATTGCCCTTGGGGTCCAAAAACAGTGATGCGATCAACCGATCACAACCCAAGGCCAACC
Source organism: Narthecium ossifragum (assembly GCA_963920575.1). Taxonomy (NCBI): domain Eukaryota; kingdom Viridiplantae; phylum Streptophyta; class Magnoliopsida; order Dioscoreales; family Nartheciaceae; genus Narthecium; species Narthecium ossifragum. The sequence goes on along the minus strand of OY986974.1, from coordinate 14,851,279 downwards.
GGACCAAAACCAACCAAGCTTAGCCCTCGACCTAACGCGGTCAGACCGGGTTGGAGGAACGGGTCCTCACATTTCCCTTGAGCTCATATATCACCTGAGCTAGGTTTTAAGCCCATGTCCTTAGCATCTGGTGCTATTCCGTGAGGAATCTCATGAAACCTTCATCGTGATGGTTGTAGATCTTAGAATCTACTTTCAATTGCCGCTGACTTCATAATTGTCGGATTTTCCTATGATTTATGATGAATTGTTCCCTGATCTGTGATGAAACTGAATCTTTGATAAAGTTTAGGTTTTTGGCCGAATTCTGGGTTTGATCTTGATTTCTTTGCTTTGTTATTTTCATGGTAGATTAATAAGAATGCTAGATAACATATATGTTAATCCCAGTAAGATTTTGATAGATTTGTGCATGCTTAGTTCTATGTCATGTCTATGGAGGTTCTCTCCTTTTATGTAAATTGATATATTTTATGTTATGAATACTAGTATGCTAATAGGCGACTTTCAGAGGGATTTTCTATGAATTTAACATGGATTTCTCTACAGAATAGGCTTGGGTTTTCTATTTACGAAAATGCTATCTTGGATGAATTTCCTCGATTCCTCTTATCATGTTATATATATGTGTGTTTGTAACGCGGATCATACTAGTATATTTAAATGCCAAGTCTCATGCTAATGGATTGGGTTTTACTTATTGTTATACCACGTGTATTCTTTCGCCGATTTCATGTACTTAGAAGCTTACTTCAAATTGTAGCATGTTATCTATATGAATATATATATATAAGCCATATGTGTGGCCCAGCCCTACGTGAGGCTTGTGGTTGAACCAAGGGAGTCATGCCCCTTGGGATGTTTAGATAATTAAATTAGTCGAAGGTGTGCCCTTGTTTGTTGAATGATATTATGCATGGTTTGGATAATTATACAAGTAGAGTGCATGTCTAATTAATGGATGTCTTGAAGTATCCATGGTGGCCTTATGCATAAATGCCTATTCCTTTATCTTGTTAACTTGCTATCTCATTATGTCGAACGATTGTTTGATGATATGGCATGTAGAGACACCTAGGCCTAGTTGTTTGAATAAACTCATGCATGATGATTGCATTAGAGGCATTCAGGCTAGGTGGTAGGTGATGGGTTCGATCACCGATCCGGGGTTCTCGGGTATCCCGGATCTAGGCCTAAGATCCAGGTTTGGGTAGTCGAGGATTAGGATGTGATTGTCATCAATGATTATGTTTGATATCATTTGAGGTTATTGTTATAGTCGACTATATATATTATTATATTATTGTATTTGAGGTGTAGAGGTCGTGTCGAGTCTCCAAAGTCAAGTCCTAAGAATGGATACCGATGTCATTGACTTGTGTGTCCCCGTGAGAGATGATACGACTTGGTAGGGTGGTACCTGGACAGGAACCCGCAATATTTGTTTCCTCTCGTTTGTTCTTGGGTGAGGGTGGGACTTGGACAGGAGCCCTCGGGAATTGACGGGGTTATGGGGCCCCTTGGCATATCTTAGACTTAGGTGGATGTCGCGCCCCGACTCAAAAAGGCCCAACCGAGGCGGGCGACGTGAACCGGAATTTAACTAACTGCGGAAAATTTTTGGCGAGGGTTCCCTCTAATCTATAGGTCTCCCTAAACAATTCAAATGCACCCCTTATTTAAACAATTAATTAAGCCACCTCATCTGAAAATAATATAATAATAAAAAAACCACGAAAGGGGTTAATATTTACATTTAAACTCCCGTAGGAGGCTATCTAAAGAAAAAGTGTCCAGACGACGATCACCGCTCCTCAAGCACCGCCAGGCACCGCCGCACCACCAAACACCTGCCCGGTAGGGGCCACCAAAGAGGAGCTAACGGATGCACCTGTAAAACGCAACCCGGGTAGGAGTGAGCAACTAAGCTCAGTAAGGAAACTACACTACGACACAAACAAGGAGGGAACACACCAGTGTCGCCCTTGAGCAGAGCCTGGGTGTACACAGGGGCCCCATAACCCCATCACGTGTCCCTGAAGGCCTCAGTCATGGTCTTCCAGAAGAACTGGTCACATGCTGGGTCACGCTCAATAGCAGGAAACTAACACTGCTGACTCACAAGCAGGAACCTGACACTGCTGGCGGGAAAAGGCACCGCTGAGTAGGCACACCCTCTACTCAAGAGTCGTAGAACACTGGACACCGGCTACACCTCAGAACAAAGCTCGAGGCCGACACGACCTCTAAACCTTGGGATATGTTATTATAAAGGACCACGAGTCCAAAACTGGTACTGGAATTGAAAACCAACATGCATATTAGTAGATCTAAGCAAAAGAAAATCACAAACAAACTCAAAACCACCAAAACCTGGGAATTCAAGTAGGTAGGTTCCCTATCCTAGACTAGAGCAGCTTCAATTCCAGCTGCTGAGCCGTGGATCGTCCTCAATCGCTTCCAAATATCGCCAGATCTGAGCTCAAGAGCGGTGGATTTGAAAAAGAGATTAAAAGAAGGGAGTTCCGTCCCTTTTATAAACGGACGACCCGACTTATGAATGATTGATCTTTCCTAAAGAAAGATCAATCTTTCATGACAATGCAGCTTGACATTCTGGCACTAAACGATCGATCTTTTCAGCAAGGAAAGACCGATCTTCTTAGTGCAGAAAGCTAGACTAGGGATAGAACACAAGCCCAAACCCAGATCTTTAGGTCCCGGATCCAACAAATTGTTCTAAGCAATCATTAACACAAATACGGTCAGTATGTGCACATGCGAGTGTGAAACAAACCGACAAGGTGCAATTTACCAAATTGCCCTTGTGGTCCATAACGAGCCACAGGCCTGACCGAGACGGTCAACCCAGGAGTAGAGGGACATGTCCTCACATCCTAATACCCTTAACGAAAATCTCATCCCGAGATTTGATAAAAGGTAGGGCTCGAAAACAGAAAAGCAGCTATACTAGAGGACATGACAAAAGCTACCTAGAGAAGGAAACAAGTACGGATACTCCTACCGCATGCGCGCATGCGCGCCTCACGCTCCCATGTCATCTCCTCGGTGCCTCTGTGCCTCCACAGTACCTTGACTAAGGGGATTGTCTTGCCCCGCAAGACCAGATCCCTCCGATCAAGTACCTTAACTGGTTGTTCAACGAACAACGCGTCTTCCTCAAGGTCGATGTCATCCACCCTGATGACATGAGACGGGTTTGGGTGGTAGTTCCTCAGCATCGACACATGGAAAGTCAGATGCACAACTGACATGTGCTGAGGAAGGTCCAAGTGATAGGCTACCTCACCAATCCTCTCTAGGATCTTGAACGGCCCGACGAACCTCGGGGCCAACTTGCCACTACTGCAAAACCTGACTGACCCTCTGTATGGTGCTGCTCGCAGGAATACTCTGTCGCCAACTACGAACTCAAGCGGTCGTCGTCTCTGATCTGCATAACTCTTCTGCCGACTCTGAGCCGTCAGAAGTCTCTGCCTGATCTGCACTAGTCTCTTTGACGACCTCCTGACGATGTATGGATCGGTGAGTGATGCCTCTCCAACCTCTGTCCAGCACACATGGGAATGACACGGCCTACCGTACAACATCTCGAAAGGTGCTACTCCACGACTGGACTGGTAGCTGTTGTTGTAGGCGAACTGCACCAAGGGAACGTGCTCCTCCCAGCTGCCTCCTGCATCGAGGACACATGCCCGCGGCATGTCCTCTAAGATCTGGATCGTCTGCTCTGACTGTCCGTGTAACAACCCCCGTCGTCCAGAGCCGCCCAGGGCATGCGAGCTCCGTCTAGGATCCACCCGAGGGTCCCACCCCACACAATATTGTCCGCCTTTGACTCACCGCAGAAATCTGGGAAAACTTCCCAGTGGGTCACATATCCCGGGACCGCTCCAAGACAAACACGCTTAACCCTAGAGTTTTCTTACGGATCACTGCCATCACGGCTTTAAAACGCGTTGTGTCTAATAAGGGTTACTAATAAACTTATTATTTATGTGAGATTGCTTACCTGGTTACCTGGTTCGGCCACATGACCTCCAGGCAAACACCGGCACCCAGATACCCCGGGTCTCACAGTCCGTCTGTCTATGGATGAAATGCGTTGCTGAAGGTGAGGAGTGTGCCAAATGCCTCCTTACAGCCTCGCTAGAACCTGGTGGCGAACCAAGGGTCATGGTCTGACACTATAGACACTGAAACTCCGTGTAGTCTTACCACCTCTCTGACGTACAAACTGCCCAACCTGTCGGTCGAGTCTGTCATACGCATAGGCAGGAAGTGCGTCGATTTGGTCAATCTATCAACGATGACCCAAATCGCGTCATCCCCCCTAGGAGATCTCAGTAGCCCGGTCACAAAGTCCATCGTGATGTGCTCCCACTTCCACTCAGCCTGTGGAAGGGGTTGAAGTAACCCTGGAGTCCACTGGTCCTCTGTCTTAACCTTCTGACAGGTACGTCAGTGCGATATGAAATCCGTCACTGCCCTCTTCATCCCGCACCACCAGAACTGTCGCCGCAGGTTCTGATACATCTTGGTGCTCCTGAGATGAACTGCAAAACCAGAGTGATGAAACTCTCATAGGACGTTCTCTTGTAGAACTGGATCTGTCAAAACCGCTACTCTACCTCCGAATCGTAGCCCTCTGTCTGACGATATTGTCAAGTCTCCGTCTGCGCCCTCCGTGCCTGCCGATGTGCACAACTCCTCTAGCTCTGCATCACTGCGCTGCGCCTCTATCACCCTGATGAGTGAATGAAAGTGCACTCTGAATAGCCTTATAACTAGTTTAATTACTGAATTTTTCATCCTTAATTAGTCTCTTTAGTACTATTTTTATACTTATATGTTGCTTCACAAAGTTATTTGGAATATGGAAGAAAGTGGAATTAAAGAAGCAAAGATATGTCATATTCAACATCAAATCTGTACCTACTCGAAACGAAACAGATGTTGTTCCATAAATGGTTGGAAAGCTCTGGAAGTCTAGTTTCCGAGAGTTTTTACGGTTTATGATTTGGAGTTTTCTAGGGGAAGATATGCCATTGTCAGTACGAGAGGTGCAGGAGCAAGCAGCTACAGAAGAAGAAGATCGATCTAATGCCAAAGAAGATCGATCTATTTTTGTGCTCAGACGCTGACAGAGAGTTGACAGAGGACCAATTATAAAAAGATCGATTTGATCCTTAAAGGATCGATCTGAACCTGGGCGATCTGGAGGTGACCCAGTCTACAGAGAAAGAAGATCGATCCTTTCCCAAAGAAGATCGATCTTAGTCGGGGCGAACCAGGCTACAAACATTGAGAAAAGAAAGAAGATCGATCTTTATCCTTAAGAAGATCGATCTCTGAAAATGAAAGTATCAGATTTAATCAAGAGGTTGAACTAAAAGCTAGGGTTTCTTACCCATATTTAAGAAAGTCGTCCAAGACATACAAGGGAGGTCGGCCAGCACTATCGAAGGAGTTTTGAAGGCTGGAAAGAGGGGAGAAGACCGCATGAAGATCTAGGGTTTTTCTTTCTTATCTTTATTATGAATATCTTGGTTATTTTTATGATGAATATGAGTGGCTAATCCCTTTGCTAAGGAACCGAAGTAGCCCTAACTGAATCATTCTATGTTATTGAATTAATGTTTTAATCAATTTATATTCCTTGTTGTATTCATTATTATAATTGTGATCTTCATCCTTTTACTTGGCCACTAGAAGTATTGTTGTATTCATTATTATAATTGTGATCTTCATCCTTTTACTTGGCCACTAGAAGTATTATAGATTGGTTTATGCGAGATTAGACGAGGGTTCATTCCCTACTTTTGCACGATCTATGAATGCATGAGTTTATGTCAAGACCGGGTTCAAGCTAAGACAACTCTTGGTTCATAATTGTTCTTCAGAGCTTAATAGATTCTTGATTAACATTTTGTTATGGGTACATTAGCAAGGGTTAATTGAGGGTACTTGGTGAAGACTGCGGCCGAACGGATCATCATACCAGAAGAACGAGCCCTTGGAATTAAATTGTGATTTTGTTGATTTAATGCATAGAATGAGGATGTTATGGTGAAATCGGAACCTTATTCTTCATCCATTATATTTCTATCACTTTCTTATTTCAATATTAAATCTTCTATTCTCAATCTTTCATATTTATTCCTTTACCTTCCTTATTTTCTTTCTTCTCTGTTCTTTAGCGTTTTACTCTAATAATCTTTACAAATCTCTGTGGATACGATACTTGTCTTGCTGCTATACTGACCACACCGATTCGTATACTTGCGAGATATAAAATTTATTCATCACACCCTACCTAGAACTGCTGGCATACTCTGTACTGTGTAGAGGAACTTGTTGGAACCCTGATCCTGGAACTCGAGCCCCAACTGGCCCACTGTCTCTAATGTCTGCCAGTGCCACGCTGATAACCCTGCCAGTGCTGCTATGGTGTCTCTCGCTTGTTTGCTCAGCGCGTCTGCTAAGACGTTTGCCTTACCCGAATGGTAATGCAACTCGAAGTCGTAGTCCTCCAGTAGCTCCATCCAGCGTCGCTGCCTCAGGTTGAGGTCAGGTTGGGTGAAAACGTGTCTCAAACTCTTATGGTCCGAAAAGATAGAGAACTTCTCGTCATAGAGATAATGCCGTCAAGTCTTCAGGGCGAAGACCACTGCTGCTAATTCCAAGTCATGGGTCGGGTAGTTCCTCTCATGGTTCTTCAGCTGACGAGAACCATAGGCAACTACGTGTCCCTCCTGCATGATGACCTACCCCAAACCCTCACCACTGGCGTCGCAGTAGACATTGTAACCCATACCTCGCTCAGGGAAGATCAGCGCCGGCGCACTGGTCAACCTCATCCTCAGCTCCACAAAGGATTGCTCACAAGCATCATCCCACACGAACCGGACGGCCTTCTATGCCAGTCTGGTCATCGGTCCGACAACTCTTGAGAAGTCCCGCACGAACCGCATGTACTATCCCGCCAAGCCTAGGAAATTGTGGACCTTAAACACTGTCCGAGGTCTCTACCACTGCACCACTGCATCGACTATGGCGGGGTCTACTGAGATCCCTGCTGCCGACACCACATGTCCAAGGAATCCCACCTGTGCAAGCCAGAACTCGCACTTGGAAGCCATGGCATATAGCTGATGCTCCCGAAGTAGCTGCAACACTGTCGTCAAGTGTCACCCGTGCTCCTCCTCTGACCGAGAGTAGTTCAGAATGTCGTCAACTAACACCACCACGAACTGGTCTAGGAACGGGCAGAAGATCCTCTGCATCAGATCCATGAACGCTGCTGGTGTGTTCGTCAACCCAAACGACACGTACGGGCCGTACCGAGTCCGGAAAGCCATCATCGGGATGTTGCAATCCCAAACTCTCAACTGGTGGCAGCCTGTGTGGAGGTCAATCTTTGAAAAGACTAAAGATCCTCGCAACTAGTCGAACAAGTCATCGATCCACGACATCGGATACCTGTTCCTCACCGACACCCTATTGAGTCTCCTGTAGTCTATGCAAAGTCAAAGGGTACCATCCTTTTTTGCGAACAACACTAACGCCCCCCAGGAGACATGCTGGAACAAATGAAGCCTCTGTTGGTCAGCTCGTCCAACTGGGTCCTGAGCTCTCTCTGCTCTGTAGGTGCCATCCTGAAAGCTAGGAAAGAGATTGATGCGGTACCTGGTACTAGATCAATCTCGAAATCGACCTATCTGGACAGTGGAAGCCCTAGCAACATTTCGGGGAACACGTCTGCAAAGTTGAACACGATCCTAGGAAAACTACTCTACTGCACTCCCTATGAACCAAATAGGGACAGGCTGGCCAACAAGGCTGAAAGCTCGCTGCCATGCTTTCCTACACCGCAAGCAAATGAATTGGCTGAGAATCGATCCCCCAACAACACAAACTGTGTATCATCGGGTGTCCAAGCAACCACAGTCGATGACGACTCGGTATGCTGCTAACCAGTCCATACCAAGTATCACGTCAAAGCCGGTCATATCTAGCACTCGCAGGTCTAGATAGACATGGAGGCCTCCAACCTCCAACGAACAAGATCGGCAAACTCGGTCTACCCTGGATAACCCGCTGATCGGGGAGTCCACTGACTGTGCCACCACTAGCCAACTCATCTCTAATCCTAGTAATGCCACACACAAGCTAACAACATAGGAATTAGATGCTCCTGAATCTATCAGCACATCTACTAAAGAACTGAAAATCTGAAAGATACCTTTGAATACGAATGACTTTGTCGCGGCCTGCTAGTACTATTGGTACTGCGGTGGCGGCTTGTACAGCTGAACGGTGTCCGGCTGCTCACGCGCTTGGAGGGCAAACACACACCCTTGCTGGCCGCCTCCACCTCTGGAGCGCCTCGGTCCAGCCCCTGATCCGTGCCCATCACTGCTCCCCTACCAAACACTGGACCCTCCATCTCAACTGCCCTGCGGCATAGCACCTCGCTCTCCTCGCAGGTGACGGTCTCTACGGAAGTGTCCCACTTGCCCTCACTGAAAGCATGTGACTGACGCGCCATTAGGCTGCTGACCCTGGCCTCCCCCTGACGGAGTCTACCCAGATAGCCCAGCCGTCAGGGGAAACTGGACTGGTGGACTTGGCAACTGTGGCTGAAACTGCTGAGGGCGCCGTGACTGTTGCTGGAAGGGTTGTGGACGCCGCTGGTGCCCTCTATCGAATCCCCCTCTGCCCTATGGTCTCTACGGTGTGTTGGTAGAGAATGCCAGTAGAACTGCCCAACATCTCTCGTCCTGCAACTGCGCCTCCACTGCTAAGGCGTAGATCGGAATTGCTGAGTACGCCTGGAAGAAGTGGGACTTGGTCTGCCGCCTGATCTTTGGCCAAAGTCTCCACTAGAACTACCGTGCCCTGGCTGTCGGATCTGCTACCACCGCCCCTACAAAATGAACCAGATGTATGAACCGGGATGCATACTGCTGAACGGAGCGAGTACCCTGCGGAAGGGATTGGTACTCACAGGTCAGGGCGTCTAACGGCCCCCGCCATCCAGGGCCGCCCAGGGCCTGCGGGCTCCGTCCAAGATCCACCTGAGGGCCCCACCCGACACATAATTGTCCGCTTTTGGCTCACCGCAGAAATCTGGGAAAACTTCCCAGTGGGTCACCCATCCCGGGACCGCTCCAAGACAAGAACGCTTAACAATACCTTTATATGTTATCAAAGCCCCATTCACCTTATCCTATGTTGCCCTAGATGCCTCGCCACCGTCATCTCCTCCCCGATGCATGCCTTGATCCTTATCCAAATCCCATTACTTTGTTTTCTCTGTCACCAAGGCGACACCCTCTGACGTTCCCTACATCACGTCAGGGTCACGCTCACCAAAGCTAGTCGGGCGGCGCATGTTGTCAGACCCAACAACCGAATGCTAAGTTGGCTGCTGAGTTGTCCTCTGTATGTTATCCCTAAGCGAGCCACAATTGTTCCTCGCCGACGGATAGTCCGGCCTCCACTCCCTAGCCGAAGCCACTGGGCGACCCCGTCGACACCAGTTTTGCACAGTATGCCTGTCGCGCCCCGACCCGCGTAGGCCCAACCGGGCCGAGCGACGCGAACCGGAACCTAACCTACTACGGAAATTTTGGCGAGGTTTCCCTCTAATCGTAGTGGTCTCCCTAGCAATTCATAATCATCCTGTATTATACAAACATTCACAAACCTCAAAGACTGAAGCTGAAATATATACAAATCCTCAACAGGGTAAAAGTTATACAAAATCTCTCCCGTAGGAGGCTAACTAAACAAAAGGTATAACAGACGATCACCGCACCTCAAGCACCGCTAGACACCGCCACGTCACCAAACACCGGCCCGGTAGGGGCGACCGAAGAAGAGCTAGCGCCAGCACCTGCAAAACACAGCCCGGGTAAGAGTGAGCACTAAGCTCAGCAAGGACACTACACTACGACACTCACAAGGGAGGCAACACAACAGTGCCGCCCCCAAGTCTATCCTAGGTGTATAAAAGGGTCCCAAAACCCTACCGGAAGTCCGTGAACGTAGGCCCAAAACACTGCAGACTCACAACAGGACACTGAACAGTGTTTGGCGGGCCAGGACAACGCTGGGTAGGCACTCCTCGACCCAAGAGTCAAGAACACCGAACTCCGGCTACACCTCAGATACAACTTGGAGTCAACACGACCTCTACACATCAAACCACATATATTCAGGTCATCTAACCCTATCATCGAAATCAACCGAATACTACAAATCGAGTCCTGGACCAAGCTACCCGCAACGGTCCTAGAGATAGATCCGAACTACCCGAAAGCCCCGGATCGGCGATCAACCCATCGCCAACGTCCTACACAGATGCAACTAATGCACAAAGCAATGCATGTTATGAGCACACGCAGGAATATACATGTAAGCATGCAACAGTATGTGATTGTATATCAAACAAGGTCTGGGCACGGCACCCTGCCGGCCTGGGGTGGTGAACAGGTAAATAAGGTTCAGGATCTGCTACAGTGGTACCACCACCAACTATCAGCAGTCCACCATAACACCTGCACCGGGAAGCAGCCCCGCAAACAACAGCTCACAGATAACACAGATAAAGCCCTCGGCGCACGCCGGCATGCAAGGCTAAGGAAAGCTGTAAGGCTACCCGACCGTTTATTCTAAACATCCCGGGAGTCACCACTCCCCCGGTTCACCACTGCCCCTATTATAGGGCTAATATGCTTAACATATGTACCAGGTATAAGACAGTAAAGAAAACTGTACATGCCAAGCCCCGCGGGAAAAACCAAGAAGAATTTCTCTCTGCCGTAGATGGATCGATCCTTCCCCTCAAGGGAAGATCGATCCTTCTAATGGCAGAGAACAATCTCTCCATATCGTGCCGAGTAATATCGATCCTACTCGCGATAGGGAAACATCTTCACTGCCGTGCCAAGGAGGATCGATCCTTCCCCCCAAGGGACGATCTGTCGCGCCCCGACACGCATAGGCCCAACCGGGCCGGGCGATGCGAAGCGGAACCTAACCTACTGCGGAAATTTTGGCGAGGTTTCCCTCTATTCATAGTGGTTACCCTAACAATCACAACCATCCTGTATTCTACAATTATTACAAACATCAAATACTGAAACTGGATATTTATATACAATCCTCCAACAGGGAAATTATACATTTATCACCCCCGTAGGAGACTATCTATAACAAAAAGATAAAGATTGGAAGATCGCCACCTCTCAAGTACCGCCAGACGCCGCCACGTCACCAAACACTGGCCCGGTAGGGGCGACCGAAGAAGAGCTAGTGCCAGCACCTGCAAAACGCAGCCCGGGCAGGAGTGAGCACTAAGCTCAGCAGGGACATTACACTACGACACTCACAAGGGAGGGAACACAACAGTGTCGCCCCCAAGCAAAGCCTGGGTGTACACAGGGGTCCCATAACCCCACCATGTGCCCCGATGAGGCCCATAACCAACACTACTGTCTCACAGCAGGAAGCTAACACTGCTGGCGGGGTCGTTACTCCTAACCAGAACCGACACCGCTGAGTCGTCACCACTGATCAAGAGACAGGGAACACCGGACACATGGCTACACCTCAGGACTCGGTTCGAGACCGACACGACCTCTAATCATCAAACAACAATCAGTATTCAGGTCAAACTAACCCTATCATCGAAAACGACTGAATACTACAAATCGAGTCATGGACCAAGCTACCCGCAGCGGTCCTAGAGCTAGATCCGGGTTACCCGAAGCCCCGGATCGGCGGTCAACCCACCGCTAGCGTCCTACACAGATGCAACTAATGCACAACACAATGCATGTTATGGACATGCGCAGGATAATACAGATAAACATGCAACAGTATGAGATGATAAATCAAACAAGCTCTGGGCACGGCATCCTGCCGGCCCGGGGTGGTGAACATGATAAATAAGGTCAAAGGAGCTGCTATAGTAGGACCACCACTAACTGCCAGCAGTCCACCACAACACCTGCACCGGGAAGCAGCCCCGCAAACAACAGCTTACAGATGTAACAGATAAAGCCCTCGGCGCACGCCGGCATGCAAGGCTAGGAAAAGCTGTAGGGCTACCCGCCCTTTTATTCTAAACATCCCGTGAGTCATCACTCCCCCGGTTCACCACTGCCCTATTATAGGGCTAACAAGCTTAAACATATGTACCATGTATTAAGACAGTAAAGAAAACCGTCATACAAAGCCTCGCGGGCAAAACCAGACGAATTCCTCTCTCTACCATAGTCATATCGATCCCTCCCTCAAGGGAGGATCCATCCCTCTAATAACATAGAGCGAACTCTCCCTATCGCGCCGAGTCTGATCGATCCGTCCTCCCAGGACGATCGATCCAACTCGCGATAGGGGACATCTTCCCTGCCGTGCCGAGAAGGATCGATCCCTCCCTCCAAGGGTCGATCGATCCCTCCCTCCAAGGGTCGATCGATCCTACTCGCGACGAGGGAAAACCCATGCTATCCAAGGCATCGGGATCGATCGCCCTCAACCGGGGTCGATCGATCCTGCTCGGGTTCAGCATGCCCAACGAAAAGGGATCGATCCATCTCACAGACGGATCGATCGGTTGGGTTCTCCGATAAGCCGACAGCGAGAAATACCGCCGGAAAACTCCACCAAATCCCACCAAAACCTGGGATTTAGTAGTTCGAAGCATCACGAATCCAAAACCGACAAAAATGCTACAATCGAACATGTATACAATGAGTTCTAAGCATGTGAACATCGACAGCTGGAAAAAGCTTCCAAAAACCCGGAGAAACTAGGTAGGAATCCCTACCGGAGCAAGAGCAGCTTCAATCCCAGCTGCTGAGACTTGGATCGTCCACGAACTCTTTGAAATCCAGAGAAAATCTCAGCCAAGAATTCGGATTTCGAAAGAGATCTGAGGAAGAAGGTTCTGTTTGTTTTATAGGCAAACGAACCGACTTAGCAGGATCGATCCGTCCAAGGAGACCGATCGATCCAGCTAAGAGAGCGATCGATCCAGCCAAGGAAACGATCGATCCAACCAAGAGGCCGATCGATCCTTCTCCGAGTCCGATCGATCCGTCCTAACAGACCGATCGATCCGACTCGACGATCCACGTTCCTATCAAAGACCGATCGATCCTTCTAGGAAGGAAGGATTGATCCGTCTCTCGCAGGAAGCTGAGCTTGGGTTAAGACTTCAACCCAAGCCCGGATCTTTCGATCCCGGGTCCCACTAACCATTCTAGCCAAACAATACCACAAACATGGTCAGTGTGTGCACACGCGGGTGTGAAATGAGCTGACAAGGCGCAATTTACCAAATTGCCCTTGCGGTCCACGACGAGCCACAGGAGTAGAGGGACGGGTCCTCACATCCTAATACCCTTAAAGGAAATCTCGTCCCGAGATTCGATAAAGGTAGGGCTCGGAACAAAAGAAACAGCTACACTAGAAGACAAGACAAAAGTTACCTCGAGAAGAGAACAAGTGCGGATACTCCTGCCGCATGCGCGCCTCGCGCTCCCAAGTCATCTCCTCGACGCCTCTGTGCCTCCACAGTACCTTGACCAAGGGAATCGTCTTGCCCCCGCTGTCGAACCTGACAGAACCTCTATACGGTGCTGCCCGCAGGAACACACTGTCGCCAACTACGAACTCAAGCGGTCATCGCCTCTGATCTGCGTAGCTCTTCTGCCGGCTCTGAGCTGTCAGAAGCCTCTGCCTGATCTGTGCTAACCTCTCTGACGACCTCCTGACGATGTCTGGACCAGTGAGTGAAGCCTCTCCAACCTCTGTCCAGCACACTGGGGAACGACACGGCCTACCGTACAACGCCTCGAAAGGTGCTACTCCAAGACTGGACTGGTAGCTGTTGTTGTAGGCGAACTCCACCAAGGTAACGTGCTCCTCTCAGCTGCCTCCTGCGTCGAGGATACATGCTCTCAGCATGTACTCCAGGATCTGGATCGTCCGCTCTGACTGCCCGTCTGTCTGCGGATGAAACGCCGTACTGAAGGTTAGGAGTGTGCCAACTGCCTCCTGATAGCCCTGCCAGACCCTACTGGTGAACCTGGGGTCATGGTCTGACATGATAGACACTGGAACCCCGTGTCGTCTGACTACCTCTCGGACGTACAAACCTCCCAACCTGTCAGACGAGTCTGTCGTCCGCATAGGCAGGAAATGCGCCGATTTGGTCAATCGATCAACGATGACCCAAATCGCGTCATTCCCCCTAGGAGACCTCGGCAACCCGGTCACGAAGTCCATCGTGATGTGCTCCCACTTCCACTCAGCTAGTGGAAGCGGCTGTAGTAACCCCGGAGTCCGTTGGTGTTCTACCTTAACCTTCTGACAGGTAAGGCAGCGCGATACGAACTCCGTCACTGCGTAGAGGAAGCTGCTAGATCCCTGATCCTCAAACTCGAGCCCCAACTGGCCAACTGTCTCTAGAGCCTGCCACTGCCGCGCTGACAACCTTGCAACCGCTGCTCTGGTGTCTCTCACCTGTATACTCAGCGCGTCTGTTACGACGTTTGCCTTACCAGGATGGTAATGCAACACAAAGTCGTAGTCCTCTAGTAGCTCCATCTAGCGTCGCTGTGGATACCGTAACTAACACCTTGCTCGGGGATGATCAGCACCGGTGCACTGGTCAACCTAGTCCTCAGCTCCACAAAGGCTCGCTAACAAGCATCATCCCACATGAACGGGACGGCCTTCTGTGTCAGTCTGGTCAACGGCCCGGCGACTCTGGAGAAGTCCCGCACGAACCGTCTGTAGTACCCCGCCAAGCCCAGGAAACTACGGACCTCGAACACTGTCCTCGGTCTCTGCTACTGTACCACTGCCTCGACCTTGGCGGGGTCGACTGAGATCCCTGCTGCCGACACCACGTGTCCAAGGAACCCCACCTGTGCAAGCCAGAACTCGCACTTCGAAGCCTTGGCATAAAGCCGATGCTCCCGAAGTAGCTGCCACACTGTCGCCAAGTGTCACTCGTGCTCTGCCTCCGACCGAGAGTAGATGAGAATGTCGTCGACGAACACCACCACGAACTCGTCTAGGAAAGGCTAGAAGATCCTCTGCATGAGATCCATGAACACTGCTGGTGCGTTCGTCAGTCCAAACGGCATCACCACGAACTCGTACAGGCCGTACCGAGTCCGGAATGCCGTCTTCGGGTTGTCGCAATCCCGAACCCTCAACTGGTGGTAGCCGGTGCGGAGGTCGATCTTCAAGAACACTGAAGATCCTCTCAACTAGTCAAACAGGTCATCGATCCGCGACATCGGATACCTGTTCTTCACCGTCACCCTGTTGAGCCGCCTGTAGTTTATGCAAAGTCGAAGGGTACCATCCTTCTTCTTTGCGAACAACACTGGTGCCCCCCAGGGAGACATGCTGGGATGGAAGAAGCCTCTGCTGGTCAACTCGTCTAACTGGGTCCTCAACTCACTCTGCTCTGCTGGTGCCATCCTGAAAGCTGGTAGAGAGATCGGTGCGGTACCTGGTACTAGGTCGATCTCAAAATCGACCTCTCTGGGCGGTGGAAGCCCTGGCAACACCTCGTGAAACAAGTCGGTGTACTCGCACATGATCCTGGGAAAACTGCCCTGCTGCACTCTCTCAGCACCGGACAGGGACAGGCTGGCCAACAAGGCTGAGAGCTTGCTGCCACGCCTCCCCATACCACAAGCAAAAGAATCGGCGGAGAACCGATCCCCCAACAACACAAACCGTGTCCCGTCAGGTGTCCAAGCGACCACCCTCCGGCGACCACAGTCGATGACGGCCCGGTATGCTGCCAACCAGTCCATACCGAGTATCACGTCAAAACCGGTCATGTCTAGCACCCGCAGGTCTAGACAGACCCGGAGGCCTCCAACCTCCAAGGAACAAGATCGGCAGACCCGGTCCACCCTGACCGCTCCACCGATCGGTGAGTCTACGGACTGTGCCACCTCTAGCCGACTCGTCTCTAATCCTAACGATGTCACACACATGCTAGCAACATAGGAAAGAGACGCCCCAGAATCTATCAGCATATCTAATAAGGACTAGAAAGCTGAAAGATACCATGAGGACGGATGGCTCTGCCGCTGCCTGCTGATAGTGCTGTGGCTGCTGGTACAATTGTACGGTGTCCTGCTGCTCGTGCACTGGGAGAGTAACCACACGACCTCGCTGGCTGCCTCCACCCCTAGAGCAGCTCGGTCCAGCCCCTGATCTGCGCCCACCACTGCTCCCCTGCCAAGCAAAGGGCCCTCCGCCTCTACTGCCCTGCGGCACAGCGCCCCGCGCTCCTCGCAAGGAACAGTCTCTACGGTAGTGCCCCAGCTGTCCGCACAGGAAACACGTGACTGACGCGCCAGGCTGCTGACCATGGCCTCCCCCTGACGAAGCCTGCCCAGATGGCCCGGCCGTTAGTAGAAACGGGGCTGGTGAACTCGGCAACTGCTGCCGAAAGTGCCGCTAACGCCGCCGCTGGCCTCTGCCGAATCCCCCTCTGAACTGGGGTCTCTGCGCCGCGCTGGTAGAGGATACCGGTGGAACTGCCCGGCACCTCTCGTCCCACAACTGCGCCCCTACTGCCAAGGCGCAGTCCAGAACTGCTGAGTATGCCTGGAAGCGGAAAGAACTGGCCCGTCGTCTGATCTCTGATCGAAGCCCCTGCTCAAACTGACGTGCCCTGGCCACTGGACCTGCTGCCTCACCACTGAACCTAGACGGGTCTAGCTGCAGAAAATCCAACAAGACCGCCGCAGCGGTCTGCCCGTCGACAGGAGGGAGAACCCTCTCCTCGGTGAGAAAGGTCTCCTCCCGTGCGACCGCGACCATCGCTGGTGATGGCGTAGCCCGTCTAGCTCTGACCTCCCTGACATGTACTACCTTGTCTGGTCGGGTGGGTCGACCAAGTCGTGCCCCACCCCGACCAACAATCGAAGGTCGGCCTCGAGCTCCCGATATCTGCGCGATCACCAATGACAAACGAGCATTTACTCGTCAGAACGGCAAAACAAATGACACAACAATAAAGTGGAAGACATAACACATCACAAGAAGAGCATGCACGGATGTTCTAGACATATAACTAACCCAGTCCACGCTCAATCTCAACCAAACCTGATCCTAACACCCTGGGATCTACAGCCTATGCCCTGATACCAAGTTGTTACGCTCCGACCCGCGTAGGCCCAACCGGGCCCGGCGACGAGAAGCGGAACCTAACCTACTGCAGAAATTTTGGCGAGGTTTCCATCTATTCGTAGTGGTTACCCTAACAATCACAACCATCCTGTATTCTACAATTATTACAAACTTCAAAGACTGAAACTGGATATTTATATACAATCCTCAAACAGGGAAATTATACATTTATCACTCCCATAGGAGACTATCTATAACAAAAAGATAAAGACTGGAAGTTCGCCACCTCTCAAGTACCGCCAGACGCCGCCACGTCACCAAACACCGCCCCGGTAGGGGCGACCGAAGAAGAGCTAGTGCCAGCACCTGCAAAACGCAGCCTTGGTAGGAGTGAGCACTAAGCTCAGCAGGGATACTACACTACGACACTCACAAGGGAGGTAATACAACAGTGTCGCCCTCAAGCAAAGCCTTGGTGTACACATGGGTCCCATAACCCCACCATGTGCCCCGATGAGGCCCATAACCAGCACTACTGTTTCACAGCAGGAAGCTAATACTGCTGGCGAGGTCGTCACTCCTAACCAGCGCCGACACAGCTGAGTCGTCACCACCGATCAAGAGACAGGGAACACCGGACACATGGCTACACCTCAGGACTCGGCACGAGACCGACACGACCTCTAATCATCAAACAACAATCAGTATTCAGGTCAAACTAACCCTATCATCGAAAACGACTGAATACTACAAATCGAGTCCTGGACCAACCCACCGCCAGCGTCCTACACAGATGCAACTAATGCACAACACAGTGCATGTTATGGACATGCGCAGGATAATACAGATAAACATGCAACAGTATGAGATGATATATCAAACAAGGTCTGGGCACGGCATCCTGCCGGCCCGGGGTGGTGAACATGATAAATAAGGTCAAAGGAGCTGCTGCAGTGGTACCACCACCAACTGCCAGCAGTCCACCACAACACCTGCACCGGGAAGCAGCCCCGCAAACAACAGCTTACAGATGTAACAGATAAAGCCCTCGGCGCACGCCGACATGCAAGGTTAGGAAAAGCTGTAGGGCTACCCGCCCGTTTATTCTAAACATCCCGGGAGTCATCACTCCCCTGGTTCACCACTGCCTTATTATAGGGCTAACATGCTTAAACATATGTACCATGTATTAGACAGCAAAGAAAACCGTCATACAAAGCCCCGCGGGCAAAACCAGACGAATTCCTCTCTCTGCCAAAGTCGGATCGATCCCTCCCTCAAGGGAGGATCGATCCCTCTAATGACATTGAGCGAACTCTCCCTATCGGGCCGAGTCCGATCGATCCGTCCTCCCAGGACGATCGATCCGACTCGCGATAGGGGACATCTTCCCTGCCGTGCCGATAAGGATCGATCCCTCCCTCCAAGGGTCGACCGATCCTCCTCGCGACGAGGGAAAACCCATGCTATCCAAGGCATCGGGATCGATCACCCTCAACCAGGGTCGATCGATTCTGCTCGGGTTCAGCATGCCCAACGAAGAGGGATCGATCCATCTCACAGACGGATCGATCGGTTGGGTTCTCTGATAAGCCGACGGCAAGAAATACCGTCGGAAAACTCCACCAAATCCCACCAAAACCTGGGATCTAGTAGTTCGAAGCATCACAAATCCAAAACCGGCAGAAATGCTACAATCGAACATGTATACAATGAGTACTAAGCATGTGAACATCGACAGCTGGAAAAAGCTTCCAAAAACCCGAAGAAAGTAGGTAGGAATCCCTACCGGAGCAAGAGCAGCTTCAATCCCAGCTGATGAGCCTCGGATCGTCCACGAACTCTTCGAAATCCAGAGAAAATCTCAGCCAAGAATTCGGATTTCCAAAGAGATCTGAGGAAGAAGGTTCTGTTTGTTTTATAGGCAAACGAACCGACTTAGCAGGATCGATCCGTCCAAGGAGACCGATCGATCCAGCTAGGAGAGCGATCGATCCAGCCAAGGAAAGGATCGATCCAACCAAGAGGCCGATCGATCCAACCAAGAGGCCGATCGATCCTTCTCCGAGTCCGATCGATCCGTCCCAAGAGACCGATCGATCCGACTCGACGATCCACGTTCCTATCAAAGACCGATCGATCCTTCTAGCAAGGAAGGATCGATCCGTCTCTCGCAGGAAGCTGAGCTTGGGTTAAGACTTAAACCCAAGCCCGGATCTTTCGATCCCGGGTTCCACTAACCATTCTAGCCAAACAATACCACAAACATGGTCAGTGTGTGTACACGCGGGTGTGAAACGAGCCGACAAGGCGCAATTTACCAAATTGCCCTTGCGGTCCACGACGAGCCACAGGAGTAGAGGGACGGGTCCTCACACGATCGATCCTACTCGCGACGAGGGGGATCCCATGCTACCCAAGGCACAATGATCGATCGTCCTCACCCGAGAATGATCGATCATGCTCGAGTTCAGCATGACCAACAAAGAAGGATCGATCCCTCTCACAGAAGGATCGATCGCGATAGGTTCTCCGGCAACCCTCCGACGAGAAATACCATCGGAAAACTCCACCAAATCCCACAAAACCTTGGGATCTAGTAGTACGAAGGACCACGAGTCTAAAACCACAATCTAACAAGTATATAACAAGATCTAAGCAAAAGATCACAGACAACCGGAAAAACTTCCAAAACCCGGAAGAATTGTAGGTAGGATCCCGACCTATGCAGTAGCAGCCTCAATCCCAGCTGCTAGGCCTCGGATCGTCCACAATCTCTTCGAAATTCAGAAAATCTCAGCTCAAGAACTCGGATTTCAAAAGAGATTCAAGGAAGAAGGTTACGTCCGTTTTATAGACAAACGAACCGACCTAAGCAGGATCGATCCGTCCAAGAGGAACGATCAATCCGTCCAAGAGAGCGATCGATCCGTCCCAAGAGGAACGATCGATCCTTCTCAACGATCCGACTTCCTGGCATTGAACGATCGATCCTTCTAGCAAGGAAGGATCGATCCTTCTTTCGCAGGAAGCTAGACTTGAGCTATAACTTAAGTCCAAGCCCGAATCTTTCGATCCCGGGTCCCCATAACCATTCTAGCCAAATATTACCACAAACATGATCAGTGTGTGCCCACGCGGGTGTGAAACTAGCCGACAAGACGCAATTTACCAAATTGCCCTTGCGGTCCACGATGAGCCACAGGAGTAGAGGGACGGGTCCTCACAATGCCATTCCCCAGGTATAGGATCTTCACACATTTTCTCTTTCGCTGACATTGAGCTGCTATCGCCCTCGGAGCTTCCACCTTGGAAAATAGGGGTTTCATTCCCTTCCCCAGTCATTGGAGTTTTCCCTTTTTCCGTCACATTTTCGACAACCAGAGTGGCGGAGCCAGTGGATGAACCGGACAGCGCCCCTCTTTGTGACCAAAACAACCACACCCATCGCACAAAGAAATGTTTTCATATATGAATGGTTGTAGGAAAGGTTCACCCATATCTTAATTTCCTTAACATGGTGCCAATGAATGTCGGAAGGGTGAGGTCAACCTCGACGCACACCCGAGCATACTTGCATCGGTCGGTGAACTTGGTCACCGTATCAAGAAAAATCGGTATACCAGCGTCTGAGACGATATCAAAGATCGCCTCCCTATCATAGAACTCAGCTGGCAAGTCCAATAGGCTGATCTAGAGTGGAGCTTTCGTGAAAGCAACTTCCATCGACCAAAAAAAGTTCCTCCATCTGATCCGAGACAGCAGTAGTCTATCCACCATCCACTGACCTCCGATGAGTATTCGAAACATGTTCTCATCGGAGTCAAACTTGAACGCAAAACCCCCTTCACCATATCAGTCACTAGGAAGGGGGCATCTGTTTGCTATTGGCCAGCCAATCGCCGGCGCAAGAACTCAAGACCAACTCTCCCTCTAACATAGCGGCCAAAGAGGGTATGATTCCATTTGCTTCTCGGATGATGCAGCAGTTCCAGCAAAATCCCAGTCGGAATTTTCCGATACCTTTTATAGCTATTTGCTCCGCCAAATCACCACCGCTCATCCTCATCGGGGCACTGAGGTATGTTGTCGCAGCAACTTTAGCGATGAAGTAGGCCGCAATCCTCTAGAACGAGCTGATAGCTTTTCTATTCTCTATTTTCTTTGCATAAAAATGTGTCAGCGAGTTGGATCTTTTAGTAGGAACTAAAAACTAACCAGTACATATCCAAAAATTTGCAGCAAGTCCATGAATTCAGTTTTCATGACTGAATCATTATGTTTCTTGGTGGACGAATTGCTCAAGATGTATATGATATGATACACCTCCAATACCTACTTTTAGTGCTACAAACTATTTCGTCCACATCACTCATAATTGATAGATAATAGCTAGATAAAGTGGGGTAGCACAATGATAGAAAGCCAAATCCACATCCTACTGGCATTCTCCAGTTCTGGCAACAGCTTCATTCTCCCCCCAGAGCTCTTCTCATGAGCAGTATTCTGACTAATACTTGTCGAGTTTTCATTCACTGTAAATTTTATACAAACATGAAAAACAAATTAGAAAGTGAGAATATTAATTTAATATGCTCAGCTAAGAAAAAAGAAATATATATATTAAAAGTATTGAATGAAATGAGGGGGTGTCGGTACGCAGTACCATGGAGGCTACTTGAGTTCTCTTCGATTGAGTTTTCGAATTGCCGGAAAACTGCAGCATCTGTTGAATTTGCTGGCAGCTTCAACAGTCCTGCACCATTAGAAAGATATATTCCCTATGGGTAAAAATCTTTTTCGTTCATCGATAAGGAGTTTTACAAGTTTACTGACTTGAAGAAATAAAGTTCTTATAAGTGCATTATCTGCCTGCAGTTGGAAGTCAGATAACATCTTTTTTGATATTTCCTATCCATAAAATTCTTTCATGTTCGTCAATAAGGATTTATCTGAGCCGACTGACTTAAAAGAAATAAAGCTTTTAAAAGTGTGTTCGAAGTTAAATGACATCCTTTTTCCGAAAAACTTAAGCCCTTAGAGAGAGTGTGAGTTTATATGAGAAAAACTCTATTTTAGTGTCATATTACTGTAGCGACTCAACCCAAAAGTTGAAGCGGTTGAAAAGAATGAGTTTATATGTTATAGTCTAACACATACATGATCTAAGAACTGTTGCTACCATGTTTGCTTGCATGGTAGCATATAGTTTCGTCTAGGTGATATATATATAATGGGAGTTGATAAATTTGTGTAGAATTGAATTCTTATGCATGAGTTGGCCGGGTGAGTACGTAGAAGTGATCTTGCTTACTTATGCAATTGGAAACGTTGACAGGAGCATGGCAAGCGGGCGGAAGGGCAAAAGTGCGGTTGAGATTGATATGCAAGCCAAGCTCCGGCTGGTTCCGGTCCTTGATCAGCACACACAAGCACTTCAAGCTCTTAGCCACCACATCCTTGAGGCTGGCGCAGCAGTCCGGGAACGGAGCCTTGGCGTCGCTGCTGCCATCGATGTAGGTGAGGCACGGCGCCAGCCCCACCAGCTGGTCTTTGCACTCAGCGCTGTCGCTTGCGAAGTCCGACCTTACCAGGTTAAGCGACGACAGGCTGCACAGAGCCAACAAGAAGATGATTGGAACAAGAAGAGGAGATGATGATGATGATGATGGCATCGCCATACTTAGAATCCAGAATGAAATGTTTGGGAGAGTGCTTGGTATGTACCCATTGAAGGTGTACTATATAGCTAGAGAGGAGTTATGAGGTTGGTTGTTAGTTGGCACGTTGTGTAGATGAACAGCTGATCTTGTAGGCATGCATTATAGAGCCGACCATCTGGGCTGTGTGTCGACAGAGTACGAATTGTGGTGGTGGATATGGATCTATCGTGGAGTTAAGATATAGCTTTGGATCGATTTCATCATCATTATTGCATACATATACAACCACTGGCGGATTTAAAATTTTAATTAAATGGGGACTCAAAAAATTTTCAAGCCTCACTTAAAATACGAAGGAATGCCTACATATATAATGTACCTTGACCAACTCATTCACTAACACAAAATACCAAGGTATAAAAATAACTAACAAAAATACATGATAAAAGAAATAAACAAACTAAGTCGATCGTCACTAATCGTGATAATTGCATCCTACGGGGCTTCATATTCTGAAAGCGTTGTAAAATAACTTCATCATCAATCACTACTAGAAAAAAAGGTAAAGATCACGCTAGAAAAATCAAAAAGATCTCGGTTTATAAAAAAATCGTGATAAAGAAAATGAGAAGAGTGATTGAATCATAGTTGGTTTTTTTTAATCACAGTTATTTAAAACTGTGATTAAATATATAAAATAATCTCAGTTTTTAACTGTGATTAAAACTATGTGATGCTTGTAATTAAAACTCAGGTTTTATCTGTCATTGAAACTTTACAGTGCGCCTAATGGAATTAGGACTCCCGCTGTCCCGCGTATCTACACTTCTCATCCCCTCGCGTCTAAGGTTCTTCACGGGCCGCCTCCATGATCTGAGGGTTTTCTGCGGTCGGCATCGTTCTTCTCCATCCACTCGCTCCTCTCCCGCTTTGGTGGTGGATCTGAAGCTCCGACGGCCCAGGACCTCTGGTCTCTTCATGGCGTTGCTGGATCTCGTCGACTACTTAGGCGGCTGCTGCGATCCAGTGGATCTAGAGGTAGGGTTCTTCGAGGACCACCTCCTTCCTCTCCCCTGATCCTAGGGTTTTCGCCAGTTGCCCACCCACCAGGATTCGAGGGTTCTTTTGGCGATCTTGCTAGAAACGTGGATTCTTGGTGCTTAGTTGTGGTTAATTCTTTTTGGTTGGTGAAATCTTGGTAATTAGGGCTTGTGATCTCTGGTTTTCGGTGGATTTTAGTGTTTTGAATTTTCATTGTCTGCAGCAGTATGAATTGAGATCAGATTTTTGCTTGGTTGAATGAAAGGAACGAACAAGATGTAGGGTTCTATGATCAAAGAATTCAGCACTAGCTGTATTCCCAATCTCCATAAATTGGACTCTAAACATAGGGGAAATATGGAAACTTTGAAATGATTTTGTTTACAGTCCTTTCTTAAGGCGCGGTCACATGAGTTTATGTTAAAGAAATGCCAGTTAGCAGATAGTATCTCAAGATGTATGGGGATCACTAAGCTGTCTATTGCTTTTTCGTGCAGGGCAACCATCACTATTGTCTATTGCTACGGGAAACTTAACAAAGCCTCTTTGTTTCTATACCATCTGCCAACATAAGCTTTGAACATAACCTTCTTCTTTCACATTCATAGTGCTATTTACAATGCGTTACTGTCATTTTTCCCATTGCAATAGGTTAATTTAGTCATCTTTGTTTTCCTTCAATACCTTAGTGAACATTAAGTTAAATTGCAAGAAGCAACAAATGACATTGAAAAAGACACTATGTTTACCTTGTCATAGCAGATGCTTGCTGAGCCAGTTCCCATTTTTGGAAGATAAAAGTTGAAAAAGCCATTGAAAATTGCTTCGGAAAGACGTGGAGTTTCTGACAGCTTAAGATGGATGGAAGCTGAGAAAATTAGTAGTTTTTCGATGTTTTCAAAAACAAGACACAGCCGTCTTAAGTCTCCAATGAACTCAGCCCTGTCATGCAAAAAGTTTCCTGCAACAGAAAAAGAAAAAATTATAACAGAAAAAGATTAAAAGCTGTTTTACAATAATAGTCCATGAAAAAAAATGGTTAGATGTCCTATGTATCCTATTGTGAACCATGTAGACAATGAGTACAGTAGAGTAACAGACCATATATTGTAATTTATTCCTGACATCATATACTAAGATTCTAGCTAAATCATAATTGATTGAAGTTTTGTGACCCATTGAAGACAGAATAGACTGAAGTTCTTATGGTCCTTGCTTAGAAAAAATACACAATCAGTTGTATTGAACTTCTCAGGATCATTTCTAGCTGCGACTTTCCTTCATTGCCCATCCGCCTGCTTTTAATCATTACAGGTTTCACTAGTTATTTTTTTATAACACGGACAACATATAATTTTTTTTCTCAATGTATTCTACATTATTATAGTATAAGATTTCCTGTATGGTTCTTATGATTCACCAATCTGTAGGTTTCAAAAACCAGTATATTTCTTATGATTCACCGATCTTGAGGTTTCAAGAAAAGAATTAGTTAACTCATGAAAGTGCATTACTCTTCATTTGAGGACCTTCTGTAGTCATTTCCATGTGTAGTGGAGTTTTGTATGTTGATGCCCACTTAAATCTTGATACATCAGAATGTACAATTCTGCTGCAAATTTTGATACATCAGAATGTACATAAGCATGATTGATAAATTTTGATACATCAGAATGGTTATTTATAAGTGCATCTTGCATAGAATTTGAATTTCCTATAATTTTTTTTATCTAATAATTGGTGGTGGATTTATTGTAGTTTTTCTGAATTTATCTAAAGCTTATGTGGTGCTTTATCTAATATGTTTATTTATTTATTTATTTTTTGTGTGTGTAAAGAGACGTTTACATTTCTCCCAAGGTGATTGTGTTGGAAGAGGGAAGAGCTCCATTCAATCCAAAAACATTGCGACTCGGTAAGATTTACTATTCATGTCTTAGTAATTTTTACTTGACATCTTTTAGCGTATACATGTAAAGGGTTATGAGATTGTGTATTTCACACTATTTTGGATAAAGAAAATTATTTTTACTATATCCACAATTGGTTTTATTCATATAGGGATTTATAAATCTACTTAAAATGGATAAATCTTGGATACTTAAGGATCGAAGATCAGAAGACTATGAGGATGGGGTTAAACAGTTTGTTAACTTTGCTGTGATCCATGCAAGTAATCTTCAATCCATTAGATGTCCCTGTACGGTTTGTGGGAATTTGAAATACCAAGAAGTTGATGAGATTAGAAATCATTTATTTTTCCATGGTATTGATAAGAGTTATCGCACATGGATATGGCATGGAGAAGCAATCGCCAATAAGGCATCAGAGTTTGTAAATGAAGGAGATTTCTTTCACGAACAAGTGGACACTTCCCCTGTACATGATGCAGCAGATGCTGTGGAAATGGTTGAAGCTGCATACAATCATTGCACGACTGATCCTGATGAGTTTAAAAAGCTACTTGAAGACGCAGAAAAACCATTGTATCCTGGTTGCAATAAACACTCGAAGTTATCTGCCCTTATTAGAATGTTTAAGTTCAAAGCTAGACATCATTTGTCCGATTTGGGTTTGTCAGATTTGTTAGTGATGGTTGCTGACTTTCTACCGGCCATTAATGAAGTATCGTTAACTGCGTATGAAGCAGAAAAGACCATGGCTGCCTTGGGGATGGGATATGAAAAAATACATGCATGTCCTTTTGACTGCATCCTCTATAGAAAAGAGTTCAAAAATGATTAATTATGTCATATTATTAGTTTTTCTCATAGACTGTGTGCATGTGTTATAGGATGAGGTAATCAAACAGGCAGAAGATGGGAGTATATGTATTGAAGGGAGTGATAACATCCTAACTAAGGCTTTAGGTAAGCCGGAGCATTCTGGTCGCGTTAGGGGTGTAGGAGGATCTGTTACACCAACCATATACTTCCACCTGACTAGAAGTGAAAATCATTCACGTTGTGAGGAGAAGGTGAAAGGTCTTGAGGCACAGATGTTCCAAATGAAAGCTGAAATGCAAACTCTAATCAATGCAATGGGACAACACGCTGCCCGCACACCACAATCTGAACATGGTTCAAACACTTTCAAGGGCGATAACATGGGAAGTCCACAGTTTGATCTATTTGCAATGGAAAGAATTGTTGATGTTGCAAAAGAAAAAACAGCTCCTATTGCAACGGATAGGAATGTTCCTATTGCAATGAAAAATAGGGTGAGAGGTAATGATATTCAACCTCCAAACCCTAAACCAAAAGGGAAGAAGGTGTGTACTTCAACATGTTATTTTTATGTTTGACATTGCTATCGTATTCTTCTTTATGTCTAACATTTCAATGCCTTGTAGAGCCATCCATGTAAATTGGCAGTGGGATCGCGCGATAACATCGTTGCACATGGTACGGTGTATGAGAGAGTCGGTCCTGATGAAAAAATTCATACGATACCTCTAGGGGAGGGAAATGTGCGAATATCTATTGATCATGTGATAGTAAAGGATGCTCTTCTTCCATTTCCTATCACAGGAGAGGATAATACTGTAGGAGGGGCAATAGGGTTTCAATTACCTTGGCCCGAGGATATTGTATTGGTCGGCAATGATCAGGTATATTGGACAATATGGAGAGCTTTATTATAATTCCTTCACCGTAACCAAGATTATATTTATTTAATTGCTTTTTATTTGCTTTGTAGAGAGCTTCGAAACATTTTGGAGTTATTCACAATGAGGTTAGAATAATGCTCTTGTTATATTTTCAGATGATCTACTTTATAATCATCTAGCATGATTTCTTATAAAAGAACTTAAGAGTCCATTTTAATCATGTCATCAAATAGTATAAATGTTTATTTTGTCTGATAGGCTTGAACATCAGAGTCCCATGTAATCCTTGGGGCTCAACTTGTTGACTTTTATCTTTTGTATTTAGGCAACTTCAAAAAATACTGATTGGGAAAACAACTTGGAGTCAATTCGTTCCTTTGTTTCATTTGCTAAGCAACTAGATTATAAGGAAGCCATTAGCATTGCACTAGAGAAGGAGATATTTGGCGAGGGGGTCCCAATTGAACTTCAAAGAGAAGACATGGAGTATATATGTGAAATGAAGGAACTAACTGCTACCTGCATAATGTTATATATGAGGTAATATTAATTAAATACATTCAATGTTAAGATTTTACATATATAATGGTTATTTAACAATTATCTTCTTTATGTTAGTCATCCCTTTTGCATTTGGAAGGCTGCCAATATTCTGTTTGTTAACCCCTGTACCATTAGCGGAACAACAAAGGTTGGTGGAGGTTCAAAAGCAACATCGCTAGCAACTAGACTAAGGGAAGTCACGACTGAAAAACTCATTTTCTTCTCCTATAATGTTGGGTAAATATCATATTTCTATCTCTTTTATGTGATCCTTATGATATGTTTATGTATCGTAGTCATACATGTACTTAAACGACTTGTTTTATTTTAGGAAGCACTGGATACTAGTGGTCATGGATTTGTCTTCTTCAATAGTGTACTATCTTGATTCACTTTATACTGAAGTCAACCCAAGCCTTGAAATTGTCATTAATACGTAAGCCTTTGAACTTTGTTCATTGCCATATAACTTTTTTTATTATAATAATTATAACTAACAGTATTTTGGTGTTAAAGTGCACTCAAAATTTATGAAACTACAAAGGGAAACAGGAGGAGAAGTTCAACTTGGAAAGTAGTTAAGGTATTAATTTATGACTTTTTTTTCTTTTTTTTTATTGGACACGATAGTTCTATATGCATTTCTAAATTTTCCTTAATGTTTTTATGTAGTGCCCAAAACAACCTCCAAGTGTGGCATGTGGATTTTATGTCATGAGGTACATGAAGGACTTGATTAGTGATCAAGACATCTTAACCAAAGGAAGTGTGAGAATATTTACGTCTTTCTTGCAAATCTTCTAGTTAATATGATTTCCATTACTGTTTCTTAAACATGAGGTCTTACAGTTCAATGGAAAAAAGAATTACACGATTGCCGAAATTGATGAAGTACGAGCTGAGTGGATAAGTTTCGTCCTCCGAAGAATCTGATCGGCTATTTAAATGTGAGTTTGCTACTTAGGTAAATAACTCTTGTTGTTTAATTGCTGATTTCTTGTCTATTCAAATCAATTAACCTAGTCGAAAAAACTCTTGCACACAGAAGTTAAAACAGTACTATATATCGTCTAGTACATTCATCTATTAAGTTCATAAGCCTGTTTTATTGAAAAAATATTACACATAATGGCATATATAGACCAACAATAAGCATCGATAATTTATTGTTCCATATGGATGGTCAATATAGTTTAAGCCTTATCGGTAGTTGTTCTGATTTATTAGTTAGACCATCAATGTGTATCTAATGAAACCAGTAAAAAACAGCATAGATCTAAGATAAGCTCATATAATTTATGAGATTTCTATATTAGCTAGTTTACGTCAATAGGTTGTATTTAATTTATAAGTGTACTTCTATATTTTGATGCGATCAGATAAATGCCTTGAATTCATCAGTGAGTCTATATTCATCTGACCCCCCAAATGATTGCTAGTAGTTTAAGTTGGGACGTCATGTGCCATGATCTTCTCATCACTGCCAAGATGATCCCCTGTAGTTTGAATCTTAAGAAATTATTCACTCCAGTCCATTATAAAAAAAGAAGAAGCAAAACCCTCCAAAATCACCTGTAAGTGCCTGTATCTTTCAATGAATGGTGTAGATAAGCTCAAATTCATGCACATGCTCATAGGATGATCAAGAATGGCAGCAACCATGGCTTTCTTTTGACTGTCCGTCCATACCTTTACTTAAGAGCTCCTATAAGGGAATGTGATTGTCCTTTGTCTCAGTCTAAAGCTGCATGCTCACATGAAAAAGATGTGTAAAAATGTGGAACATGGAAAGATAGGTTGGGAAAGACCACAGGATATTGCCTCATCTAAAACTGGCATATGGTTGTGTGGGCTTTTGAGTTTCCCCATGTTTTAAACTGTGATGACCTTGGAGTTTGCTATGTTCAACACAGGATTCAAGAAACCCAGAGGCAAACCATCTTGCTTGGAAGCAATTCTTTTCATGTTGTTGGTTGTTACAAAATAATTCTGCTATCTTAAACTGCAAGTATGTGTAGCTTCACACTTTCCTCTCTTTTCACACCTTTCACAGTTCTGCTATCCTAAAAGATGTTACTGGTTGTTACAAAATAGTAGTTGCCTGCTTTCTTTTCATGTTGTTGGCTTTGATTCACTGACGAGAAGATCAGCAGTTGTCTTTTCTCATCACCACACCTTCCTCTCTTGCATTGAGCTTTTTCTTATAGGTGTTCTGTTCTGGCATTGGGTTTGAACTAAGGTTACTAATTGTAACACCCAAGTACATTGTATTGGGTGTTGTGAAGAAGAGCGTAGTCAGCAGGGAGAAACAGATAAGATCGTGATGATGTTTGGATTAAAAAAGGAACGCTGTCCTCTGATCTTAAGTAATTCTTTGGGACAAAGAGGAAATGGGAACATGGATAGTAAAATAGCAAAGCAGTATGGCTGCATGTGTTTTGGTTGCAGGTTATGTGTCTAGTAATTAAATTTGCTTAATTGCATGATCTGCATATGTGTATTGACATCTTTGAATAGAGGCCTATTTTTAACGAAATGTGTGGCCACTATAGAAGCATCGTCTGTCAGAGCCTTGGTGCAAACAAGTATGGTTTGCGTATGGCGTGCAACTCTTGCTACTAAAGGATTTTGAAGGGATGTTGTTGGCGAAATAGAGTACAAATTCATGCTTAAACCAGGTTCGAGTCAGGCACCCTCACCCCCAAGCCCGAATTTCTTTAAGTTAAATGTGTAGACCTTCAAGCTCTAAACTTGGGGCCTAGTCCCTGGCCAGAATCAGCCTTGTCCGGATGAGATTCTAACTGGCCTTGGGCTTAATTTCAGTCCTATATGTTGGCACAAAGATGGTTGATTTGTGAACAATGGATACATGTCTTGTTTTTATTTGATCAAGAGACCTTTCGAGTGCTTTGCCTTAGTTATCTATTCACTGACGAGAAGTTCAGCAGTTGTCTTCAAGCCTACAGACTCTCATGCTGCCATTCTATAGTTTACATTGCTTCTGATCATGGCATTTCACTACTTGCAGGTGTATTTGATGATGAGGATCACCACATCTAGTCAATGGCATACGTGACATCTTAATGGAGACAGATTTGTTTAGCTTTTCTTACGTTCTTTGTTTTCGTTGTTGAGATGATGCAAACCTAACTTTTAGCGAATTGGAGTTATTGTTGATTAGCTTTTCTTTTTTAGATTGAGGATTCTGGGTTAGCTTGTATATAAAGAATTACTTTATTTTTGATGTACTACGACTCATTTGACAGTTTCAATATATATTATGAGTTTTGTTGGTTGCATTATTGTTTTGTATACATTGCACTTGTAGTGATATTTGGGAAAATAGTTTTAGGTTTGGTAAATGAAAATATTGTGCTTTGGCAGTGATTGAATAAGGAGACAATCACAGGTTTTTGAAAAAACTGAGATCTAAAATGGTTATAGATCACAGCGTTGTTGGGTTTCCATCTCAGTTGTTGACTGAGATCTAAACCGTTTAATAGGACATGGTTAAATTGTTTTCATCTAAGATTTTAACCATTAATCACCCACATTAATCGTGATTGAAACCTATAATACATCTCAGTTTGTAAACGTGATTGAAACCTATAATACATCTCAGTTTTTAAATGTGATTGAATAAAACTACTTTCAATCACACCCACATAGATCACGGTTTGAAAACCGTGATGGATGTGAATAGATCACAGGGAAAAATCGTGATTAAAAGCCTTTTTTCTAGTAGTGAATAGTTTTAAAAATCTCTTTTTCAACATACACAACCAAGCTGTCCTTCATCCACTCATCACTTATTTTGTTACGCAAGTCAATCTTGATGATGTTCACAGCAGAAAATACCCTCTCAACACTTGTTGTGGCAACAGGTAAGATCAACGCCAATTCACTGAGTTGATAAACCTGCTGATACACTTTATCCTTTTTTATTTCAACCATCTTCTTAGCAAGCTCAAAAATACCATTGAGATTTCAAAACCCACTATCAAGTATATATCAACTTGGACATCAAACAAATAAGTCTCAAGTTGATTTTTGAGAATCACAAGATCATAAGAAGAAAACTCAAGAGGATATATAAAATTCAGCAAGGTGCATTAACCTTTCCTTCTTGAACGCTAAAATAGAATCAGTTGGATTAAGGCATGTTATACAGAGAAGTAAGTCAGTATTTGACTCAGAGAAACGATCATTCAACTCCTGAAGTTGCATATCTAGAACATAAGAGAATAAATCGACACAGAAGTGATGCAAGTTCGTCACTTTATGAACCCCATGTCTTGGTCTACCACAAAGTACAAAACAATCATCCATATTTGGGACTTCAATAAATCGATCATTGCAAAAGTCACACTTCCTCCAAGAATGCATCCCATCCACTGTCACACCCTGACCCAGAAAACCCATCCGAGCCGAGACGTGAGGGAAAACCTACACTATTCATCTTCAAGTGGCGCGATACAATGCGGAATTATAGATAAACTTAAACAAATTATATTCCAGAGGTGAAACAGTAATTCAATTCATAAATATACATCAAGTTGTACTGATACAAGATTTGATACAAAATCCTCCAAGTAAAAGATATAATACATTAATCCCAAAAGTCCTCGAAATGATGTTTACAATTTACAAAACTGCCAAAGTAAAAAAATCGATCCTCCAGCAACCTCAAGCACCTCTGGATGTAGTCGCGCCGCCAAAGGCCGATCCTGCCGGCTCCACGGAAGAAGAACTGCCGCCTGCACCTGCAAACGCAGCTCGGGTAGGAGTGAGCGATAAGCTCAGTAGGGTTCTACTCTACGGCACACTGAAGGGAGGAAAACAACAACAGTGTCGTTTCTCCGCCTAAGTCTAAAGGATGCCACGGGTCCCATAACCCTATCGATGTCCCAAGGGCTCCTGTCATGAAACCTCTCTCCTGAACATGTTACCAGGAGGCCACGAAACAGTAACATACAGGATCACCCTTACCCAAGCTGGAACACCATGCCTTGGGGAACCACGTCGGGAACGCATCGACAACCATCCTTAGCACTTGGCCTTAGAGAACCGACACGACCTCTAAACGTCAAACAATGATCAGAGTCAACTATCGCAAAATCCTCAATACGAGAGATTCAGATTAAACAATCACCCTAATCCCGACTACCCAGCCACAGTCCTAAGGCTAGATCCGAGCTACCCGAGAGCTTCGGATCGGCGACC
This sequence comes from Narthecium ossifragum, assembly GCA_963920575.1. NCBI lineage: Eukaryota > Viridiplantae > Streptophyta > Magnoliopsida > Dioscoreales > Nartheciaceae > Narthecium > Narthecium ossifragum. The sequence goes on along the minus strand of OY986974.1, from coordinate 14,817,994 downwards.
AAACCATCGCCCGCCTAACCTCAGATGCCTCTAATGCAATCAAGAAGCATGTAATGCTCAGGCACAGATAACAAGATATAAGCATGCAACAAGATGTCAATAATCATACAGGGCCAGGCATAGCCTGCAGCTAGCCAAAGGATAAGCATAACAAAGACCTCAAATACAGATAATCTACGCTAACCAACCAAACATCTGAGCAAAGCATTAAACACAGATATACAATAGTCTTCAGTGCTCTCTTGCACCTGACAGACTAAGGTTCCACAGTTACCCAACAGGTAACTGGCCACATTTATACAATAGCCCTCGGCACACGTCGGCATCAGGCTAAGGTTCCACAATTCCTCATTAGCTAGCACTCATAGCTAGCTAATGGTTAAGCAACCCAATATAGCATTTAACTACTTATCAAACACGTATTAAATGCGATCAAAACCATAGATTCGTCCAAAAAGGAAAATACTCGAATCGATCCTCAAACCCGATAGAAATCCTTTGAAAACTCCCCAAAACCCACATACATGCTTCCCAACATGTTTAGAGATCAATCACCATTGAAAACCATCCAAGAAAAACCAGAAAACCAAGTTCAAGGGCCCACAGTCGATGCGACGGTCGATGTGACGGTCGACCGTGAGGCCACGGTAGATGTCACGGTCGACCGTGAGGCCAAAACAAGGAAAACCACATGGGTGACGTTCGATCCACTCATCGACCCTGGGAAGCCCAAAACCAAATAGCGCCTGACGGTCGATGCGACGGTCGATCCGACGGTAGATGCGACGGTCGATCCGACGGTCGACCGTCAGGTGGGATGAAAAAGGGAGAGAGAGCCCGCGGTCGATCGATCCATCGACCGTGGGAGTCCAAAATCCCGATAGAGCCTGACGGACGATGCGACGGTCGATCCGCCGGTCGACTGTCAGGCCCAGAAAGAGCAAATCAATACTTGACGATCGATGCACCGATCGACCGTCGAGCCTTAGGCACAGTTCATCAGAACAGTGCCGGAAATCCAATTTCTTGGATTTCAAGGATCAAATCAAGTTGAAAAACAATGAGATTTTGCAAGCAAGTGTAAAAGATGATGGGGAATCCAATGGTACGATCAAAACACGATTTCAACGGTTAAATCTCCAATTTAGGTTAAAATGGCCGAAAACCAATAAACGGCGATAAAACGAGATTCAGCCGATAAAATACGAAAATCGCGAGGTAGGAATACTTGAAATCATTCACAGCATACATGCTACAAGTTACACAACATTCTAAGAAGTACTCCTACAGAGAAAATACAATAAACCTATCCTAGGAGAACCCGATCCTAAGATCGAGGTAGAAACACATACTTGATGAGATAGGGCAACTCCTCCACGCATCCCCCAACTCCAATCGCCGGAATCCGCTACTCGAAAGCCACGCCTCCAAAGCCCTAGTACCGCCGGTTGGAGAGAGGAAGAGAGAACGACAGGAGAAGAAGAAGGAAAGAAAGAGAGAGAAGAAAAAGTGTTTAAATAGAAAGCTGGAATCGATCACAGCCGTCCGATTCGATCTCTCCCGATCGAGCTCCGATCCTCCGATCGGACGCACCCTAAAGGTTCTAATCAAACACATACATCAATCAAAGGCAATGTGTGCAACGCGGGTGTGAAACTGACCACCAGGGAGCATATTTACCAAAAGGCCATTGGGGTCAAAAACAGCGATGCGATCAACCGATCGCATCCCAAGGCCAACCAAGCCAAGCCACAAACCCAGACCCTCGACCTAACGCGGTCGGACCGGGTTGGAGGTACGGGTCCTCACATCCACTCTCCCGGGGATGTGTGTGGGCGTGGCCGATGGACGACGGACGTCGGCGGAGCCGGACCAGCCGGTAGAGGAGAGGGCGTGGCCGCATGTGGGCGTGGCCGACGGACGACGGAGCCGATAGTCAGTAGAGGGGGGCGTGGCCAATGGGTGATGGCGCGGCCGTCAGCCATCAGGGATGAATGGATGAGAAGAGAGGGAGATGAGAGAACAGAGAAGAGAAAGGGAGATGAGAGACTAGAGAACAGAGAGGGAGATGAGACGGATGGGACCATCTCTCTCTCTGTTTAATTGCAGTGGGAATTAGACGGGAGCTTTTGCCGCATGTGAAACTTTTTTTTCTGTTTTTCAGGGCTTAGTGGGCCCTCACGTAAGTCCGCCACTGTATACAACTCAATATAACCCTCAGGAGAAGGAAGTACGTACCCACAGCCTAGAAATTAATCAGAGTCCCCATGGGAGGTCAATTGGGGGAGGCCATCTTATTGCTGTTAATTGAAAGGAAGTAGATATGGTCTTTCATTCATCTCTTCATTCAGTCTCATATTGAAAGTTATGGTACTCTGAGGACCTCATCAAGCAGTTAAAATCAAGAGTACTGATGACACTAGGAGTATCTATTGGATCGTTCATCCTTGATAATGATCTTTTTTTTCTTTTTCTTTTTTGATTAATTCAGCCCGAAGGCTATCCTTGATAATGATCTCTACTAAATCAATTAAGTATGGTAGCTAGAGTAGATAAGTCTAGGAGTACTGATGAAGTATTAATATGTTGGTGATCAGATGATTGTGGCAATTACGAAGCTCTTTTCATCAAAGTTCAAATAGTGCTGCTAACCATTTTATTTACCTACTAAGAGTACAGAAAGAAGCTTCTCAAATATGCTAATTAAGTTGAGAAATTAAGAAAGCGAGAGTTAGGGTTATCGAAGTAAAGGAGCGGGATTTCGGCTCCCTAGTAGTCTCGATCATGAAAGTCGGCTAGAATTGTGATGAGCTGGTTTTGATCACTCTTATTTGGCTCGAAATTCATTTCGAGACGAGCTTCAACAACAGTAGGTTTCATCAAGCTCAGCTTGAAGTAGGCTCTTATTTTTTTGTAAAAACTAAGGTTTTGAAAATAAGTTGTGTTTGATGGCGGAAATTGATAAGTGAATAGAGTTATTTAAATCCAAGTTTGACAAATCAAACTTAAATCTTGCTGCATTTCAAGTTTGATTTGAACGTAGCAACATGTTAAGCCTTTCTTAGTCGGGCTCGTAAAGAATTGCGAGAAGTTCAGGAAACCAAGTATAAGGCGGATCGTTAAGGTTCAAGATCGACTCGGATTGAAATAAGCTATAAATCAAGCTGGGCTTGAATAAAATTCAAGCCGAGGTTGATCATCGCTGTTAGGTTTGAGATTCCTTTCAAGCTAAGCTTGATCAGCTAGCTAGGCTCAATCAAGATCGGCTCGAAGAAAAAGAGACACCTCTTAGCAAGAGTTCTGATGTGAATTTTCGGGTCCCCTTTGCGTGGAAGTTAAGTTCTTCCCGGTTATAGCTGCTTGAACAACTGCTTTCCAGTTGCCCTTTTGAATCACCACTCTCGCAAATGCTTCATCCTGTTAGATATAAATATAGCCATTTGGGCGATTGGCAAAATCAATGGCAATTTCGTAAATATTGCCAATTTGACCAAAAGATACTTCAATATTGACACAGTTAGAGTATTTTGGCCATAACTTTTACACCAAGTGTCCAAATTGGTCGATTCTTGAACCATTGGAAAGAGGACGAAAAGATCTACAACTTTCATGTTGACAAGATCTTCAGATTCCAACGTTCAGTATACCAAACTGGCAGTTGAAGTGACCAGTGGCAAAATGGTAAATAATGAACGAATTTATGTTTTGGACGATGATGTCATCAACCAAAATGGACGATGATGTCATCGACCAAAATGGACGATGTCGTCCAAATCTCAATCGGCCAAAAATTCTATCGTCCAAATGACTTAGTCCAAATTTCTATCGTCCATATTTGCTAATCGGTCATTAGTGCAGTCTAAGTATTTTGGCCATAACTTTCTCATCTGATGTCCAAATTGGACATTTATGGTACCGTTGGAAAGATAATTTGAAGATCTACAACTTCGATGTTCAATGTTTTTCCAGATTCCAAGGTTATCATCAGCAAAAATACAGCGGAAGACAGGAGGCGTTGTTTAGTGACGGTTCCAGAGCAGTTTAGACCAGTTATACAGTTCTGGTGGTTTCCACTTTCAAAACAATAGTTGCAGCAACTGCAGAGTAGTTTTCTGACAGTTTCCAAATCAGTTACCAGAAGCCCTATAAATAGCCAAGAGGAAGAAGAAAAAAGGGCCCCGACCATCAAAGCAAAACTGCTTTTTATCTTCATATAGTCTTTTTACATTTTATTAGCAATGTAGCCTTCTAAATTCGGCCCCGGCCACCAAAGCAAAATCAGCTTTTTATCATTATGTAATCTTTTATTTATTATCAATGTAGCCTTTTAAATTCAGCAATGAAGCATTTTCCTTCCTTTAAATTCCTGCAATGTCCTTCATTTCTAGGAGTAGTGCTACACTAATGTCTTCCATAGGAGTAGAATTATCATATTTTCCTAGGAGTAGTGCTACCATATTTCTATCATTCATAGGAGTAGATTTATCACTCATAGGAGTAGTTATAAGATAAATCATCACCATTATTCCCATTTTCCGCTGTCCATTTCCATTTTCCAACCTCCATTTCCCATTTTCCATTTTCCATTTCCATTTTCCATTTCCATCAACTTCATCATCAACCAAAAAATAGCTTCTTTGTACACTTCAACACCTCTGATTCGATCATTCGAAGGAGTTGAACTAAAAACCACAATCTCCTGATATTCGAATGTAGAAATAGAATTTTGACCTTGATTACAGTCCCGGTCAATGTTCATAATTTCTATTGTAACACATCCCTTGTGAACTCCTGTTTTGTTCAGTTTTAGCCAAGTCTCTCAACCGATTTGGTGGTTTTTAAATGCCCTCCAAGGCATCCCGGACAACTTCGCAACATGAGGATGTTTTTTTTTTCTTAGTTAAGCCGAAAGGCTGTTACAACAACTCAGGGGGCAAGCCTCGACAAACTTGCCCATGCAACGGCAGCGAGACCATCCGTCCCGTAATTAAACTCACGGGGGATATGTACAAAAGCAACACTGGGGATTGCCGCAACCAATCTCCAAATTGAAAGCAAAGGATCAACTAGCTCACGAGGCCAAGCTAGCTTCCCTGTGATAAAACCCACTCCCATCAGAGAATCAGATTCAATTATTAGACACTGAATTCCCCTTTGAGTAGCATGCTTGAGCCCTGCTTTGATGGCCCATAGCTCAGCCTCAACGACGGTCTGCACAGCACGACAGCCTTGCCATGAGGCTATCACCACTAAATCTGAAAATAGAGTAGCACCAAGACCAGCAATTCCTCTGCGGACTGAAGCATCGGTTCGGAGCACGAAAGAGGCATCAACTGAGGTGACAGGAGCCAAACGCCGAGAGAGGGAAAGGGAGAACTCCCTAGCTTGTCTGAAGACGAGCTGAGCAAGGTCGCAGGCTTGTAGGCGCTAGTCATTAAAGAGGACCGTGTTTCTTTCCTTCCAAAGCCACCATAGGGTGTATCCCACCAGAGTTTTGTAATCAGCCGGAAAGGATCGTCCTGGCACATACATGATTTGCCAGCAACTGTCAACCGAGGTTGGACGGGATCTGCCGCCAAGAACGTGACCCCAAACCTCCGCAGAGAAATCACAGGAGAAGAAGAGGTGAGGTATGGACTCTAGTTGGTTGCCGCACCTTCGACAAGAAGGATCAGAGGAAGTTCCCTATCGCCATAGCTCCTCCAAGGTGATGATCTTTCCATGGAATAGACGCCAAAGGAAAATTTTGATTCTCGATCCAACTCGGGATTTCCAGCAATTAAGCCATCCAGCAATCCTTTCCTCTCCCTCCCAGTTAACATCTTGATTGGCTAACCATTGATAAATCGACTTCGTAGAGATGATGCCATTGCTGGAGAGCTTCCACACAAGCCGATCCCTATGTGAAGATCTGTCCAGCCAGACATCCCGGATAACCAAGGCCAGATCTTCATGGAAGCGGTCGCGAAGAAGGTCCTCTCGCCAATAGGCCCTCTCATCCACAAGATCACTCACTCAAAGGTTGGGAGGAAGAGAGCTCGAGAACAAGGAAGGAGAAGCAGAGAGGGGGAGCTCTTGAAACCAACAGTCATGCAAAACACTAACCTTACTATGAACTGACGGGATCCACTTTAGACCTTCCTGGAGTCTACTAGCTGCAGCACATGTTCTCCGCCAATGAGATGAGCATCTACTCGGTACGCTTCCCGTCGGCAGGTTTCCTTCCCATTTGTATTTCTCCCTTGTCAACAGCGCCCAGATGGAATTTGGTTCCAAAGCCAGACTTGCTGCCCTCTTGAGACGGAGTGTCATCTGTCATGTTGAGAAATCCCTGAGACCTAGACCGCCAGCTTCGATAGGTGAGCAAACACGACGCCAAGCAACCCTGCCGCCCTTCTTTCCATTCCACAAGAAATTTTTAGCAAGGAATTCGAGACACTTGATAACAGACTTGGGAACATGGGATGCAAAGAAAGTATGAGTCGGAGAGGCTTGGAGGATAGATTTAATAAGGATCACCCTGCCAGACCCCGCGAGCTTGAGGGAGGACCAGCTGCTGAGGGCCCTCTGGAAATTCTCGATCAAGCCATTGAACGTCGCAGCCTTTACGCGACCCCCATCGACCGGCACTCCCAAATACTTTAGGCAGTCATTAACTTCTGCAATCCCCATCACTTGACAAATGTGAAGTCGCCTGGTTTGATCCACAATGGGGGAGAAGCGAACTTGAGATTTGGCTGGGTTGACTGCTAGTCCAGAGAAGCGTTTGAAGTCTTCAAAAATGGCCTTGATTTTGTGTGCCTCATCCACTGTAGCTCTGGTGACCAGCAAGCAGTCGTCGGCGTACAGTAAGTGCGAGAAGGAAACGCTGCCACCATGGAACTTTACTCCTAAGAGCCCCTTCAATAGCTGCGCTAATACTTCCTGCACCAGGAGGAATAAATATACGGAGACATCGGATATCCCTGGCGGATGCCGCGTGCGACAGTGAAGAAGTCTGAAACCACAACATGAGGATGTTGATGACCATGCATCTAACCGGTAGACGTGGGATTTTAAACAACCTGCATAATTGAGCCTGGAAGCATGGTGCAGACCCAAGTTGGGTGTGCAATCTGCACACTTGATGTGGCAGCCCAGTTTGGCAAGCTACATCATGGACAATATGATGAGCAATTAATGTCCCCTGCTTGCTGGCAGGGCCGGTCCTGAGTTTCTCTGGCTCAAGGCAGAACATAAAAACAGGGCCCGCACCTTCTAAAATACATAATTTTTTCACTTCGAAAACAAACTTTAAGAGAAACATATATTATTGAAAAAGAAACATAGCATTGTAATTCATCAAATAGAAAAACCATTTTGTCACGTCAAATATAATCTAGCAATTTCAATACAATTTAATAAAATAGTATATTAGATTCAAATGAAAACATAAAACTTACAAAAACCAAATATGTTGCTATTGAAAAATCACCCTCCTTGCATTCTTGGCCATAAAAGTTTCAACCAAACTTGTGTAGTTAAGTTTGTCAATCAATTCATTTTCAATCGAGAAAATAGCTAAATTGTTCAGCCTTTCTTGTGACATGGTTGATCGAAAATAAAATTTGATCAACTTCAGTTTTAAGAAACTTCTCTCGACAGAATCAACAATAACTGGTATGGTTAGATCTATCAAATGGCAGGTGAAAGAGTTTTTGTTGCTCCATCCGCGTCATTGGCCAATTTATGTTCATCTTAATATTAGTGGTATGGATTTCGCCAAGTCGTTGCTTCCGTCGGCCATTCTTGCCAGGTTGTAGGGTTGGCAGTACTCTGAATTAGAAGTGACTTCCTGCAGCATGCGTTTAACCTCTGGTTTGAGTTTAATGCATGAAATTTAATTTTAAATTAGTTACTTAATTTTGAAGCCATTAAAACCTACATATTTGGGGTGCCTTTCCTCCCAGGGCGGTTTGTCTGGTGGATGGGCCGGCCCTGGGGAGTAGCGTGTACTACTAATAATGAGGTGGTTCTTGCGCCGGGCTCTACATGGCATGGCAAAAAAATCTCCATTTTTTAAGATAGCCCATGGCTAAAGACAACCGCACACTACATCACTCTCACTCACTCCCTCAGGAGTGGCAGCTGCCATCTTCCGAACACCACAAAAGACCAGCACGGACAGTCCACATCGCCGGGCAACCGAATCCGCTCTTACGGCAGAATCGGTCTTGGTGCATGGCGGATTTAGAAGCCATTCTGTTTGCTCTGAAGGTGGTGCACGCGCAGTTGATGTGATGTGCGCAACAGGTGCTGGCACGGGCTGATTCTTATAATTTATGTTTGGGCTGCTTGTAGTTTGCAATTTGGTCTTGTGTGTGCAGTGCCCGCCCGGGGGCATACTAGATTGCTCGTCAGGCGCGTGATTTGGCATAGTGGCGTGTGCATGTACTGCTCACTGTGCACCTAACGGGTGATCTTTTTGTGTATAGCCTTTGGCTTAACTGTGCAAAGAGAAGAAAGACCAATGATAAGGAAAAGGATTGCTTGGAAGGCAACCAAAAAAAGAGTTGCTGCGTTCATTTCCAAAATTTGAAGAATCTCACGGTAGGTATGAATAAGCAACCACCCCAACAACGACCTCACTCCTCAAAAGACCAAAAACTGTATGTAATCTATATACATATATCAATCAGGTCCACCGACAATAGTCCACCGACAGGTCATGGCTACTCATGTATCCCTCATGTTTTTAAAATCCTCTCGAGCACGTGAAATCTGTGACGTGTACAAATCAATGTGAGGGAGATCGATCAGCAACTCCAATCATTCCATGCTGTAACACTAATACCATTATCCCTTTGCAACAGTAACTAACAAGCACCAGCTGGGAGTTCTGGCATCTAAGATATAATAATTAGTAAAGAATCTCCACCTTACAATTAAGATTATTGTGCATTAGGATGTATTGGATTCTGTCACCACTCTATTATGACACACTACACATACTTATAGAGGATCGCCAGTGGGTGCATGGGGCTGAACTACGTAAATCTCGAGTTCTTCTTGTGTGTTTTTTATGTGTGATTGTCATCGTTGCTAGATGCTTTCGCCAACGAAGATGAGGGTCAAATAAACTGAAGAGTTAGAACCACGTCTCTATGTGAGTCCTGCTTCTTTGATTTGATTTTCACGCGTGTAAAATCATGATCTCGTAGCATATCTTAATAAGTGAGAAGAAGAAGAAGAAGAGCAGCCTAAGACCGACCGGGTTCTTTTCCACCACATGCAGCAGTGGTTGATGCTAATTCGTTTCCTCTTGTCGGTCTCCTCCGAATCCAGCTCTTTCCAACCTGGCGAATAACTTAAAGAAAGAAAGGATGGCAAGATCCCTTTACTAGTTTATATATATGACACAGCAGGACCATATATGTACATGGACTTTACTCTTCAGCACTGTTGCATGGGCCCTCCTCCATTACTGAGAACCCTTTGGGCTCTTGCGGATATCTGCTATTTTGCCGAGCTAAAATAGCGTAACTTATTCATCTAGTTTATATGGTATTAGGACCCCGGGGTACATGGATAAGGACCGTGCATGTTCTTTAATCCATAGACATGTACCGATTAATTGATTTAATTTATCAGTAAAACACTATCTATAGATTAGATGATTACCGTCAATCGATAGACATCTACCAATTGAATGGATGTGTAGCGTACATGATTCACGTGACCTTCACGTGACCATGTATCCAAATCTGCTATTTTGCCAAGCTAAATAGCGTAACTTATTCATCTAGTTTATATGGTATTAGGACCCGGGGTACATGGATAAGGACTGTGCATGCTCTTTAATCCGTAGACATGCACCGATTGATTGATTTAATTTATCAGTAAAACACTATCTATAGATTAGATGATTACCATCAATCGATAGACATCTACCAATTGAATGGATGTATAACGTACAGGATTCACGTGACCATGTATCCAAATCTTTACCCACATGGTATTATGGCATGGTTGGTTCTCTTTTTGTTGGCCAGTAATGTGCAGATATGCCCACAGTTCTTGCCAACTAGTGAAGTGGAGTGACCACCTTCTCTGAGCTCCCTTCCCCTCCTTCCACTCAACCATTGTAGAGAGAGAGAGAGAGAGAGAGAGAGAGAGAGAGAGAGAGACGCTCCAACCACCACAATCCTCCGAACACTACTTGATAGAACAAGATCACCAAGCACCACCTCCTATCTCGCCACCCTCCCATAGTTAGCAACGTAGGTTTGATACTGAAGAGGGAGGAGAAGGGGAAAGTGAGAGGAAGGAGAAGAAGATGTTCGGAAGAGACCCATGGGGCGGGCCCCTGGAGATGTCGAACGCCGACTCGGCGACCGATGACGAGCGTAGCCGGAACCTGCAGGACCTGGACCGGGCCGCCCTGTCGCGACAGCTGGACGAGACCCAGCAGAGCTGGCTCCTGGCCGGGCCGGGCGATAACAGCAAGAAGAAGAAGCGGTACGTCGACCTCGGCTGCGTGGTGGTCAGCCGCAAGCTCTTCCTCTGGATCGTCGGCACCATCCTCGGCGCCGGCTTCCTCGTCGGCTTCATCATGCTCATCATCAAGGCCATCCCGCACCACCACCGCCCCCCGCCGCCTCCCGACTCCTACACTCAAGCTCTCCACAAGGCTCTGATGTTCTTCAACGCTCAGAGATGTAAGTAGATCTTCGTCTTCCTCGAATCGATCAATAAAACTCACCGGCGAGCAATACAAGAAACTAACTTAGATTTCTGTATGCTTGAATCTATGCAGCTGGGCCGCTGCCGAAGCATAACAACGTGAGCTGGCGGGGGAACTCCGGCATGAAAGATGGGCTGTCGGACAATGCGGTGAGGAGGAACCTCGTTGGAGGATACTACGACGCCGGAGACGCCATCAAGTTTAACTTCCCGATGTCCTTCGCCATGACCATGCTCAGCTGGAGTGTCATCGAGTACAGCGGCAAGTACGAGGCCGCCGGCGAGCTTGACCATGTCAAGGAGATCATCAAGTGGGGCACCGACTACCTCCTCAAGACCTTCAATTCCTCCGCCGACACCATCGACCGGATCGCCGCACAAGTAACACCTTTCAAACATGTCGTGTCTGCTTGTATCAGCTTGAACTTTTGGGTTGATTGGCAAAACTGAGATTTGGATCTGTGAGATATGTTAGGTTGGACAAGGTGATACTTCGAGGGGACCAAGTCCTAATGATCACTACTGCTGGATGAGGCCGGAAGACATCGACTACCCGCGGCCGGTGTACGAATGCCACAGTTGCTCGGACCTCGCCGGAGAGATGGCCGCGGCTCTGGCGGCTGCTTCCATAGTGTTCAAAGACAGCAAGACCTATTCGGAGAAGCTCTCCCATGGCGCGAGGACACTGTTCAAGTATGGTAGGGAGCAGAGGGGTAGGTACAGCCCCGGTGGCTCCGATCCGTCGCTGTTCTACAATTCTACTAGTTACTGGGATGAGTTCGTCTGGGGCGGCGCCTGGCTGTACTTCGCCACCGGAAACACCTCTTACCTCCAGCTGGCGACGACGCCGGGCATCGCCAAGCATGCCGGTGCATTCTGGGGTGGCCCTGACTATGGTGTCTTCAGCTGGGACAACAAGCTCACTGGTGCTCAAGTAAGGCGCAACTTCTTTGTTTTGCGTTACTCCATATGCTATGAACAACTAGAATGCATTGCAAATATAATCTATTCAACAAGCAGACAATTTTCTGGTCAGATCCAATTAAGATCTCCGTTTTGATGTCTGATGACCTGCTCGAACAGAGAATACGTGCGATCCACTTTTCTACAAATTTTTAAAAGTAGGCATCTGAGGTAGGAGCTGTACTTTAGCATTATGTTCTTCAGATTTTGACCCAAATTCTCTAAAAACAGTTTTAAAGGCAACAATTTTTTTTTTTTTCTTCGAGAACATTTACCGCATATAAATCAGTGCAATGATTTAGTCTTTTCCATTACATCCATAAAACTTACGTAAAAATGTCCGGGAAGAAGGATCGAAGTATGCATTGTCGGAAAATAAAGACATTAGGCTGAGGCTGTTTCTGATACATGTTGACAATTATCCTCGTGTTCTAGGTTCTTCTCAGTAGGTTGAGGCTGTTCTTGAGCCCAGGATATCCTTATGAAGAGATACTGAGGACCTTCCACAACCAGACTGGCAATATTATGTGCTCATACCTACCTGTCTTCACATCTTTCAACCATACCAAAGGTTTGAGACAATATCTTCTTGCTGAAAGCCTGTTATTCTACCCGAATCCTGGAACCTTAATCTTCAAATTGGTTGTAGGAGGTATGATACAACTCAACCATGGAAGGCCACAGCCCCTTCAATATGTTGTCAATGCAGCTTTTCTTGCTTCACTGTATGCTGATTATCTCGAAGCAGCAGACACACCAGGATGGTACTGCGGACCCAACTACTTTTCGATTGATACCCTGCGCAATTTCGCCAAGACTCAGGTGCGGCTACATAATTGAAAGACTTGTGAGATGAAGCACGAAATTTTTTGACATTTCTACAATTCAATATTAGTATCATATAGAATTGCATACAAACCAACTTGTTTAATGTAGATGTCCAGAAGTACGAGGCTATCCGTGTTGTATAACAGGCATAGACCTTTAATTCTGATAACGTATCTTCTGCAGATAAAACAAATAGAAATATAACAATTGTAAGAACAAAAATATTCCTTAGGAAGAACCTAGTATTTGGCTGATTAGCATGTTCTAAAAATGATGGCTCATAAAAAAGTACTAGAGATCCACCGCTAGAAATCACAATCCTATCTAAAGATGTGACAAATGTTGATTATTGTGTCTTGTAAGCCCAATTGATTCTGTTTCTAGTAAATCAGATTGCTAACCCCAATATGTTCTGATCTAGGTTTTGCAATCTCCATGAAACTATTCCCTTTTCTGTTCTCCAAATCATAAATAAGGGGTTATGTGTACTATCATCTATTAGAGAGTTAGAAATTTAAGCTCATTTCTGAAAGTCATTCATGCTGATAGATTTTAACATTAAAACCATATGCATATGTTATTTGTTCATCTTTCTATTTCTTACAAGCAATTGTTCATGTAACAAAAATGAAAACAAGACTAGTAGAACAGATATCTAACATTAATGATTCTGCTGACTAATAAAATGCACTTTGTTGAAGCAAAAATTCTTAATCATTTGGGACTGACAATTGAAAATTACTTGCTTTGGCAGGTGGATTATATTCTAGGAAAGAATCCTGAAAAGATGAGCTATGTTGTGGGATATGGCAACAACTACCCCAAACACGTTCATCACCGAGGCGCATCCATTCCAAAGAATGGGGTCAAGTATAACTGCAAAGGAGGATGGAAATGGAGAGACACTAAGAGGCCAAACCCTAACAACATTGTTGGGGCAATGGTCGCTGGCCCTGACAAGCATGATAAATTTCAAGATGTCCGTACCAATTATAATTATACTGAGCCGACGCTAGCAGGAAATGCTGGTCTTGTTGCAGCATTGATTTCTTTGTCTGGGGTGAACAGCGGGATCGATAAGAACACCCTCTTCTCTGCAGTGCCGCCAATGTTTCCGACTCCCCCACCACCACCACCAGCTTGGAAACCTTAGCTGACCCGATGTTAGTATTTTGTGACGCAGAAACATGTTTTTTTGAAACAGCATATTCCGAAGGGGTGGAAGGAAAGACAAGAAGATGGACCATGGGAACACGTTGATCTGAAACCTTGGACATCCTTTATCTCCCTATTGGACTTGGATTTCCTTTTTCCTACTCAATCGCAAGCAGATGTGGTGTGATATTGTATAATATAAAATAGATGAAATATTCTTCTAATAGCAACAGTTTACAATTTTCCCAGAAACATTTTGTCAGTTATTCTGATTAACTCAAGAGCAGATGTTTAAAGCTTAGCATGCAGTAGTCAAGCAATTAAGGGAAGGATCAAGTTCCAGGCTCTGTCAGCTATTAATAGAGTCTCACTCAAGTTTTAGTAAGAAGCACAAACCTATTTTCTTTCTTTCCCTACTAGATTGAGAAAGACGTCCAACCATTCTCGAATTTCAACCATTGATCAATCATTGTGTATAGGAAATAATTATCTTGAACACAGGCCGGTCTAACAAAAGTCACACCAAACTTCTACTCCAAGGGCTAAGTCATGATAGCCCTTGCAGGTCCCAAGCTTTGAATAAGATGGGAAAAGTAAATTGGACGTTGATGCGTTAGTACCAACTGTTAAATTCTTCAGAAAATATGTAGCAAACATAGAAATAAATAGAAAGTGCATCTATGGATCGGAACAAACTGCATCTATGGATCGGAACAAACTGCTAACCAAATCTGAAGACTAATAGCAAAAATTGACAGCTTACCTCTCCATTTCTTTAAGTAATCACATATAGGCGATCTATCATTGTCCCTCACCATATCAACTCTTCACTCTGATGCATTTCTACTCCTCCATAAGCAAGGAAGCTGATCAATGAGCAACTGGAGAAACATGCTCCAGCAAGCAAGCCGCAATATAAAGACTTGAGCTTACAATGAAAACTAAATAGGATAAGGCCTGCCATAATAAAAAAATCTTCATTAAAAAGGCCAAGATCAAAGAATACAAGGAAAATGAGATATGTTATAACGTCAATTACCGAATATTGATTGTAGCCGCTTTGAATGTATGTATGGTTTATTTACCAGCATGAGCATTAGTTCCTTATAGAAGCCCCTGAAGTGACAAAAACAAGGTCTTCCATTTGAAGCAACCATAGAAATTCGGGTGAATAAAGTAATTACATGAAGACTGATGACAAGAATGAAAACGGGTGGTTCATACGTACTTGGAGAAATAAAGACCCATGGAACAAGTCTGGCTTCAACCTCTATAGGATCATGTGTATATAAGGTTAAGTTTTCCCTCTACTGGATATGTTCTTCTACTCATCATGGGCTTCACCCGCATTACTTGTTTATATCTAGCATCCATGCCATCCTCTATTCTTCTGCGTAGCTGGTCCTGGAAACCCTCTTCACCCGTGTAACTCAATGCATCGCAAACCAGCTTATACGTGAATTCCCTTGGAATAGACCCAGCAGCAACCATCTCCACCACAAGGTCCCTCGCTTCACCAACCCTTCCTGTCTCACAGAGTGCATGTATGATCGGCGTGTAAGAACTAGAGGTGGGCACCCCGTGTTTCCTCGTCTCCATAGCCCTCATCAGCTCAACGGCCTTCTCGACCTCATTGACCACACTGTAGTATCGTATGAAGGAATTATAAGTAATCCGATTCGGGGTACAGCCTCTGCGGAGCATATCTTCAAACAGCTCATGAGCCCGCTCGATGCGATAGGTTTTGCACAGCCCGTCGATCAGACAATTGTAGGTCACCACATCCGGAGCGAAGCCCTTGAAGAGCATGTGCCGGAACATGCGGTTGGCCTCCCAAATCCGGCGGCTTATGGCCTTGCGGCACCCCGTCTGCAAGCTGCTCTTGCAGTAAGAGGCGATCAAGATGGTATACGTATAGGTATCGGGCGGGCACCGGGCGCCAGGCAGCTCCATCTGGTCGAGCAAAAACCTGGCCTTTTTGAAATTGCCGACGCGACAAAGCACGGAGATGACGGCGTTGTAAGACACCACGTCGGGCTTGCAGTGGAACTGCCTCATCCTATGGAAAACAGCCAACGCCTGTTTCGCGAGGCCCTCCTCGCCGAGGAGTTTAATGACGGAGGTCACGGTGGCAGTGCTCACCAACGCGCGATTAGATCGGAGGAATCGCCAAAGTGTAGTGAGGCTGTTGCCTTTCGCGAGAACGCGAGACATCGCGCGGCAAGTGCTCTCGTCGTGGCGGAAGCCGCACTGGGCTTCCACCCAGGAGTAGAACTCTAAGGCCTTGGTCACGCCGAGGCGAACATGGATTGGATCACGGTGTGCGGCGGGACCGCCGAGAGGGGAGGAGGAATGGGATTCTTGGCGAAGGTAGCGCTGCTTGAGACAGGAGCGGTGACGGCCAGAGGTTGGGGATTGGCGGCCGATGGAGCGTGGGCTGAGGAAGAAGTAGGAGGGGAGGGAAGCGACGACGTCGAGGACAGCGTCAGGGGTCCAACCGGGGAAACGACGGGATGGGGAAAGGCCGGGGCCGAAGGGGCGGTGCTGGAGCATGGCCGCCATCACTTGCCGGACGAGGTTGTGGCTCTGGAGCATTGGAGGAGAGGAGGATGGGTAGGAGTGATGCTGCCCAGTGACTAGGGATGGCAACCGGGCGGTTTGGGGGGGGGGGGGGGGGGGGGGGGCGGGAATCTTCAAAATCGCCCCATTCCTCGTTAAAAAACCATGTCTCAAAATCACCCCATTCCCCACAGGGATTAACTGGTTCGTACCGTCCCTATACCAAACGGGGTTCGGGGAACCACGGATCACCACGGTTTAACATAAACACTTACAAAATCATAATCATCAATAATTCTCAAACCATTGAACCACATCTAAAGATTTCATATTATAATTGACTAAATAATTTGGTCCAAGTTCTACATCACTCACTACGCAACCGGGCATAATATAGTTTAAACATAACTAAATCCAAAAAAATATAAAGATTAGAGAAAAATAAGTTAACGATTCAAAAAAACTCTTGGTAAAACACCATTGAGAACAAAAAAAAAACCATGGGTGAATCCTTCTTTCTCCTCCACTAACCCCACTTTAAAACACTAACCCCACTACTATATAGGGTATTTTAGTAATTTAATTGTCGGGGCGGGGCGGGGAATCGGTTCGGGGAAAAACCTATACCAAACTTGCCCCATTCCCCGCGGGGATCTATTGGGTTCTACCAAACCCATATCCACGGGGCAAAATCACGGATTTGAGGCAAGGAATCGGGGCGGAACGGTTCGGCTCCCCATCGGTTCGGTACAAATTGCCATCCCTACCAGTGACCCAAAAAGAAAGGCAAAAAAAAAAAAAGGAAAAAAGATTTAGTCTAATGTACAAGATCGTTTGACGACATTGTTCCATAGAGGATATAATTCAATTAGTAAGTAAAACATACCAGAGCACGCCAAATACCAGTTCAATCAAGTTTCTGAAAGGCTCTTCAAAATCCATTTGAGGTCTCGAATAATAGTGAGGAATAATGTATAAGTTCTTTATCCCAAACCAACCCACTAATCAAGTTGCTTAGAGTCCAGGTCCAAACCCAAGCAATAAGATTTTGATGAGTTAAATGTTTTCGACTTAACACACTACAGTTTCAAATGGATTTTTTGATACCCATAATAGCCTAACGTCAACAGAATTAAATGCCCTCCTAAAATATGGTGCTCTGAGTTCTTAAACCCTCCTAAATCCATTACCTTAGATTTCATCACAAAACTATACACCACACCACATCATCATACATTACATCTCTTGTGAGGACCTGTACCTCCAACACGGTCCGTCCGGATTAAGTCGTGGTCTGGTTTTGTGGTTTGGCTCGGTTGGCCTTGCTTTGCGATCGGTTGATCGCATCGCTGTTTTGGATCCCCAATGGCAATTTGGTAAATTATGCCTTGGCGGTCGGTTTCACACCCGCGTAGTGCACACAAAGCCCTATGAATGATAAATGTGTTTGTTAGATACTTAGACGAGCTTGAGATCGGAAGATTCGGACTTGGGCGTGACAACTAGTTTTTTTTAAGACAGCTATCAACCCAGGGATGATCGATCGGTCCATGGGACGATCGATTGTTCAAGGGATGATCGATCGGTCCTGTGGATGATCGATCGGATTCGAGGTTGACACCGATGTTAACATGTCCGGATAAGAACGCTGAACCGACCTAGTCCGATCGATCGGTACTGTCGGGTTCTATAAGAGCCCGCGAAGGCTCAGTTTCTTCTCTTTTCTTCCTATCTCCACCGTTCCTTGGATTTCTTGAGGGAAGCTTGTTCCAGACGATTGAGGAGGTTGCCAGCAAGGAGAGGAGTTGATCTAGACCTTCCCCACACGGATTAATCATAGATTATCGTAGAATAGTAGGATTCTTCACTTAGGGCTTAATCAGGTGTTCTAGATTGATTGAATGCATGTTTTCTTGACTAATCTATGCTAGATGATGCTTGTAGACATGCTTAATAGCTGATTGTTGTTTGATTGGATTTTTGGTTGGATATAATCCGGATTTAAGAAACTTCTCATTGATTAATTTTCAAATTTCTGCTTTAATTAGAATAACTATGTTTGAGCTTGCTTACAGAGCTGTACATTCATAATCTCAGTTGATATTCAACATTAAAGTTGTAGATCTCTGAGTTAGCTTTCAATTTTCATATTTTTCAGATTTATGTATGATGTTTAGTGAATTAAATGGCCGGACTGTGCAGAACAGTGCAGTTAGTTTAATTAGTAAAATTAAGTAGAATTTCGTTATCCAATTGATTTAATTTTTTGGATATGATGATCTTAGAGATGTTTAGGATTTATCTGAAATTTTTTGGTTTTAATCCGAGAAATATTCGGAGGGATTTTGAGTCGTTAATCATATCTGATTTGAAACCAAAATTATAGGTTTTTGCTAATTTATTTTCATCCATTTAAGACAAATTTCCGGATATGTGATTCGGGCTATGTCAATGGGTAGGCATATCAAGTTTCACGTCAATTAGATGTTTAGATTGAAAGTTATGATTTTTTGAAATTAGTAGTTCGTTTACTTTAATTCGATAATTCGAGCTTTTCCATCTTGTGTTATATATATGATATTATATGTGTAGGCCCTATGTGTGGCCCAGTCCTATGTGAGGCTTGTGGTTGAACTAAGGGGGTCACATCCTTTCAGATGTGTAGAATAAATGTTTAACTGCTAGATTGTTTGGTTAGCTGGGGTTGTGTCCCCTTTAAGGAATTTCGGTTGACGAATCATGGAGGCTGTCGTAATGCCGAAATCTTTATTGATTGTTAATCTAGTTTGCTTGTTTAGTCTCGTTGAGACTTGTAGACCGTTGCGCCTATTTATTCGCTTTCCTTAGACCTTTGCTATGTTTACCCCTTTTGGCGAGCTATATGCTACACCCAGCCTTGTATATTGTTCTGACATCTTGTTGCAATGTTTCAAATGTTAATTATGTGAGTATGAGCATTGCATGTACTTTTTTGCATTAGAAGTATAAAGGTTAGGACGTGGGCAATGGGTTAATCGTCGATCCGAGGGCTTGGAAAACTCGAATCTAGTAATAGGACCAAGGCTGGGTAGCAAGGTTTAGGACGTGAATTGTTATAATAATATCATGTTATCGAGATTACTGTCTAGTTGGCTATAATTAGGGGTGAGAAGAACCGAACCGAACCCGAAGATCCGACCCGAACCGAATTAGTTCGGTCCATTCGGTTCGGTTTTTTGGGTTTTTCGATTCGGCTCGGTTTTGGCATGTATGAAAATTTCGGGTTGCGGTTCGGGTTCGGTTCTTTAAAAAAAATTCGGTTCGGTTCGGGTTAGAACCGAATAACCGAACTTATTTATGATCTAACCCACAACCACCAACCCGGTCAGCCGGTCTAGCCGGTCAAACTGACCCGATCAATCCAGTCTCCAATCTCCAATCTCCATAGTCAGTACTCAGTCAATCCTCCTCCCAATTCCCAACTCCCAATTACTCACGATGCCCTAACTCCCGCTACCTCACTAGTCACTCCTAGAGTCCTAGTCCTGGCTCTCCACCTCTCCCTCTCTTGATCTCTTCCAAGCTCTCCCCGGCTCCCCCCATCTGGAGATCCATTCCCCCTGACGAGAGCCCAACGCCATCAGCCTCCTTCCTCGACCTCGTGGACGGCCACTTGCCATCCGCCTGCGGCCCGACCTCGTCGCCGTCCGCCTGCGGCCCGCCCTCGTCGCCATCTGCCTGCGGCCCGCCCTCGTCGCCGTCTGCCTGAAGCACACAGATCCTCCTACTTCCTTTCATCGATATGAATTCGAAATCTACATTCTTTATTGCAATTTTTATATGGTTTTGTGGGTATTGTATCTCAAATGTTGCAATTTTTATGTGGGTTTGCTTAATTTCCCTAAGCACACAGATCCTCCTACTTCCTACCTCCTTTCATTGGATTTTTTCGCCTTTGCTTAATTCGAAAATCTACTGTCTTCATTGGATTTTTTCCTAGTTTGCTACAAAAACTTGTGGGGTTTTGCTTAATTTCTCACTGTGGATCGATTAGCATCTAAGATTTTTTTTCTATCAAATCTTGTGGTTTATGCTGTGTTTAATTGATGGATTTGTTTGTTTCGTTGTTTGGGTGTATAATTTGTTCTTGCTTGCATTAACAGAGTAGTTTTTAGGGAGCTATTATTGATACATGTAAAATCACCTGTTCATATCAATAATGGTCTAAGGTGAGTGTAATAGCTGTGCTTTTTTGCATAATTCTACGAAGTGCATAATTCGCTTCCCAACGGCTTATGTGATAGGTTTAGCATGTGTATCTCATCATGTTCAAATTTGTTTACATAACAAGGTATCTTATTAAATTTAGCTTATATAATTGCTTTTGTTCATTTTTGTTTGTGTTATTACTCTTTGCTAATCACTTATCTTTATTGGCATATAATTTTCTGAATTAACAAAGCTTGATACGGTGGAGGGTACGGGTGGTGGTCGTAGATTGGATACTAGCCTTGAATAGCTTCCGGTAAATGATTGCAATGTACTCTTAAACATCTTAGCCAATAGGAAACAAGCTAGACTTTATACTGTCTTACATTCTATTAGTACACTCTTTAAGTAATCTGCAACTTGCTCCTAGCTAGGATTTCTTTGTCTTTGTATATTAAGTTATAAATGCACATGGTTGTATGTGTGTGGGATCACTGAGGGCTTTCACATGCTTACCACGTTCAACAGCTCATGGCAATGGGCTACATGCTGCTGCCATTGCTAGCAATTGCTTCCTCTCTCATTCAAAGTTCCATGTAAAAGCTCCTGATCTCTCACCCTTCCCTCCCTTCTCTCTAATCATTAGGTCATTTCTCTGATCCCATTAATGTCACTTATATCATTGAATTTTTCTATAATTTGATACATTTGATTCTGAAATTATTTCTTGGTAGAAGTAGTATCACTTTTGTATAAAGATACAAGGCTATTCATACTGTCTTATATTTTTGCAGGTTGCAACTACTGGGATTTGTCCCTTGATTAGCTGTAGCTAACGTAGAATTAGAAATGTGGTTAATTAGCTAGAGAGTCACCTGTCAATTAGATAGGATATTTTCTTAATGAACCCTGATTGGGGTACATGCAACGTGGGCAAGTGCATTGCACATGCCCACGTGGCATGTACCCCAACCGTTGGATTGAATCGGGATGTGTGCCCGATTCAATCCAATGATAATGATTTGTGTACATGGGTACATCCCATTTACACAAATCATTTTTGTTTCTTAATTATAATAGCAAATGCCTGTATAGTACTGTAACTGTACTTAAGGAAGGCCCTTCTGATTTGCTTAACTTTCGGTGGTGGTTGTCAATAGTGAGATGTACGTGTACTTAATTATTCATGTGTACAAGTTAAGCATTTTAAGATGTAGATAAGGGTTGATTTCTATATAAATCACAAGAATTGATAGAAGATTTCGAAATATATTATGTCTCTTATTACTGAATCAAGAAATTTGCTGATCACTTATCTTTATGGGCATATAATTTTCAGAATAAACAAAGCTTGATACGGTGGAGGGTACGGGTGGTGGTCTACTATGAGGAAAGCAATTTCCTCTCCTGCCGGATGCTTGCATTGTCCTCAACAACATAAATGCTCTTGAAACATCTGTTCTTATGTGCTTTTTCAAGGCTGTAATGGTGTGGTTATTTTAATGGCGTGGTTGTTTAATTATTGCAACAATATGATGGTTTGGTTGTTTAATTACTGCAATTATGGATGTTTTTTAATTACTGTAACTGTGGTTGTTTAATTATTGCAACAATGTGATGTAATGGTGTGGTTGTTTTAAACTTTTAATTATTGCAAAAAGTTCACTTCGGTTCCAAAAAGTTCGGTTCGGTTCTAAAAAATTCAATTCGGTTCCAAAAAGTTCGGTTATGAACAAAAGTTTGGTTCGGTTCGGTTCCAATTACTTTGGAACCGAAGAATTTCGGTTCGGTTCGGTTCCTACATAAGTTCGGTTCGGTTCTCTAAAAACAGAACCGAAAAAAATTCGATTCTTCGGTTCTGGACCGAGAACCGAACCGAGAACCGAATGCTCACCCCTAGCTATAATTACTCTGATTGAGGTGTAGAGGTCATCCTAGGTTCCAGTCTCGTTCTCAGTACAGTGATAGGGGAAGTTACGTACCACCCTGTGTCCTACGCCCTGTTGTTCACCAATGGCCAGCCAGAAAGGTGAAAGGTATTAAAGAGGCTGGACAGAGTGATGTGAAATGGACTATGGAAGCAATGCTAGTCGGGGACAAATGTTCAATACCTTACTAGGGAGGCTTCGGATCATTCGTGTGAGGACCTGTACCTCCAACCCGGTCCGACCGTGTTGATCAAGGGTATGGTTCGACTAGTTTGGCTCGGTCGACCTTGCTTCGCGATCTCCCTTGATCGTTGCGGCTCTGGGGGTAATTTGGTAAATTACCCTTGGCGGAGTTGGTTTCACACACGCGTTGCGCACACACGGTCTTGTAATGATGTATGTGCTTGATTAGACCCTTAGGAGTACTCTAGATCGGAAGATCAGAGTTCGATCGCAAGGATCGAGATTTGAATAGCCAGGATCTAATCTTAGGCCCATCATATATAAACCCCCTTAAACCTTTTTCTTCTCCCGTTAGGGCTCGCGATAGAGAGTAGAGAGAGAGCCAGTACCCGAGCGAGAGAGAGAGAGAGAGAGAGAGTTGCAACGCGGCCGGAGGAGAGGTCGACGACGGTGGCTAGGCCTTCTTCTTCAGCGAACACGAGCCCGGTGACTTGGCAAAGCGGCGATGGGCGGAGATCCTAGCTACGACAACCGCGGCTGGAGGAGAGAGCGGCAGTTGGGTCCCTCCCGTCGACTGCGAAGGCAGAGCTTGGCGACGGCGACCAGAGAGAGAGATGACGACCGTGATTAGAGGGGACCGACGGCGACGGCGTCGACGACCGGAGGAGTTTTCGTGTGATCCAGAGGTAGGGTTTCTGATCTAATCTCTTGATTAGGCTCTACTAGACTAGAATGGGGTTGGCTTGATGCATGATTCCCAGGTTCCCTTAACATTGAATGCCGATGGTTTTTCGATGGATTTCCGATGAGTTTTCCTTCTTCTCTTCTTTGGTTTTTGGTTGGCCGATGGGTTTCCTCCCCTGTTTTCTTGGGTTTGATCGGAGCCTCTATTTTCGTCCCTTGTTCTTCCTTTTCTCCTTGCTGCCATTGTTCATATCCATGGATGAGTGGTGGATTCTGATGAGAGTTGTTTCCCCTGTTTTCGGATTGATGAGTCTTTTCCCTCTCCCTCCGCTGTTTCCGTCGTGATGCATCCTACCATAGTTTCCTTGCTTCTTTGTTGTTTTCATGGCTCCCGATGCCATGCTTTGTCTGGTTTGTTAATGCAAGCTTTGCTTTTCCCTCCCCTGCTGCCATGCTCTGTTCTCACCTGATGTTATGTGATGCAATGCTTAGTTCCTTCTTGCTGGATGGGTTGTGTCGATGTTAAGCTATTGGGTTGCCGGATTCTGTTGAACTACTCCTTGCTGCCATGGATTTCTATTCGGTGCCATACTATATTTCTCTGTTGTCATGCTCTACTATACCATACTCTGTTCCCCGCTTACTGTTGAGGATTACTCGTGGGGTTGGGCCGGTTGTTGGAGGTCCTTACTTGCTGTTCTGATGACTCGAAGTGATTGTCTTCTAAATCCTGGCTTCCGAATTCTTACGTCTTACTGAATTAAAGTGCAGTATGGTGTTTCTTTGAGTTTACGGATTTAAGCTGAGCTTTGTCGAGAGTTCTTTCCTTTAGATCCTCTCGTTCCTTCTTCTTAGCTTCAAGTAAAATTCATCTCATGCTATGCCTTATAGTTGTTGTTGAAATATTAGGCTACCGATTGTGTGAGGACCTGTCCCTCTACTCCTGGGTCGACCGGCTGGATCGGGCTCGTGGCTCGTTTGATTGTTTCGCGTCGAGCGCGCGATCCGGTGGATCGCATTGTTTTCTTGGACTGCGAGGGCAATTTGGTAAATTGTGTCTCGTTGGCTTGTTTCACACCCGCGTGTGCACACACTGACCATGTTTATATTAGTGTTTGATTAGAACGGTTAGGTGGACCCGGGATCGAAGGATCCTGACTTGGGCTTGCGTTTTAGCCCAAGTTTAGCTTTCTGGGCAAAGCGGATTGATCTTCTCTTGCTAAGGAGGTCGATCTTTTATCGCCAGAAAGTTAAGCTGGTTCGTCAAGAAAGATCGATCTCTTTCTGAGAGGAGATCGATCTCTCTTGAGTCGGTTCGTTCGTCTATAAAACGAACGAAACCTCTTTTCTTTGATCCTTTTGCAAATCCGTGTTTTTGAGCTGAGTTCTTGCTAGATTTGATAGAGTTTGAGGACGATCCAAGGCTTAGCAGCTGGGATTGAACCAGCTATTGCCTAGGTAGGGATTCCTACCTACTTGTTTTTCTGGATTTGTGAGATTGAGTTTGATTGAAGTTTGTTTTGCTTTGATCTGTTTAAATACAAGTTTGTTTTCAATGGAATCTTTGGTTTTGGACTCGTGGTCCTTCGTACTACCAGATCCCTGAGTTTTGTGGGATTTGGTGGAGTTTTTCGACAGTATTTCTTGCCGACGGTTCGCCGATGAACCCATTTGGATCGATCTTTCTTGAGGAAAGATCGATCATTTGTGAGGCGTCATGCCCAGCTCGAGCGGGATCGATCTTTCTATTGGAGAAGATTGATCCTTGCTTGGCTGGTATGGCGGGGTCCGTGTCATGAAGAAGATCGATCCTTCTGGTGTAGAAGATCGATCTCTTCTGATTGACATGGATGAGTTTTCTCTCAAGCAGTAAGAAGATCGATCTTCTCTGGGAGAGAGATCGATCTCTTAGTAGCTGAGGGGCGTTTTCAATGGGTTTGCCCTCGGGGCTTCGCATATGCGGTTTTCTTTACAGTCTTATAAACTTGTACATATCTTTAAGCATGCTAGTCCCATATTAGGGGTAGTGGTGAACCAAGAGAGTGATGACTCCTGGGATGTTTAGAATAAGTGGGCGGGTATCCGTACTGCTTTCCATAGCCTTGTATGCCGACGTGCGCCAAGGGCCTTATCTGTGTGGTGTGCCTTCTGTTGTTTGCGGGGCTGTTTCCCGATGCAGGTTGCTGTTGGATTGACTGGCAGTTAGTGGTGGTACCACTACAGCAGTCCTTGACCTTAAATACGTGTTCACTACCCGGGGTCGGCAGAGTGCTGAGCCCAGACCTTGTTATGTTATCATCATATGTTGCTGCATACTTAACTGTTGTTTATACGCATGTTCATAGCATGCATCTTTGCTGTGCATTAGTTGCATAAGGTTAGGGCGTGGGCGATCTGTGGGTCGCCGTCCCGAGGCTTGAAAGCTCGGACTTAGCCTTAGGATCGGGGTTGGGTAGTTTAGATCTGGTTTGAATTGTGGTGTACAGCCGAATTCGATGATAGGCCTAGATGACTGGTATACCTGTTGCTTGATGATTGTAGAGGTCTTGTCGGCCTCGAGTCGGATTCTGAGGTGTAGTCGGTGTCCCACTATGATGACTCTTGAGTAGAGGGGTTGCCTACTCAGCGGTGCCATTCCCTGCCAGTAGTGCCTGTTTCCTGCTTGTGAGTCAACAGTGTTGGTTCCTGCTTACTGAGTGTGACCCATCATGTGACCAGTTCTTCTGGAAGACCATTATCGTGGACCTCAGGGACACACGGTGGGGTTATGGGACCTCTGTATACACCCAAGTCTTACTTGAGGGCGACACTGTTGCGTTCCCTCTTCCTTATGTGTGTCGTAGTGTAGTTTCCCTGCTGAGCTTAGTTGCTCACTCCTACCCGGGCTGCGTTTTACAGGTGTAGGTGTTAGCTCCTCTTTGGTGGCCCCTACCGGGCAGTTGGTCGGCGGTGCGGCGGCACCAAGCGGAGTCTGAGAGGTGGCGATCTTTTACTGCTTTTGAACCCTATGTTAGTTGGTCTCCTACGGGAGTGTTTATATAAATGTTGAATTCGAATCTTCCCCTCTTCGAGGATTTGTATATTAAACTTGGGTTTTGTAATCTGTGGTTTGAGGCTTCTGTAAATTATAGTTTTTAATTTGAGGGTGTTTTGATGAATTGCTAGGGAGACCAATAGGTTAGAGGGAACCCTCGCCAAAATTTTTCGCGTTTCGTTAGATTCCGGTTCACGTCGCCCTGCCCGGTTGGGCTTTCGCGGGTCGAGGCGCGACAGATTGAGTAGTGCTATAATTCCCTGTGATCATGGTATATGTATATCAATGATGTTAGTTGCATAATATCGTAGCATGTTTCATTCTCTGTTCAATTCCTTTGAACTAATGTTAACTTCGAAAACCGTATGATCTCTTGTTAATTGTCCAATCATATTCTCCTATCCTGTTTATGCCTGGGCCGAAGGTGTGCCATGTGTATTGAATGATATTATGCATGGTTTGGAAAATTATACCAGTAGAGTGTAAATCTAATTGCTGGATGTTTTAATGTATCTGTGGTGACCATGTGTTGGTTTGCACCTTGTGGATAGTTGAGTGATTGTGGCCTCTAATTGCTCCCTTGTTCCTAGCTTATGCATACATGCTTCTTCATCTATCTTATTAGCTTGCTATCTCACTCTGTTGGACAATTGATTGGTGATTTGACATGTAGAGACACTTAGGCCTAGTTGCTTGAATAGGCTCATGCATGTTGTATGCATTAGACACATTCAGGCTAAGTGGTAGGCGATGGATTCGATCGCCGATCCGGGGTTCTCGGGTAGCCCGGATCTAGCCCTAAGACCGGGGTTTAGTTAGTTGGGGATTTAGGCGAGATTGTGTTGGTATGATCATGTATCGTATTTGAGGACATTAAGTAGTTGACTTGAATTCTGATATTGAGGAATAGAGGTCGTATTGTCTGTTTGTCCCAAGGGCCTAAGTGTGGATGTCGATGTCCATGACGTATGTCCCCGTACAAGGGGTGGTGTACGGTGAGAGCTTCGGCGGTGAGTGCAGCGGCGATGCACCGACCCTAAGTCTGGGCTCGTGTTGACCGTCCTCCTTGTTTCGCCGCTTGGGTGAGGGTGATCCTATTTAGGGGCCCATTCTGGATCGACAAGTTGTAATGCTTCCAGTGACACCATAGACTTGGGATGAAGGACTATACAGTTGCAGTTTACCCTTTCATTGAGAGTGCTGTAGAGTAGAACCCTACTGGGCATTGTTGCTCACCCTACCTGGGCTGCATCGGCGATGTAGGTCGATGCAGTTCCTTCTTTTAGGTGCTCTTCTAGAAGATGACGCGATATTTCGAGGTGATCAAGGACTTGGAGCTTCAAGGAGTTCTTCTAAAGTTAATTTACAGTTTTAATCAATGATGTATAAATTGATGTATCCAAGAACAGAATTGTATAATTATTAATTCAGTTGTAATTGAGAGATGTTGTAATATTCTTTAATATAGATGTTGAGGAATATAATGATGTTGAAGTTGTAAAATTGTACAATGTACAGGTTTCTTGTGCTATAATTATAAAGGAGATTCTGCCGAATTTTTTTTATGAACTTGAGGACTAAATTGTTTAAATTTGTAGCAGTTATATACTTGTGTGCCTATTGATGATTTAAACAGGTTTAGGTGGCTCACGCCTCGATCTGGATGGGTTTTCTGAGTCAGGATGTGACAATTCGGCTTGTCTAGTCTCTGTTGATCAAGTGGCCATGCTGTAGGGTCCTGGCATATTTCATATGGAGCACTTCTGGATGAATCTGCCAGGCTTTAGAGATGTTGTAGTCAGAACATGGCAAGATGATAGCCATGGTTCGATTCAGTATATCCTAGCCACTAGATTGAAGAGATTGAAGAGATTGAAGAATATGGTCAAGAGCTAAGACAAGAGATCAGCTAAACATGGGATCTTTGGATATGACAAATACCTGGAGCAATGTCTTGATGCTTAGCATAGACTAGAAGATGGTAGGGACCTAACTGACGTTGAGGAGTTGCAGATGAAAGACTTGGAATCCCAGTGGGCTGCAGTGCGATGTCAGCAGGAAGTGCGTGTAGCCCAAAGGGTGCGCAAGGTGTAGCTGAATGCAGGGGATAGAAACTCATTCTTTTCTCACTGCCTAGCTTCTTCGAAAACTCATATGTCCCAGGTGCTTGAGGTGGTTGATGATGATGGCATTCCTTGAGTTGAGCAAGCTGACATCGGGAATGTGTTTGTCAACTATTTTGAGAAGTTGTGTGGGCTACTGAGGAGAACCGGACTAGGTCTTTGCTCCCTCTATCTGAGTTACCCAAGCTTGATGTGGATTGTTTTGGTCTTCTCAAGGGAGATGTTACTGAGGCAGAGGTTAAAGCGGCTGTATTTGGTATGGGTCGTAGCAAGTGTCCAGGGCCAGATGGGGTGCCAGTGGATTTCTATGTCAAGTATTGGGATATAGTAGGGTGTCAATTGGTGGATGTGATCAAGGAATTTTTTGAGACCTGCCGGCTCCCCTCGGCTTGGTGTGAGACCTTCTTATCATATTCTCAAATGCAAATTTCTGTGTAAGGTTAAAGATTTCTAGCCAATAAGCCTTTGCATTGTTGGATACAAAGTGATTACTAATATAATTGTTGATCGTATAAAGTGTGTCCTTGATATGGTTATTAATTGTGAACAATCGGCTTTCCTCTCGAGTCAGAGTATTCATGACAATATAGGTGTGGTCGAAGAGATACTTCACTCTATGAGAATGGCTTCTAAAACTCGGAGTATATTCGTGGCAAAGGTTGACTTGAAGTCAACATATAATAAGGTTAAATGGAGCTATTTCAAACAGGTGTTGCGGCTTATGAATTTTCCGAGTAAGAGGATTGCTTGGGTCATGGCTTGTGTGATGAGTGCTCAATTCATTCTCATTATCAATGGGATAAGTTCAAAGTGTGGACTTATTGCTTATTGCTTGTCCAGGTACAACAAGGGGATCCATTGTCCAGGTACTTATTGCTTGTTGTACAAGAAGTTCTCTCCCGAATCCTTAAGAACCCTGCAAACAAATTGGATGGTTTGAAAGTGCCTAAGTCGGACTTCTCGGTTTCACATCTCTTATATGCGGATGACTATTAGTTGGTCTCCAAGGCTTGTTCCTCTGAGGCCCGGAAGTTGAAGCAAAAATTAATCTTGTTTAAGGAGCTTTTGCGGTTGGATATGAATACAATGAAGTGAAGCATTCATTTTTAAAAAGTGGTTTGTGAGGATAGACGGCGTTTTATTTGACATATTTTGGGTTTGCCTCTTGCTAAGGGGATCTAGAACTACCTAGGCGTTCCCCTAAGTGAAAAAAGGCTCAAGGTGTCACGCCCCGACCCGCGAAAGCCCAATTGGGTCGGGGACGTGATTCGGAACCTTACTAAATGCGGAAAAATATGGCGAGGGTTCCCTCTAGTCTACTGGTTTCCCTAAGCATTCATTAAACACTCTTAATTAACAATTCTAGAATTAACAGAAACCTCAAACTTAAAGATTATAAATCCAGAAGTACAAGTCTACAAAAGCTCGAAGAGGGGAAATCAGGTACAAATATTTATACACTTCCGTAGGAGACTAACTATACAAAGGTTCTGAAGTTAGAAGATCACCACTCCTCAAACTACGCTAGGCGCTGCTGCACCACCAACCAACTGCCCGGAAGGGGCCACCGAAGAGGAGCTAATGGCTGCACCTGCAAAACGTAGCCCGGATAGGAATGAGAAAGAAAGCTCAGCAGGGAAACTACACTGTGACTCACAGAAGGAAGACGGAAACGCAACAGTGTCGCCCTCTAGCAAGGTCTGGGTGTACACATGGGCCCCATAACCCTACCGTGTGTCCCTGAGGGGCCACAGTCATGGTCTTCCAACCGAGCTGGTTACATACTGGGTCACTCTTAGTGAGGCAGCAAACCAACACTACCATCTCACAAGAAGGAAACCAGCACTGCGAGGCGTGAAGACAACACCGCTGAGTAGGCACACCCTCTACTCAAGAGACAAGGAAACCGGACATTGGCTACATCTCAGAACCCGGCTCGAGCCTGACATGACCTCTAAATCATCGATCAACAAGTGTTCAAGTCATCTACGCCTATCATCGAAGTCGACTAAACACATCCATTCAAACCTGAATCAAGCTACCCATCCCCGGTCCTAAGGCTAAATCCAAGCTTCCAAGCCTCGGGACGGTGATACCGCAGATCGCCCACGCCTTAACCTTATGCAGCTAATGCACAACTAGATACATGCTATGAACACACGTAGAAAAGTATGTGACGATAAATAAACACGGTCTGGGCTCTGGCACCCTACCGGGCCGGGGTGGTGAACAGATAATACAGGCCAAGGAATTGCTGCAGTGGTAACCCCACCAACTGCAGCAAGTCAACAAAAAGACAGCATGTTACGGGAAACAATCCCGGCAAACAAGGCTAACAGTATAACATGCTTTCTACACATCCCGATTCACCACTACCCCTCATTATGGGACTAACATGCTCAAGATATGTACAAGGTATAAAACGGTAAAGAAAACCGCACATATAAAGCCCCGCGGGCAAAATCCGACGAAAACACCTCCCTGCGACCAAAAGGATCGATCCTTTCCAAAAAAGGATCGATTTTCTTCACAAACAGGGAGTTCCATCCCTGTCAAGCCAAAAAGGATCGATCTTCCCTCCATGCCGCCAAGCAAAGATCGACCTGCTTCCATTAGAAGATCGATCATGCACAGGTCAGGCATGACGCCCCAAGAATGATCGATCCTTCCTCAAAAAGGATCGATCCCGTTGGGTTCTCTGGCGACCGGCCAGCGAGAAATACCGTCGAAAAACTCTACCAAAACCCACAAAACATTGCGATCTGGTAGTACGAAGAACCACGAGTCCAAAACTGGTACTTGCATTGAAAACAAACATGCATACAAGCAGATCTAAGCAAAAGAATCACAGTCAAGCTCAAAACTAATAAAAACCGAAAACAAGTAGGTAGCATCCCTACCTAGACAAAAGCAGTTTCAATCCTAGCTGCCAAGCCAAAGATCGCCCTCAACCCCTTCCAAATCCAGCCGGATCTGAGTTCAGGAACGGCGAATTTCAAAAGAGATTAAAGAAGGACGTCGCGTCCGTTTTATAGACGGACGAACTGATTTGAGAAAAGATCGATCCTTCATGACGATCCAGTTTGACTTTCTTGCACTAAAGGATCGATCTTCTTAGGAAGAGAAGATCGATCTTTTCTGTGCAGAAAGCTAGACTTGGGATTGAATACAAGCCCAAGCCCGGATCTTTCGATCCCAGGTTCACTTAACCGTTTCAACCAAATATTATCACAAACACAATCAGTGTGTGCACACGCGGGTGTGAAACAAACCGACAATGTGCAATTTACCAAATTGCCCTTGCGGCCCAAGAAACAATGCGATCCACCGGATCGCGCGCTCGACGCGAAACAAGCAACGAGCTACAGGCCCGACCCAGCTAGTCGATCTAGGAGTAGAGGGACAGGTCCTCACATCCTAATACCCTTAAAGGAAATCTCATCCCGAGATTCGATAAGGGTAGGGCTCGGAAACAAAAAAAGAAGCTACACTAGAAGACATGACAAGAGGTACCTCGAGAAGGAAACAAATGCGGATACTTTTGCCGCATGCGCACCTCGCGTGCCCAAGTCATCTCCTCGACACCTCTGTGCCTCCATAGTACCTTGACTAAGGGAATCGTCTTGCCCCGCAAGACTTGATCCCTCCGGTCAAGTACCTGAACTGGCTGCTCAACGAACGTCGCGTATGCCTCAAGCTCAATGTCATCCAACCTCTGAGTGGTGCCTCTCCAACCTCTGTCCAGTACATTGTGAGGACCCATTCCTCTAACCTGGCTCGACCGCGTAGGTCGAGGGCCGTTTCCTGTTGGTTTGATTCCGTGTCAGGTACGATCTGATGATCGTATGGTTGTTTTTGACACAGGGGCAATTTGGTAAAATTGCTCCCTAGCAGTCGGTTTCACACCCGCGTTGCACACACTACCATGGATTGATGTTTGTGATTTATTAGGACCTTAGGGGTCCTTCCGATCGGAAGATCGAAGCTTGATCGGGAAAAATCGAATTGAACGGTCGAGATCAGTTTGGATCTCTATAAATAGCCCTTTCTTTTCTTTCTCTTCTCTTTCTTTCCCTTCTCTCCTTTTCTCTCTCCCCTTGGCTGCTGGTTGGAGATTGGGCTGTGGCTTTTTGGGCGCTGATCCGCGTGGATCGGTGTGGAGGATCTCATAGATCGCATGCTCGTCTTTACAAGTAGGTGTTTCTACCCAGTTCTGGTAAACTGGTAACCCTAGGATCGCTTTTTTGTGTTTTGTAGCTGTTGTTTGTATTGGAATGCTTTGCTTTTCGGTATTCTTATTCCTTGCTATGTTTAGAAGCTAGCTATGGTTTCTTTTCTGTATTCTTTCGGACGAATTCTGTATTTTTGTCGGTTTTTCGACGGGGACGGACTCAGATCTGATATTTCACGATCTGAGTTTGGTTTTTTTTTGCATGAATGAATTCCCTACCATCAAATAGACCTTCCTGCAAAGTTTGAATGGATTCCATCTCCGTTTGATAGATCAAATCCAACAAATTCAGTTTTTACGTCGGTTTCGTCGGTTTTCGGGCAATTTGATTTAATTCGGAGGATTTGATCATCCAAAGTTAGATTTGTTAGTGTCATTAGATTCCCCACATCCAATTTCACATGCCTACCAAGTTTCATTTTAATCCAACTAGTTTTGGTGGTTCGAATCCAAGAAATTGGATTCGTAGCACTATTCATGAGTTCTGCCGCTAAGATGAAGGATCGATCTTCATAGGCATGAAGATCGATCTCCTTGTTGTCACGTAGGCTACCGACTATGAAGGATCGATCTTCTTGGGAAGAAGATCGATCATGCATGAGTCAGCGTTCTGTCTCTTTGTGTGGATCGATCCCACTTATCCCAGACAGAACACCCACTTTGGGAAGATCTATCTTCTTGGATGAGAAGATCGATCCCTTTTGTTCAAACAGAAGACCCCTTCGTGGATGATCGATCTTCAAGGGACATCCCATGAAAATCGATCATTTGTTTGTTGATGGTTGGCTACGAAGAGAAGATCGATCTTCACAGGGTGTGAAGATCGATCTCTTGTTTGCTGCCAACATATTTCGATCCGAATTTGATGTTTTCAATTTCCTTTCGACCCGATTTTCTCGTGAGGCTTTTCCGATGATAAGTAGTGAGTATTATGTTATTTTTACCGGGTTTTTGATGGGTTTACTGATCGCTTACAAACGCGTCGTTAAATCAGATGCAAACTCAGTCAAAAATAGACTTTATAAACCCTTATTCAAAATACTAAACTATGGGGTGGAATAGTGATGAAATACGGGATCGAACCATAAGGAAAACTTTGATTACGAAGGAGAAACCAGAATTAAATCTCTGAACTCTAAACCTAAAGCGAAAAGGATTGATTTGGATTTTGAAAACTGATTAATTAAAACTAGTTAAGAAGCAATGTAAAAAGATTGAAATATATTAATGAGAGAAAACCTAGGGATTACTCAATCCACTTTAGTTTCACTTCCTGTATTCTCTAATTATCCTCTTGTTTTCTTATCTAGACATTATAGATTCATAGCTTCTTAAGCCTACATGAATCTCTTAAAAAAGGTGAGTGTTTTCCAAAGGCATATTTTATCTTCGATTAGCATAGATTGTTATCGGGGTAACCTTAGCACAACCTATCGTCACTAAGCATAAAATATCTCATCAGTTATTCACAAACCAAATCAAAACTATCCTATAAATCTCTACCATCAATCACCGAAATTAGGTAGGACTAAAAGTATGTCAACGAACTCTGTTCCCTCAACTCTATTGACAATAAAATTTTATTTAAAAGATTGGGATCCACGCTACAGCTCCATCTTATTCAGAAACCCTAATCTTCTATTTTCTATCTATGAGGACCTTCAATTTTCGGCCAGCAAACACCCTCTTAGAGGTGTACCCCCGGAATTAGGGTTATGGCTAAGTTGGACTCCTAC
The DNA here is from genome assembly GCA_963920575.1 of Narthecium ossifragum. Classification (NCBI taxonomy): domain Eukaryota; kingdom Viridiplantae; phylum Streptophyta; class Magnoliopsida; order Dioscoreales; family Nartheciaceae; genus Narthecium; species Narthecium ossifragum. The sequence continues at coordinate 14,783,660 of OY986974.1, read as the reverse complement.
TACAACTCGGATTCCCTGGATTAATTCCTGACAGCCTATTCCAGTCGCAACTGGGTCCAATCAAGCCAGAATTTGAAAACTAGTCCAACACAACAGATGTAGATAAGGACATCTTCTGTCAGGTCCCAAAGATTTGACATTATTTAGATTTATCTAGAATATTTGACGAATATTCTCCTGAACGTCGATAGACTAGTTTCCCAGCATTTGTTTATCTTCATAGTCTTTCAAACTGGTATTAATCTGTCAGGAATCTTGCAAAGTGTCAAATATGAAAGTTGTTCGCCTTGATGTCTTATATAAGTTCTCCAAATTTAAGGAATTTAGAATTTATCTGGAGATTTTGGCGAATTCTTTTCAAACTGACAGCGAAGCGATGTAATTTCAACATATTAGCATTTTTCTGTATTTTCTAACTTGAATCTTCATTAAACCTAAAATCAACTAACAAACTATCAAATACAAACACTCTCGGGCTAACAAAGGTAAATTAAGGGGTTTAAGTATGAATATTTAGTGACTCATCACACCCCTTAACTTACACTTTGCTAGTCCTCGAGCAAAGAATATAAAGAGAAAGTAATAAATCTAACTAGTCACTTTCGTAGGTCTCACGATTGTACTTAGCATGTGCAATAAGCCTTTAAACCCCTGGGTTACCCCTGTGGACGAGTTATAGTCTCCTGAGGGTTTTCAGGGATGACACCCACAAACATCTATACAATCCCTTGAATATGCCATTAGAAATCAATCATAATATTCATCAACTCTAATGCATGAAGTAGAAATAATATCCATAAATAAACCCTTTAACTCATAATCACATAAAAATATAGTAAATTAAAACATGTCACAACATATTTCCAATACTTTAACATATTTATTCATGATTAAAAATAACTTTAACACTTCCGTGTGTGAATGGGGTTTCACATGCTTCAGAGTATCAATCGTGTCTCAACTCTTCAACTATTCAAGATCACAATCCTATTTAAGCACATATTTTCCACTTATCACAAAGCAATCTCTGCTCTTATTTATTTTTCTTTTCTTATCCTTTCTTTTCTTTTCTTTTCTTTGCAGGAATTTCAGCTGTTTTACGCGAACAACACACCTTGTTAGGCACCTTGCCTGGTTACTAAGTATGAAACCCTTATTGCTTTTTAGGAATTTCAACTGTTTTACGCGAACACCACGCTGGTTAGGCACACTCTCCGGTTACTAAGTTGAAAATCCATTTTTTTTTATATTCAGATAATTGCATGTATTCATGAATTTTCTGTGACATGATATAAAACTGTAAATCTATCATAGTATCATGTTTAGAATCCAATTTCAACTCTTAAACATGTGAAAGTGAACATGTGCATTAGGATATGTCAAGTCATCCTTAAATCATGGTAAAAGTGTTAAAGTATAGAAACAATATCATGCATAGCAAAAATTTACTATCCGTTATATGACATACAAGTCTCAGAATAATACATAAGATAAATTTCTAAATCAAGCATCTTTGTCAAATCATATTATAATTTCATTCTTTCGATATATTTCAATGGATGTATAATAATAAGAATTAAACTCCTAAAATCTACCCCCAACTTAAATGTAATTGTCCCCAATTACACTAAGTCATAAAAATAAAGCAAGGAATAAAGGGTAGAGATCACCATAATATCGTGCCATGTGTAGTCATCGCGCTCATTAAGATCACCACACCGCCCACACTACGAAAACATCGCCATTGAATAAAGTAATGTCTCTAGAAGATACTAAAAGTATATAATCATAAAAATCATCATGTTATATAAGAGACAAATAAAAGCAAGAAAAATAATATCCCCTGATCGGTGTACGGATTAATCGCCCACTATTGGTTTCCACAGGAACCTGCCATAAAAGGACCTTTCCAAAATATCAAATATAATAGAATGGAAAATATAGAAAACATCGTAGAAAGGCATAAAAATCATTAACAATTTTGACAGGGCCTCCTTTGTATAAATTTACCAAGAAACTAGTACATGCATTCATCCACAAAATTAACATGAAAGCAATAAAATACATTAAATCATCCATACACAACACCCAAATAATTAGCATCCATAAATATCATCATGATTGAAGATCTACACCGTCCGATCGGAAAACTGGGCTTCAGAGCATATGAATCTCGTCCATCAGCCATCGGGCGGCTGAGAGCTCACCCGCCGGTGATCAACGGTGAAACTTCATCGCTGGAGGTGGGGACCAGTAGAGATGGAATCGTGGAAGGCCAAGGAGTCCATCTATATGGTCTGAATCGTGAGTGGTGATCTCCAGGCGGCGAAACGGCGGTGGACGGCTCGGAGGGAGATGGCCGGAGTTGGAATCCGGTGGTTCGGGCTTGAATTGAGATAGGGAATGGTGGAGGAAGCATCGCAGAGGCCTAACGAACTCACCTATGAGATTTAATTGCAGAATTGGAGTTCCAAGAGGTGGATAGAAGATGGCCGGCGTGGTGGAGGATCGTCGGAAGTAGAATCCGGCGATCCAGTCCGCAAGGTTGAGTTGTGATGGTGGCGGAAGGTTCGTGACGGTCTGGAGGAGGTTCTGGATGTGGTTAGGGGAGGTGGGAGGTGGTGGAAGAGGGGAACGACGATGGCGGAGGAAACATGGGATACTCACCGCCGTCGGAAGAGAGGGTGCTTAGGGGCATGGATGATTCAGGTGGAACGGGAACTCGATGATGAAGGTTTTTGCGATGGTTTGGAGGGACGGGGACGACTGGAGAGGTGGCGACGGGCGGCGGTCGGTGACGAGGGAGAAAGACGATGATTGCCTGATCGACCATGGGAGCAGATGACTTGAGAACAAAAGCAAATGGTCGATCGATCGTTTGACCGCGAACCAAGCTATTTGGAAAAATAAATCGACGGTCGATCGCCCGATCGACCATGGACCACGTGATATGTTTGAGGAGTTGACGGTCGACCGCCACATCGACCCTAAGAAGCTTTATTTTTAGCAGAGCCTCATGGACGATCTGGCGGTCGATGTAACGGTGATAGAGCTTGAAAAGTGTCGCGGCTTAACAAGTCTGACCCAAATTACAAATTTATAATCAAACTACTAACTAACTACTTTAGGGGTAGCTAGCAGGGAGTCCGAGTCGAATCCACATGGAATGCGTAGGAAAACAATTAAACTACTAAACTCAATCTAAGTATTCCTACCAATAAGTTGAGAAAGATTCAGAATTGAAATTAAACTAACTTTATACTAAGGATTGATAAATACGATAAAAGGTACCAAGGAATGCTTAATCAATAACTAGGAGTCTACTAGGTCTTCCTAAGGATTATAACGAGCTAACCAAATTGAATGGTTTTCCTAATGGTTGATAGGTGAATGGCTAGTTCTCCCTATCACTCGACAAGTTCCGGTTAGGATCCCTTGTCGGTGAGAGCAATTATCTAATTGTCAATGACCTAATGATTAGTTATGATCACTGCTAATGAATTCTCTAATTACGATGAATTCATCGCGAGAAAATAGTATCATATGGATTTAGGTGTAAGATCAAGATGGTTCTAGCACCTTGAGGTCGCCAAATAGAATGTATCAAGGATTAGTAGTTACTCTAGTGATTCTAGCACTACGAAATCCCTAATCTTGAATTAAGATGAATAACGGATTAAGAGTTGGTCATAACGGTTTTAGCATCACATGTAATGGTCTTAGCATCACAAGACTCTTAATCTCAAAAAGAAAATGCTCACATCCATGGTTCTAGCATGAATGTTTTAATGAGAATCTCTAATCTCAAGCCCTAACATGCTCAAGACATAGATTTAGGGCATAAAGGAACAAATCATTCATCCACTAATAATAAATCACACCAAGTTCAAAAGGAAATTAAGATCAATCCATACAAACCATTCAAAAAGGTATACAAGCCCTAAATCTTTGGAATCCCTAATAGAAACCCTAGTTACATCATAAGAATCCCATGACGAGGAGTTTAGCTACTCATTTTTAGGGTTTGATCCGTGGATGAAGGTTGATGAAGCTCTTCCGCCATGGATTTCCTTTCAAAAGATTCTAAAAAGAAAAGTTAAAAAGAGGAAAAAGAAACTAAGAAAGAGTGCTCCCTCTCCTTAGCCTGTGAAGAGTGCATGAAAGTGCACTCTTAACAGCCTTATAACCATCTCAATTGCTATATTGTCACCCTTAATGAACTTCTTTAGCATCATTTTTATACTTATATGTGCTTCACATAGTTGTTTGAAAAATACAGGAAATTGGAGCTAAAAGAAGCTGAAAAGATTACATGGGTCAACTTGGAAGATTAACCTATACCTGTTCAAGAAGAATCAAATGATGAGCCATATACCTTTGGAAAGATCTAGAAGTCTAGTTTCTGGAGAATTTTACGGTTCGTGATTTGGAGCTTTATCGAGGAAGTTACAGTGCTTTTAGTACCACCAGCACAGGGCAGAATAGCAAAAGAAATATGCAGAAAATAGAAGAACGATCTTCTTTACATAAAAGATCGATCTTTTATGCACACTGTGATGAAAAAGACCCACGGTCAACCGTGGCATCGACCGTCAGCCTCTGTCAAGAAAAACACTTCGCAGGGTCGATGCGAAGATCGACCGCGAGCGAAAACAAGAAATTTGAAATAAAAGATCGATCTTCTTTACTTGAAAGATCGATCTGAACCTGGGCGATCCAGAAGGAACCCAGTCTACGGAAAAAGAAGATCGATCCTTTCCTTAAGGAGATCGATCTTAGTCGGGGCGAACTAGGTTACGAAAATTGAGAAAAGAAAGAAGATCGATCTTTATCCTTAAGAAGATCAATCCCTTGTTGGACGACCTGAAAACGAACGGACCAGATTTAATCAAAAGGCTGAAGTAAAGTTATGGTTTCTTACCCATATTTAAGGAAGTCGTCCAAGACATATGAAGGGGGGTCGGCCAGCACTATTGGAGGAGTTTTGAAGGCCGGAAAGAGGGGAGAAGACCACACGAAGATCTAGGGTTTTTCTTTCTTATATTTCTTATGAATATCTTGGTTGTTTTTATGATGAACATAAGTGGCTAATCCCTTTGCTAAGGAACCGATGTAGCCCTAACTGAATCATTCTATGTTATTGAATTAATGTTTTAATCAATTTATATTCCTTGTTGCATTCATTATTATAATTGTGATCTTCATACTTTTACTTGGCCACTAGAAGTATTGTAGATTATTTTATGTGAGATTGGGCGAGGGTTCATTCCCTAATCTTGCAGGATCTATGAATGCATGAGTTTATGTTAAGGCCGGGTTCACACTATGTAATATTCTAGTATTACTTTTCATGTCTTTTGATGCTTTTCATTAAATCTTGCACCATGTTTTTAGTAGCATTGTTGAGATTTAAATTCTTAACTTAGAAATACTTCATGATCTTTACTAGATTAATGATTTTTTATCCTCTATTGTGATGTGCAGCCTCATTGTTCTTTGATTAAGTAAATTAGAGTAACCAGCCGTGTAGTATAGGCTCTATTTGTCAAATCTGTTTTCTTTAGTGATCTTAAGCATGATAGAGAATAGACTTAAGATGTAGATGCATTGGCAACCCATTAAGAGGGTGGGGGACACCTCAGGGCTGTTGGGACAGCTCATCCCTTATTGCTAGACACATGTCTTACTAGTATAGTGAGGAGAACCCCATGTTTGAGAGTCACCTTTTGACTTTGGAGCACTTCATCCTCTCGTTTAAGGGGAAGCTTGCTGAAAAGAGAGGGGACAGCAAGAAGAACAAGGGAAGAGAAGAAAAAGGGTAAAAGACTTTTTAAAAAAAAGGGGGAATTGAAGGCCAAGACAAGTCTAAGTGAGTAATGGGATTCTCGAAATGACCTTTCTGTTTTGATTCATTATAGAAGATTCTTGTTATGTATATATATATGGCTGCATCTTTTAAAATTCTGCAAGTTTTGCCATTCACTGGATGTTGATTTAGATGTTATGGATATGTTTTGATTTCCTAAAATGTTAAAGACATCATTTGCTACCCTTGGAAGTCCTATATCAGGGGACTTAAATATCTAGTTCAGTTACAATAAGGGGAGACGTCCCTTACAGCTTCCTTAAGTTGTTCTGCTCACAACTTCTTTAAAGCTGTTTTGATTCATCACGGAGATGAATTTCATACAGATTATGTGTGTTTTATAATTACGGATTATTCTGTTAAGCCGAAGAGTGAGTACATTCTATCTAGTTTAAACTTATCGTGAAGTGTGTTACTATTTGATTCAATTTAGCTTTCAGTAGTGTTATGTATGATGCACATAGTGAGATTCAAATTTCAGCATCCTTTTACTCACTGGGTTGGTTAGCTCATCCCATTTATCATTATATTTTTCAGGAGGTGAAGTTTAACTTACTATTCCAACACCTTGGCATCATCTTTTATATGCGAGGAAGATTGGATTTTTTTGTGCAAGGATGTTGTTTTGTAGCTCAGTGCTTGCAAATGTATAGAAGTTTCAAGACTGTAGATTGTGTAAATTGCATTGATTTGTAGGAGAGGGTGTGGTCTTGTATCAACCTTTGTTGTATAACTGAATTTTGGAGTGCACTTATGTTGTTAATCAGTGAGTTTTTGGGTCAGTAGATTCTGCTACTTTATCTAATTATGTACCACTTAACATCTCAGTTTCTTTAAGTTCTATTTAAAAATTTCTGTAGTTTCAAAGTCAATCTCTAAGAGAAAGATGTCTATTAGTGTGAGGACCCGTCCCTCTACTCCTGGGTCGACCGGCTGGGTCGGGCCCGTGGCTCATTGGTTTGCTTCGCGTCGAGCGCGCGATCCAGTGGATCGTATTGTTTCTTGGACCGTAAGGGCAATTTGGTAAATTGCGCCTTGTTGGTTTGTTTCATACCCGCGTGTGCACACACTGACCTTGTATGTGTTAGTGTTTGTTTAGAATGGCTAGGTAGACCCGGGATCGGAAGATCCCAGCTCGGGCGCCCGGAAGCTTGCTTTTGGGCAGCTTACGGCCCTTGAGCGATCGATCGCTCGTAGGAGCGATCGATCGGACTCGTAAGCGAGTCGGTGGCTTTTTTTCTCTTTCGCGAGGACGGCAGCCGGCCGTCGCTCTCTCTTGTCAGAAGGGGAGGACTTTCCCTCCCCTCCTTCCCCTTTTCCCCGGCTTTCTCGGCTTTCCCCCGGGCTTTCCTTCCTCTTCTTTCCTTCTCTTCTCTTCTCTTCTTCTTCCTTCTTTCTCTTCTTCCCGCGGTGCCATGTTTCCTCTGTTTCTTCCGGCAACCCCCTACTTCTTCGTCGTTCTCCCTCCTCCAACCACCTTTTTATGAGCTTGAAAGCTTGTTGGATTCGTGGCGACGAGAGGAAGATCGCTGAGGTGGTTTGGAGCCTTGTTGGTGACGGGTTTGCGAGGGATCAACCGAGAAATGCGCAGTTCGGTAGGTTCTTCTACCTACATGTGTTCTTTAATGGATTTCTCGTGATCTAGCCGTTTGATCTTGTTGATCTTGGTGTTGTTAGCTTTCTCTTGCCTAGTAGAATTACTGATATAAGTTTCATGATATTTGGTTGAGATTTGAGTAGGATTTATGCATGATTAATCTCGAATTTTCCGGTTTTCTGCCGTTCTTGAAGAACAGCCGGCTTGCGGCGAGTTTTCCGGCTTGTCCGTGTATGATCTTGGGTTTTGATAAACATAAGAGTTGTAGATCTCTTCTTTAGCTTTCCATTCCAGTTTATTTCATATTTTTCCGATTTTCCTATGAATTGTTATGAATTTATTACTGACGGGCTGTGTTCCAGTAATTAATTGGTAAGTTAGTTTTGATTAGTGGTTTTGATTAGCGTTTTCCCGTTAATCTAACCGTTGGATGATTCTGGATTTTGGATATGTTGATCCATACATGTAGATCTACGGGTGACTAAGTTGGATCTCAAATCCGACATCGTTTGGACATCAGATCGACGGGGTCAAATAGCCTCTAGTAGAGAACTTTTGGTGTTTTAAATATAATATTATATGTCGAATTATAATATTATATTTCTACTGTTCATCATCGGTTTTCGGGGTTGCTTCCCGTTGCAGGAGTCTGCGGTCAACGGTCGTGATACCGTTGTAATGCCGGGACCCGCTGCGGATCGGCTGGCAGTGGTCGGTAGTACCGCTGCAGCGATCCGGTTGACTTATATGATGTTTGTCATACTGTTGCATGCTTTACTTCTTATCTGTGTATGTTCATAGCATGCATTGTTGACTTATGCATTAGTTGCATTGATTAGGGCGTGGGTGATCTTTGGGTCGCCGTCCCGAGGCTGGAAGCACGGATTTAGCCCTAGGACCGGGGTTGGGTAGTTTGGACCCGGTTCGAATTGTGGTGTCCAGTCGATTCGATGATAGGCTTAGATGACTGGTGCACTTATTGCTTGATGATTGTAGAGGTTGTGTCGGCTTCAAGCCAGACGTTGTGGGTGCAAACCGGTGTCCGGATCATTGTCTCTTGGGAGGGAAGAGGTGCCTACCCAGCGGTGTGGTTGCCCGCCTAGCAGTGTTTGGTGCCTGCTAGTGAGATGGCAGTGTGGTTTCCTGCCTCGCTGAGGGCAACCCAGTATGTGACCAGTTCGGCTGGAAGACCATGACTGAGGCCTCCCTTCAGGGACACCGGCGAAGGGTTATGGGACCCTTGCTGCACACCCAAGTCTTGCTTGAGGGCGGCACTGTTGCGTTTCCCTCTTCCTTCTGTGTGTCGTAGTGTAGATCCCTACTGAGCTTAGTGCTCACACCTACTCGGGCTGCGTTTTGCAGGTGCAGGCGTCAGGTCTTCCTCTGTGGCCCCTACCGGGCAGTTGCTCGGCGGTGCGGCGGCGCCTGGTGGACTTTGAGAGGTGGCGATCTTTACTGCTTTTACCTTTGGTTAGTTAGTCTCCTACGGGAGTAATGTTGTATTTGGATCTTCCCCTCTCCGAGGATTTGTATATTAAACACTTAGAGTTTTAAATCTGTGGTTCGATGTTGTTAAATCATTGTCTTTTAATTGAGGGTGCTTTTGGTGAATTGTTAGGGAGACCAATAGGTTAGAGGGAACCCTCGCCAGCTTTTCTTCCGTATTTTGTTAGGTTCCAGTTCGCGTCGCCCGGCCCGGTTGGGCTTTCGCGGGTCGGGGCGCGACAATTAGCTCTCTTATCTTAATCGGAATTTGGATTTTTGTCCCCTTTTCATATCCCTAACCTCCAGCCTCTTCGAAACACCTGTTAGCCAATCCATAATTGAATTGAGACCAAATTTGTATTGTTTTGTCTAGAATTTAGTTTTACTTTCTGCACTGTGCCTTCGGTACTAAAACGCCGTAACTTTCTCTAGCAAATTTGAAATCATGAACCGTAAAATTCTCCAGAAGCTTGACCCTTCTGCTCTGGCAGTTTGTCTGAGCTCTTTTTATTTGTGGTTGTTGTTTGGGGTTGTGACACACTAAGACAACTCTTGGTTCATAACTGTTCTTCAGAGCTTAATGCATTCTTGATTAACACATAGTTATGGAGATTATCCATCATCTGTTCTGCATATTTACTCTTTTGCCATTCAGACTGAGCCATTGGTACTAAAAATGTCGTAACTTCCTCTAGGAAACTTGGAATCATGAACCATAAAATTCCAGAAACTAGACTTCCAGAGCTTTCCAACCATATATGGAACGTCATCTGGTTCTTCCTGACCAGGTACAGTGTTGATGTCAAAGATGGCCCATCTTTGCTCCTTTGACTTCACATGTTCTTTATTTGTTCGTTTTAGCACTAAACTTGATCTGATCTTCGTTGAGGGTCATAATACCTGAAATGGAGAAAAGACAATCAAAATAGCATTGCTCGAAAACTAACGAGACCCAGTTAAAAGGGTGATTTGTACACTTTCACGTCTTATCACACCCCCCAACTTGATCTTTGCTAGTCCTCGAGCAAAGCAAGACAAAAGGAAAACTAAAGCAGTAAACCTAACTAGCCACTTTCGTAGGTCTCACGATTACACTTAGCATGTGTAACAAGCCTTTGAACCCCTGGGTGGCCCCAGTGGAGGAGTTATAGTCTCCTGAGGGTTTACAGTGATGATATCCACAAACATCTATACATCCACTTGATATATCATCAGAAATCAATTACAATATTTATTAATTCCAATGCATCAAATAGAAATACTATCTATAAATATATTCTTTAACTCATAATCACATAAGAATAAAGTAAATTAAAACAGGTCGTAACACATTTTCAATACTTCAACATATTTAATCATGATTCAAAAATAACTTTGACTCTCCAGTGTGTGAATTTGGTTCCACATGTATCAGAATATCTATTATATCCAAGCATTCAACTATTCAAGATCACAATTCTAAGCATGCATATATTTTCCACTATCACATAACAGTACTGTTCTTTTTTCTTTTCTTTTTTCTTACAGAAAATCACCCGTTTTACGCGAACAACTTGCTGATCAGGAACATTGCCCGGTTACTAAGATGAAATCCTGTTTCTTCTTTTCTTTTCATTCATAAGGACTTTCAACTGTTTTACGCGAACAGAACGCTGGCCAGGCATCCTGCCAACACATATACTTGTTCCTGCCAACACATATACTTGTTGCGAATTGAAAATTGCATGTATTCATGTATCTTCTGTGACATATTATAAAATTATAAATCTATCCTAGTTTCAGCCTTAGAGTCTAATTTCAATTCCTAAACATGTGGAAGTGCATATGTGCAATAGAATATGTCAAGTTATCCATAAATCATGATAAAAGTGTTAAATTATAGAGATAATGCCATGCATAGCTAAATTTACTAAATCTTATATGACATATAATTTTCTGAATAATTCATAGGATGAATTTCTAAATCAAGCATCTTTATCAATAAGTATCATAATTTAATTCTTCTGACATAATCTAAGGGATGTATAAAAGTTGTTTATCATAAAATAAATAAATAAACATGAATTTCTAGAATTCTACCCCCCAACTTAAATGTAATTGTCGTCAATTACACGAAGTCATAAAGATAAAGCAATAAAATAGGGTAGAGATAACCATAATCAATGCCCATAATGGTGGTTCACGGTATGCAAGTGGCATGTGGGACGCGTATCGTTGCTCGACGTTATTCAATAGATAGCATATGACCCTGTAAAATGGTAGCGAGAAGATATCACATGATTGCAAATGTGGAAAGAAATAAACGTTGAACGTCAAGCAAAAAAAAATTTGGCAGCATATCCTCTATGTATTCATGAAGCACTCTGGCAGTACAAGATTTGCATGTATAACAAGCCACACAAATGCATCCACATAGACCATTAACCATATAGCTACATCATAATACAATCATCCACACATTCACATCCACATTCACGGGGCACACCCCCCCAGAGTCAAAATTCATCATGTATAACTATAGCAGAAAGATGGGCATACAAGATATAAATTTAACTGTCCTCAAAAGGACACAAAATATCACCAAACTAACCTCACAAAATATATATCCACATATGACATGATCCTAGGTACAAGACGCCTAAAAGATGCGCACACAAAACAAGCAAGATATAGGAAACATGCAAACAGGATCGCTCATGGACGAGGCGCACAAGGAGCAGGAGGTCGGAAAACAACGATGCTGCGATCGGCTGGGCGCTTGGTCCTTGTCAAGAAAAAGATCGATCCTTAGAGCTTAAGGCCTTAAGTCGATCGGGACTTTTTTTTTTATAATACAAATGATCGATCATTTTGGGTCGAAAAAATCGATCATTTTCACTTGGCCTGATTGCTTGGAAGGGAACATGGAAATGATCGATCATTTTGGGAGCGATGATCGATCATCCAAACACACCCTCTCTGTCACAACTTGTGCACAAACATGATCGATCATCAAGCTATTGATGATCGTCTAAAACACCACGTTTTGTCTCCATAGGTGAACAAAAATGATCGATCATCTAGGTATTGATGATCGATCATCTAAAACACCACGTTTTGTCTCCATAGGTGAACAAAAATGATTGATCATCTAGGTATTGATGATTGATCAGTGTAATACCCAGGTTATGTATAATTGACGTGCAAATAAAGATTGATCATTACATGATGTGAAGATCGATCATTTGCACCAAAACGCCAGAAATGTGTTAAAGACCTGGGAATTAAGGCTCTAATTTCTAATATATGAATATTAAACACCCCGATGCATCTAAACTTAAGTAAGAACACCCCAATCTAACAGTCAATACAATAATTCAGCAACGACAATGATGACATTATCAAACAATCAAAAAGCAACTTACACACATCAAAATCAAACATTTTAATAATTAGAAACAAGCAAGCATGCAAAGAAGAAGGTTTTTAAACAACTAGTCAAAATGCAAAGAAGAGATGGGTTGCCTCCCACCAAGCGCTTGGTTTAACGTCACCAGCCCGACACAATCAAAGCTCAGCTAAAATTGAATTTGGGTGGTCGATGGTTCCATGTAAAGAAGTACATGGATTGAAGAATGAAGAAGACATGCAGACATAGTTCATCAAAGAAGAAAGATAGGTCTCAAGTAATGAAATCATTAAAAATTTTAGTCATGTGTTTCAATAAATTTGGCCAATTACCATCCTTCAAATCATGTGTTTCAATAAATTTGGCCATCATCAGATAGGCTTTTGGTGGCCTATGGTTTAAAGTATAGAAATACATGTTTTGAAGGATGGAGATGAGGTGCAAACATGCTTTATCAAAGAAGAAAGGAGAATTCATTGCAAATAATTCATTATAAGCTTTAGGCATTGGCTAATTGTCGTCCTTCAAGCCATGTATTTCAATAAATGGAGTTATCATCAAATGGTCTTTTGGCGACCGATGATTTAAAGTATAGAAATACATGGTCCGAAGAAGAGTAAAGCTATGCAAACATGCTTCATCAAAGAAGAAGGGACTGTTCGTAACAAACAAAGTACTTGAAAGATAAGAAGTATTGCATAAGTCTTTGATGAAGCTACAATCAAATTCAACATGTCTAAGAAATTCAGAAAAACAAGGTTTGGTACCTTACAATGTTCAACAAGTGTGGATAAAGTGAAGGGTAGAGGCTCAAAGTGAGGTTTCCTAAAGGAGGACTCACAAGGATCATCCAAGTCATCACAGACATCATCCATCATATCAAAGACCGACATGTGATTTTTACACGAAACTTCATCAATATATGCATCAAGATTAGGTACCGGCATAATAATATCATCATGACTTACGGGAGGTATCAAATCATGCATGCATTCATCAATACCATTATCATCAAGAAACACCGGAGGGACTGATTCATCCATATCATAAGGTAAAATACCATCCACAGTATCATGAATCGGTAATACCTCAAAAGGAATCTCATCATTGCATGCATCATAAACATTGGTAAAATGAGCATCATAAGCATTATCATCAACATTAGGAGGCACTACCTCATTCATACAACCATCAACCTCATCATAATATGAATCCATCAAAGAAACTAGTTGTCCAATTCGGACTTCTATATTAGCTAATAATTGTGAATGAGAATGTAGAATTTGGATTTGTGCCTCAAAAGTCTCAGGAATAGGTAAAACCCCAAAAGGAATCTCATCATTGCTTGCATCATAAACATTGGTAAGATGAGCATCATAAGCATTATCATCAACATTAGGAGGCACTACCTCATTCACAAAACCATCAACCTCATCATAATATGAATCCATCAAAAAAGCTAGTTGTCCAATTCGGGCTTCTATATTAGCTATTGATTGCGAGTGAGAATATAGAATTTGGATCTGTGCCTCAAAAGTCTCTAAATCGTTAAAAATCCTTTCATCTAAAGATGGATCTACTTGTGCTTGTTGTTCAAAGGGACTGAGAGGCTCATACCAATGTTGGGGTGGTGGATATTGTGTTTGAGGAAGATAAGATGGTTCAAAACTAGGTGCAAAGTATTGGTCTGGTATGCTTGAATCTTGTGGTTGAACATTATGAGGATAGTAACCTTAGAATTGCCGATAAGGGTATGGATGATCACTCAAATCCGGATCATAGGTGTATGAATGTGAATCATATGTCGGGTTTGAGCAATCATAGATATCATTAACATAAGCGGGTGCATAATTAGATGGTAAAAAGTGATCGTTCAACGCGGCACCCGGTGGTATATAATTATCGGCCATGTATAAATAATTAATTAAACAAGGACCAAGCAAAAAGTTAGAAATACGTCACAAGGGGTTGGTCCAAGCACGAGACGTCCGTCATCGGCCGTAGACCGTTGATTCTCCTCACGTCGGCGTCTCCTAACAACAAGAAGATATATCAATGTAAGTACGAATCTTTTTTCTTTTTTCTTTTTTCTTTTTCTTTTTTTTTTTAATATGAAACAAACTTTAAAGTAAAGATATTTACAACGAATATTGGACTAAGCAAAGCAATTCAATTATCTCCTATAGCACTCCCCGGCAACGGCGCTAAAATTTTGATAGAGCTTGGAAAGTGTCACGGCTTAACAAGTCTGACCAAAATTACAAATTTATAATCAAACTACTAACTAACTACTTTAGGGGTAGCTAGCAGTGAGTCCGAGTCGAATCCATAGGAAATGCGTAGGAAAATAATTAAACTACTAAACTCAATCTAAGTATTCCTACCAATAAGTTGAGAAAAATTCAGAATTAAAATTAAACTAACTTTATACTAAGGATTGATAAATACGATAAAAGGTACTAGGGAATTCTTAATCAATAACTAGGAGTCTACTAGGTCTTCCTAGGATTAGAACGGGCTAACCAAACTGAATGGTTTTCCTAATGGTTGATAGGTGAATGGCTAGTTCTCCCTTGTCGGTGAGAGCAATTATCTAAAAGTCAATGACCTAATGATTAGTTATGATCACTGCTAATGAATCCTCTTTTTAGGATGAATTCATCGCGAGAAAATAGTATCATATGGATTTAGGTGTAAGATCAATATGGTTCTAGCATCTTGAGATTGCCAAATAGAATGTATCAAGGATTAGCAGTTACACTAGTTGTGAGGACCTGTCCCTCTACCCCTGTGGCTCATTGCAGACCGCAAGGGCAATTTGGTAAATTGCACCTTATTGGTTTGTTTCACACTCGCGTGTGAACACACTGGCCTTGTTTGTGTTAGTGTTTGTTTAGAATGGCTAGGTGGACCCGGGATCGGAAGATCCCAGCTCGGGTGCGCGGAAGCTTGCCTTTGTGGCAGCTGACGACCCTTGAGCGATCGATTGCTCCTTGGAGCGAACGGTCGGACTCGTGAGAGAGTCGATCCGACTTGGCGTTGGGATTAACCCGGGGCGCGAGTGATCGATCGCTCCTTGGAGCGACCGATCGGAATCGCGTCGGTGGCTTTTCTGCTTCGCGAGGACGGCCAACGCTGGCCGTTGCTCTCCCCTGTCAGAGGGGGGGAGGACTTTCCCTCCCCTCCCCTCACTTTTTCCCCCTTCCCCCGGCTTTCCCTCCCCCTTTCCCCTCCTTTTGTTCCCCTCCTCTTCCTCCTTCTCCTCCTTTCTTCTTCCTTCCTTCTTTCTCTCCCAAAGCTCTGTTTCTCTTCCCCTGTTTCCGGCAGGAAGCTTCATCACCTCCGTTCTCCCTCCTCTGATCATCTTTTTCGGCGTTCTAAGGCTCGTTGGATCCGTGACAACGAGAGGAAGATCCCTGAAGTGGTTTGGAGGCTTGTTGGTGATCAAATCGCAGGGAATCAGCCGAGGAAAGCGCAGCTAGGTAGGGTTATACCTACTGATGTTTATTTCGGGTTTTCTCTAGATCTAGCCGTTGGATCTTGTTGATCCTTGATTTGTTTGATTCCTTATACCTGTTAGAATTACTGATTTAAGTTTCATGTTAATCAGTTGGGATTTGAGTAGGTTTAATCCATGATTAAGTTCGGATTTTTGGTTTTCTGCTGTTCTTGAAGAACAGCCGGCTTGCGGCGAGTTTTCCGGCCGGCGAGTACATGATCTTGGCTTTTCCTAAACATAAGAGTTGTAAATCTATTCGTTAGCTTTCCATTCCATCTTGTTTCGTAATTTTCCATTTTGTTTACGATTTCTTATAAATTGTTTGCTGGAGGGCTGCGTTGCAGCAATTAATGGGTAAGTTAGTTTGATTAACGATTTTGATTAGTGTTTTCCGTTAATTCAACCGTTGGATGATTATGAATTTTGGATATGTTGATCCTGGTATATTCACCTACTGGTGACTAAGTTGGATCTTAAATCCGACGTTGTTTGGACGTCGGATCGACGGGATCAATTAGCCCCTAAGTGGTGGTTTTGGGTGTTTGAATATAATATTATATTTCGGAATATAATATTATATTGTTTACTGTTCATCAGCGGTTTTCGGGGTTGCTTCCCGTTGCAGGAGTTCGCGGTTGACGGTCGTGGTACCGTCGTAATGCCGGAACCCGCTGCGGATCGGCTGGCAGCGGCTGGTAGTACCGCTGCAGCGATCCAGTAAACTTATATGATGCTTGACATACTGTTGCATGTTTTGCCTCTTATCTATGTATGTCATAGCATGCATTGTTGATTGTGCATTAGTTGCATTGGTTAGGGCGTGGGTGATCCTTGGGTCGCCGTCCCGAGGCTGGAAGCTCGGAATTAGCCCTAGGACCGGGGTTGAGCTGTTTGGACCCGATTTGAATGGTGGTGCCCAGTCGATTCGATGATAGGGTTAGATGACTGGTGCACTTGTGGCTTGATGATTGTAGAAGTCGTGTCGGCCTCGAGTCGGATCTGAGGTGTAGCCGGTGTCCGGTGTTCCTAAAACTCTTGAGTAGAGGAGTTACCTACTCAGTGGTGTCTTTTCCCACCAAACAGTGTTCAGTGTCTTGTTGAGAGTCAGCAGTGTCGTTTCCTACTACTGAGTGTGACCTGACATGTGACCAGCCCGGCTGGAAGACCATGATCGTGGGCCTCAGGGACACGCAGTGGAGTTATGGGACCCCTGTATACACCCAGGTTCTACTTGAGGGCGACACTTTTGTGTTTCCCTCTTCGTTCTGTGTGTCGTATTGTAGATCTCTACTGAGCTTAGTGCTAACTCCTACCCGGGCTGCGTTTTGCAGGTGCAGGCGTCAGCTCTTCCTCTGTGGTCCCTACCGGGCAGTTGGTCGGCGGTGCGGCGGCGCCTGGTGGCTTTTGAGAGGTGGCGATATTTACTGCTTTTACCCCTTTTGCTAGTTAGTCTCCTACGGGAGTGATGTTGTATTTTGAATCTTCTCCTCTCCGAGGATTTGTATATTAACACTTTGAGTTTTAATCTGTGGTTCGAGGTTATGCTAATCATTGTTGTTTTAATTGAGGGTGCTTTTGGTGAACTGTTAGGGAGACCAATAGGTTAGAGGGAACCCTCGCCAGCTTTGTTTTCCGCGTTTTGTAGGTTCCGGTTCGCGTCGCCCGGTCCGGTTGGGCTTTCTCGGGTCGGGGCGCGACAGCTTGGTATCAGAGCATAGGTTGTAGATCCCAGGGTTTAGGATCAGGATTCGGTTGAGATTGAGCGTGGGATGGGTTAGTTCTAGGTCTAGAACATCCGTGCATGCTCATTTTGATGTGTTGTACTTTTCTGCTTTATGTTGTGCTGCTTTGTCCTTGGTTTCTGACGAGTGAACGCTCGTTGTCGTTGGTGATTGCACAGATGTCAGGAGCTCGAGTCCGACCTACGGTTGTTGGTCGAGGTGGCGCACGACCTGGTCTGCCCGCCCGACCAGACGGGGTAGCACCTGTCAGGACGGTCAGAGCTCGACGGACTGGACCATCACCAGCGACGGTTGCAGTCGCACGGGAGGAGGCTCCTCTCGCCGAGGAGGGGGTCCTCGCTCCGGTCGACGGGCGGGCCGCGGCAGCGGTCATGATGGACTTCCAGCGCCTAAAACTGTGAGGACCTGTCCCTCTACCCCTGTGGCTCGTTGTAGACCGCAAGGGCAATTTGGTAAATTGCGCCTTGTTGGTTTGTTTTACACCCGCGTGTGCACACACCGGCCTTGTTTTGTGTTAATGCTTGTTTAGAATGGCTAGGTTGAACCGGGATCGGAAGATCCCAGCTCGGGCGTGCGAAAGCTTGCCTTTGGGCAGCTGACGACCCTTGAGCAATCGGTCGGACTCGTGAGCGAGTCGGTGGGTTTCGAGCCAAGGCGCGAGCGATCGATCGCTCCTTGGAGCGACCGATCAGGAGCGGCCGATCGGACTCGTGTCGGTGGCTTTTCTGCTTCGCGAGGAAGGCCACCGCTGGCCGTCGCTCTCCTCTGTCAGAGGGGGAGAGGACTTTCCCTCCCCTCCCCTCACTTTTTCCCCCTTCCCCCGGCTTTCCCCTTCCCCTTTCCCTCCTTTTCTTCCCCTCCTCTTCCTCCTTCTCCTCCTTTCTTCTTCCTCTTTCTTTCTTCTCCCGAGAGCCCTGTTTTTCCCCTGTTTCTAGCAGCCATCTTCCTCACCTCCGTTCTCCCTCCTCCGACCATCTTTTTCGGCGTTCTAAGGCTCGTTGGATTCGTGACAACGAGAGAAAGATCTCTGAAGTGGTTTGGAGGCTTGTTGGTGTTCAAATCACGGGGAATCAGCCGAGGAAAGCGCAGCTAGGTAGGGTTATACCTACTGTGTTTATTTCGGGTTTTCATGAGATCTAGCCGTTGGATCTTGTTGATCCTTGCTTTATTGGGTTCCTTATACCTGTTAGAATTACTGATTTGAGTTTCATATTATTTGGTTGAGATTTGAGTAGGTTTATTCCATGATTAAGCTCGGATTTCTGGTTTTCTGCTGTTCTTGAAGAACAGCCGGCTTGCGGCGGGTTTTTCGGCCGGCATGTACATGATCTTGGCTTTTCATAAACATAAGAGTTGTAGATCTATTCGTTAGCTTTCCATTCCATCTTGTTTCGTAATTTTTCAATTTTTCTACGATTTCTTATGAATTGTTTTCTGGAGGGCTGCGTTGCAGCAATTAATGGGTAAGTTAGTTTGATTAACGATTTTGATTAGCGTTTTCCCGTTATTCCAACTGTTGGATGAATATGAATTTTGGATATGTTGATCCTGATATATACACATACTGGTGGCGAAGTTGGATCTTGAATCCGACGTCGTTTGGACGTCGGATCGACAAGATCAAATAGCCCCTAAGTAGAGGTTTTGGGTGTTTGATTATAATATTATATTTCGGAATATAATATTATATTGTTTACTGTTCATCAGCGGTTTTCAGGGTTGCTTCCCGTTGCAGGAGTTCGCGGTTGACGGTCGTGGTACCGTCGTAATGCCGGGACCCGCTGCGGATCGGCTGGCAGCGGTTGGTAGTACCGCAGCAGCGATCCAGTAGACTTATATGATGCTTGACATACTGTTGCATGCTCTGTTTCTTATCTGTGTATGTCATAGCATACATTGTTGTTTGTGCATTAGTTGCATTGGTTATGGCGTGGGTGATCTTTGGGTCGCCGTCCCGAGGCTGGAAGCTCGGACTTAGCCCTAGGACCGGAGTTGGGTAGTTTGGACCCGGTTGGAATTGTGGTGTCCAGTCGATTGTAGAGGTCGTGTCGACCTTGAGTCGGATGCTGAGGTGTAGCCGGTGTTCCACTGTGTTGACTCTTGAGTGGTGGAGACGGCCCCCTCAGCGGTGCCATTTCTCGCCTGCAGTGCCGGTTACCTGCATGTGAGTCAGCAGTGTTTGTTGAGCTTACTGTGTGCTGCTCCTGGGCACCAGGGACACGCGGTGGGGTTATGGGACCCCTGTATACACCCAGATCCTACTTGAGGGCGACACTCTTGCGTTTCCCTCTTCCTTCTGTGAGTCGTAGTGTAGATCCCTACTGAGCTTAGTGCTCACACCTATCCGGGCTGCGTTTTGCAGGTGCAGGCGTCAGTTCTTCCTCTGTGGCCCCTACAGGGCAGTTGGTTGGCGGTGCGGCGGCGCCAGGTGGAGTCTGTGAGGTGGTGATCCTTTACAACTTTTATCCTATGTTAGCTAGTCTCCTACGGGAGTAATATTGTATTTGAACTCCCCCCTCTCCTAGGATATGTATATTAAACCTTTTTGAGTTTTAAATCTGTGGTTCGAGGTTTATTAAATTATTGTCTTTTAATTGGGGGTGCTTTTGGTGAACTGTTAGGGAGACCAATAGGTTAGAGGGAACCCTCGCCAGCTTTTCTTCCGCGTTTATTAGGTTCCGGTTCGCGTCGCCCGGCCCGGTTGGGCTTTCGCGGGTCGGGGCGCGACAGCTTGGTATCAGAGCATAAGTTGTAGATCCCAGGGTTTAGGATCAGGATTCGGTTGAGATTGAGTGTGGAATGGGTTAGTTCTATATCTAGAACATCCGTGCATGCTCCTTTTGATGTGTTATGCTTTTCCGCTTATGTTGTGCTGTTTTGTCTTGGGTTCTGACGAGTGAACGCTCGTTGTCGTTGGTGATTGTGCAGATGGCGGGAGCTCGAGACCGACCTACAGTTGTTGGTCGAGGTGGGGCACAACCTGGTCGGCCCGCTCGACCAGACAGGGTAGCACCTGTCAGGGCGGTCAGAGCTCGACGGACTGGGCCATCACCGGCGACGGTTGCGGTCGCACAGGAGGAGGCTCCTCTCGCCGAGGAGGGGGTCCTCGCTCCGGTCGACGGGCGGGCCGCGGCAGCGGTCATGATGGACTTCCAGCGGCTGAACCCGCCTAGGTTCAGCGGTGAGACTGGAGATCCGACCACGGCAGACGACTGGCTCCGAGGAGTCACGCGCATTCTCGACGCACTCTTCGTCGGGGATGACCGGATCCGGGTCACCCTCGCGGCGTTCCAGCTCGATGGTGACGCCCTTGACGGGTGGTGCACTGCCCAGCACACCAGTGACGGAGAGGAGCCGACGTGGGAGGAGTTCAGAGCGTTGTTCTTGGACGCGTACTTCCTGGAGAGTACGCGTGATGCCTTGTCTCGCGAGTACCAATCCCTCTTGCAGGGTACTCGCACCGTGCAGTAGTACGCCACCCGGTTCACGGACTTGGTCCGTTTTGCGGGGGCAGTGGCAGTAGATCCAGTGGCCAGGGCACGACAGTTTGAGTGGGGTCTTCGTCCAGAGATTAGGCGCCAGACGTGTTCCCACTGCTTCCAGACGCACTCAGCAGTCCTGAACTGCACCTTAGTTGTAGAGGCGCAATCGCAGGACGAGAGACGCCGGGCAGTTCCACCGGCAGTCTCTACCAGCTCGCAGCAGCAGAGGCCCCAGTTCAGAGGGGGATTCGGCGGACACCAGCGGCATCAGCGACCCTTTCAGCAGCGGTCGCAGCGCCCACAGCAGTTCCAGGCACAGTTGCCCAGTCCGCCAGGCCAGTTTCTCCTGACGGCCGGGCCGTCTGGGCAGGCTCCGTCAGGGGGAGGCTAGGGTCAACAGCCTGGTGGCGCGCCAGCTACTTGTTTCCAGTGCGGGCAGCCGGGACACTTCCGCCAGGACTGTCCCATGCGAGGGGCGCGGAGCGCTGTGCCCAGGGCAGTAGAGGCGGGGGGTACGGTGCCTGGCAGGGGAGCGGTGGTGGTCGCGGGCCAGGGGCTGGACCGAGCCGCGCGAGGGGTGGAGGCGGCCAGCGGGGGCGTGTGTTTGCCCTTCCGGCGCGTGAGCAGCCGGACACCGTTCTGCTTTACCAGCCGTACCAGCAGCCGCAGCAGTACCAGCAGGCAGCAGCAGGGCCATCCGTCCTCAGAGGTATCTTTCAGCTTTCTAGTTCTTTAGTAGATGTGCTGATAGACTCTGGGGCGTCTCATTCCTATATTGCTAGCATGTGTGTGGCATCGCTAGGATTAGAGACGAGTTGGCTAGAGGTGGCACAGTCTGTAGACTTACCGATCGGCGGCACAGTCAGGGTAGACCGGATCTGCCGATCTTGTTCTTTGGAGGTTGGAGGCCTCCGTGTCTGTCTAGACCTGCGGGTGCTAGACATGACAGGCTTCGATGTGATACTCGGTATGGACTGGTTGGCAGCATACCGAGCTATCATCGACTGTGGTCGCCGGAGGGTGGTCGCTTGGACACACGATGGGACACAGTTTGTGTTGTTGGCGGATCGGTTCTCAGCCGATTCCTTTGCTTGTGGTGTGGGGAGACGTGGCAGCGAGCTCTCAGCCTTGTTGGCCAGTCTGTCCCTGTTCGGTTCTGAGGGAGTGCAGCAGAGCAGTTTTCCCACGATCGTGTGCGACTACACCGACGTGTTTCCCGAGGTGTTGCCAGGGCTTCCACCGCCCAGAGAGGTCGATTTTGAGATCGACCTAGTACCAGGTACCACACCGATCTCTCTCCCAGCTTTCAGGATGGCACCAGCAGAGCAGAGTGAGTTGAGGACTCAGCTAGACTAGCTTACCAGCAGAGGCTTCATCCGTCCCAGCATGTCTCCCTGGGGGGCGCCAGTGTTGTTCGCAAAGAAGAAGGATGGTATCCTTCGACTTTGCATAGACTACAGGCAGTTCAACAGGGTGACGGTGAAGAACAGGTATCCGATGCCGCGGACCGATGACCTGTTTGACCAGTTGAGAGGATCTTCAGTGTTCTCGAAGATCGACCTCCGCACCGGCTACCACCAGTTGAGGGTTCGGGATTGCGACATCCCGAAGACGGCTTTTCGGACTCGGTACGGCCTGTACGAGTTCGTAGTGATGCCGTTTGGGGTGACGAACGCACCAGCAGCGTTCATGGATCTCATGCAGAGGATCTTCCGGCCTTTCCTAGACGAGTTCGTGGTGGTGTTCGTCGACGACATCCTTATCTACTCCCGGTCAGAGGCGGAGCACGAGCGACACTTGGCGACAGTGTTGCAGCTACTTAGGGAGCATCGGCTTTATGCCAAGGCTTCCAAGTGCGAGTTCTGGCTTGCACAGGTGGGATTCCTTGGACACGTGGTGTCGGCAGCAGGGACCTCTGTTGACCCGGCCAAGGTCGAGGCAATGGTACAGTGGCAGAGACCGAGGACAGTGTTCGAGGTCCGTAGCTTCTTAGGCCTGGCGGGTTACTACAGGCGGTTCGTGCGGGACTTCTCCAGAGTTGCTGGACCGTTGACCAGACTGACACAGAAGGCTGTCCCGTTCGTGTGGGATGATGCTTGTGAGCGAGCCTTCGTGGAGCTGAGGACCAGATTGACCAGTGCACCGGTGCTGATCGTCCCCGAGCGAGGCGTTGGTTACAGTGTCTACTGTGATGCCAGGGGATAGGGTTTTGGGTGTGTCCTCATGCAGGAGGGCCACGTAGTTTCCTATGGTTCTCGCGAGCTGAAGAACCATGAGAGGAACTACCCGACCCATGACTTGGAGCTTGTAGCGGTGGTCTTCGCCCTGAAGACCTGGCGTCACTACCTCTATGGCGAGAAGTTTTCTGTCTTCTCGGACCATAAGAGCTTGAGGAACGTTTTCACCCAACGTGACCTCAACCTGAGGCACCGACGCTGGATGGAGCTACTGGAGGACTACGACTTCGAGTTGCATTACCATCCTGGTAAGGCAAACGTCGTAGCAGACGCGCTGAGCAGACAGGTGAGAGAAACCAGAGCAGCAGTTGCAGGGTTGTCAGCGCGGCAGTGGCAGGCTCTAGAGACGGCGGGCCAGATGGGGCTCGAGTTTGAGGATCGGGGATCCAGCAGCTTCCTCTACGCAGTGCAGAGTATGCCAGCAGTTCTAGCCAGAGTGTTGGAGGCACAGCACAGTGACCCAGAGCTCGAGGAGTTACGCACAGCAGCGGGCACGGAGGGCGCAGACGGAGACTGGACAGTATCAACAGACGGAGGGCTACGGTTCCGACGCAGAGTAGCGGTTCCTGCAGATCCAGTTCTTCGAGACGACGTCCTACGAGAGTTCCACCACTCTCGCTTTGCAGTTCATCCCGGCGGCACCAAAATGTACCAGGATCTTCGGTAACAGTTCTGGTGGCGCGGGATGAAGAGGGCAGTGACGGAGTCCGTATCGCGCTGCCTTACCTGTCAGAAGGTCAAGGCAGAGCACCAGCGGACTCCGGGGTTACTTCAGCCGCTTCCACTAGTTGAGTGGAAGTGGGAGCACATCACGATGGACTTCGTGACCGGGCTACCGAGATCTCCTAGGGGGAATGACGCGATTTGGGTCATCGTTGATCGATTGACCAAATCGACGCACTTCCCGCCTATGCCGGTGACAGACTCGACGAACAGGTTGGGTAGCTTGTACGTCAGAGAGGTGGTCAGACTACACGGAGTTCCAGTTTCTATCGTGTCAGACCGTGACCCCAGGTTCACCAGCAGGTTCTGGCGCGACTTTTAGGAGGCAGTTGGCACACTCCTGACTTTCAGTACAGCCTTCCATCCGCAGACAGACGGGCAGTCAGAGCGGACGATCCAGATCTTAGAGGACATGCTGAGAGCATGTGTCCTCGATGCAGGAGGCAGCTGGGAGGAGCACGTTCCCTTGGTGGAGTTCGCCTACAACAACAGCCACCAGTCCAGTCTTGGAGTAGCACCTTTCGAGGCGTTGTACGGTAGGCCGTGTCGTTCCCCAGTGTGCTGGACAGAGGTTGGAGAGGCTTCACTCACCGGTCCAGACATCGTCAGGCAGTCGTCAGAGAGGTTAGTGCAGATCAGGCAGAGGCTTCTGACGGCTCAGAGCCGACAGAAGAGTTATGCAGATCAGAGGCGACGACCGTTGGAGTTTGCAGTCGGCGACCGAGTGTTCTTGCGAGCATCGCCGTACAGAGGTTCTGTCAGGTTTGGCAGAGGTGGTAAGTTGGCGCCGAGGTTTGTCGGGCCGTTCGAGATCCTAGAGAGGGTCGGC
Source organism: Narthecium ossifragum (assembly GCA_963920575.1). Lineage (NCBI taxonomy): Eukaryota > Viridiplantae > Streptophyta > Magnoliopsida > Dioscoreales > Nartheciaceae > Narthecium > Narthecium ossifragum. Next base: position 14,758,812 of record OY986974.1, on the reverse strand, counting down.
GAGGTAGCTTACCGCTTGGATCTTCCTCAGCACATGTCTGCTGTGCATCCGACTTTCCATGTGTCGATGCTGAGGAAGTATCACCCAGACCCGTCTCATGTCATCAGGGTGGATGACATTGAGCTTGAGGCAGACGCGAGCTTTGTTGAGCAGCCGGTTCAGGTACTTGACCGGAGGGATCAGGTCTTGCGGGGTAAGACGATTCCCTTAGTCAAGGTACTGTGGAGGCACAGAGGCACCGAGGAGGTCACTTGGGAGCGCGAAGCGCGCATGCGGCAGGAGTTTCCGCAGTTGTTTTCTTCTCTAGGTACCTCTTGTCCTGTCTTCTAGTGTACCTGTTTTGTTGTTCCGAGCCCTACCCTTATCGAATCTCGGGACGAGATTTCCTTTAAGGGTATTAGGATGTGAGGACCTGTCCCTCTACCCCTGTGGCTCGTTGTAGATCGTAAGGGCAATTTGGTAAATTGTGCCTTATTGGTTTGTTTTACACCCGCGTGTACACACACCGGCATTGTTTTGTGTTAATGCTTGTTTAGAATGGCTAGGTGGACCTGGGATCGGAAGATCCCAGCTCGGGCGCGCGAAAGCTTGCCTTTGGGCAGCTGATGACCCTTGAGCCAGCGATCGGTCGGACTCGTGAGCGAGTCGATGGGTTTCGAGCCAGGGCGCGAGCGATCGATCACTCCTTGGAGCGACCGATCAGACTCGCGTCGGTGGCTTTTCTGCTTCGTGAGGACGGCCACCGCTGGCCGTCGCTCTCCTCTGTCAGAGGGGGGGGAGGACTTTCCCTCTCCTCCCCTCACTTTTTCCCCCTTCCCCCGGCTTTCCCCTTCCCCTTTCCCTCCTTTTCTTCCCCTCCTCTTCCTCCTTCTCCTCCTTTCTTCTTCCTCTTTCTTTCTTCTCCCGAGAGCCCTGTTTTTCCCCTGTTTCCGGCAGCCATCTTCCTCACCTCCGTTCTCCCTCCTCCGACCATCTTTTTCGGCGTTCTAAGGCTCGTTGGATTCATGACAACGAGAGGAAGATTTCTGAAGTGGTTTGGAGGCTTGTTGGTGATCAAATCGCGGGGAATCAGCCGAGGAAAGCGCAGCTAGGTAGGGTTATACCTACTGTGTGTATTTCGGGTTTTCTTGAGATCTAGCCATTGGATCTTGTTGATCCTTGCTTTGTTGGGTTACTTATACCTCTTAGAATTACTGATATGAGTTTCATCTTATTTGGTTGAGATTTGAGTAGGTTTATTCCATGATTAAGCTCGGATTTCTGGTTTTCTGCTGTTCTTGAAGAACAGCCGGCTTGCGGTGGGGTTTCCGGCCGGCGTGTACATGATCTTGGCTTTTTATAAACATAAGAGTTGTAGATCTATTCGTTAGCTTTCCATTCCATCTTGTTTCGTAATTGTCTGATTTTTCTACGATTTCTTATGAATTGTTTGCTGGAGGGCTGCGTTGCAGCAATTAATGGGTAAGTTTGTTTGATTAACGATTTTGATGTGTTGATCCTGGTATATACACATACTGGTGGCTAAGTTGGATCTTGAATCCGACGTCGTTTGGACGTTGGATCCATAAGATCAAATAGCCCCTAAGTAGAGGTTTTGGGTGTTTGAATATAATATTATATTTCGGAATATAATATTATATTGTTTACTGTTCATCAGCGGTTTTCGGGGTTGCTTCCCGTTGCAGGAGTTCGCGGTTGACGGTCGTGGTACCGTCGTAATGCCGGGACCCGCTGCGGATCGGCTGGCAGCGGTTGGTAGTACCGCAGCAGCGATCCAGTAGACTTATATGATGCTTGACATACTGTTGCATGCTCTGTTTCTTATCTGTGTATGTCATAGCATGCATTGTTGTTTGTGCATTAGTTGCATTGGTTAGGGCGTGGGTGATCTTTGGGTCGCCGTCCCGAGGCTGGAAGCTCGGACTTAGCCCTAGGACCGGGGTTGGGTAGTTTGGACCCGGTTGGAATTGTGCTGTCCAGTCGATTTCATGATAGGCTTAGATGACTGGTACACTGGTTACTTGATGATTGTAGAGGTCGTGTCGACCTTGAGTCGGATGCTGAGGTGTAGCCGGTGTTCCACTGTGTTGACTCTTGAGTGGTGGAGACGGCCCCCTCAGCAGTGCCATTTCCCGCCTGCAGTGCTGGTTACCTGCATGTGAGTCAGCAGTGTTTGTTGAGCTTACTGTGTGCTGCTCCTGGGCACCAGGGACACGCGGTGGGGTTATGGGACCCTTGTATACACCCAGATCCTACTTGAGGGCGACACTCTTGCGTTTCCCTCTTCCTTCTGTGAGTCGTAGTGTAGATCCCTACTGAGCTTAATGCTCACACCTATCCGGGCTGCGTTTTGCAGGTGCAGGCGTCAGTTCTTCCTCTGTGGTCCCTACCGGGCAGTTGGTTGGCGGTGCGGCGGCGCCAGGTGGAGTCTGAGAAGTGGTGATCCTTTATAGCTTTTATCCTATGTTAGCTAGTCTCCTACGGGAGTAATGTTGTAAACTCCCCCCTCTCCGATGATATGTATATTAAACCTTTTTGAGTTTTAAATCTGTGGTTCGAGGTTCATTATATTATTGTCTTTTAATTGGGGGTGCTTTTGGTGAACTGTTAGGGAGACCAATTGGTTAGAGGGAACCCTCGTCAGCTTTTCTTCCGCGTTTGTTAGGTTCCGTTTCGCGTCGCCCGGCCCGGTTGGGCTTTCGCGGGTCGGGGCGCGACAGAACCCGCCTAGGTTCAGCGGTGAGACTAGAGATCCGACCACGGCAGACGGCTGGCTCCGAGGAGTCACGTGCGTTCTCGACGCTCTCTTCATCGGGGATGACCAGATCCGGGTCACCCTTGCGGCGTTCCAGCTCGATGGTGACGCCCTTGACTGGTGGTGCACTACCCAGCACACCAGTGGCGGAGAGGAGCCGACGTGGGAGGAGTTCAGGGCGTTGTTCTTGGACGCGTACTTCCCGGAGAGTACGCGTGACGCCCTATCTCGCGAGTACCAGTCCCTCTTGCAGGGTACTCGCACTGTTCAGCAGTATGCCACCCGATTCACGCACTTGGTCCGTTTTGCGGGGGCAGTGGCAGCAGATCCAGTGGCCAGGGCATGGCAGTTTGAGTGGGGTCTTCGTCCAGAGATCAGGCGTCAGACGAGTTCTCACCGCTTTCAGACGCTCTCAGCAGTTCTGAACTGCGCCTTGGTAGCGGAGGCGCAGTTACGAGATGAGAGGTGCCGGGCAGTTCCATCGGCATCCTCTACCGGTGCACCACAGCGACCCCTGGGCAGAGGGGGGTTCGGTAGGGGGCAGCCGTGGCGTCAGTGGCCCTTTCAGCGGCGACCGCAGCTTGCACCGCAGTACCAGCAGCCACTACCGAGCCCACCAGCCCCGTTTCTACCGACAGCGGGGCCATCTGGGCAGGCTTCGTCAGGGGGAGACCAGGGACGACAGCCGGGCGCGTCAGTCACTTGCTACCTGTGCGGGCAGCCGGGGCACTACCGTAGAGACTGCACTTCGCGAGGAGCGCAGGGCGCTATGCCGCAAGGCAGTAGTGGTGGAGGGTCCGGTACCTGGCAGGGGAGCGGGGGTGGACGCGGGTCGGGGCGTCCCAGAGGCATAGGCGGCCAGCGGGGGCAGGTGTTTGCCCTCCCAGTTCGCGAGCGGCAGGACACCGTCCAGCTGTATTAGCCGCTACCGCAGTATCAGGCGCCACCATAGTACCAGCAGCCGTTGCAGTACCAGCAGCCGCAGCAGTATCAGCAGGCAGCGGCAGAGCCAACCGTCCTCAGAGGTATCTTTCAGCTTTCTAGTTCTTTAGTAGATGTGCTGATAGACTCTGGGGCGACTCATTCCTATATTGCTAGCATGTGTGTGGCATCGCTAGGATTAGAGACGAGTTGGCTAGAGGTGGCACAGTCTGTAGACTCACCGATCGGCGGCACAGTCAGGTTAGACCGGGTCTTCCGATCTTGTTCTTTGGAGGTTGGAGGCCTCCGTGTCTGTCTAGACCTGCGGGTGCTAGACATGACTGGCTTCGATGTGATACTCGGTATGGACTGGTTAGCAGCATACCGAGCTATCATCGACTGTGGTCGCCAGAGGGTGGTCACTTGGACACCCGAGGACGGCCACCGCTGGCCGTTGCTCTCCCCTGTCAGAGGGGGGGAGGACTTTTCCTCCCCTCCCCTCACTTTTTCCCCCTTCCCCCGGCTTTCCCTCCCCCTTTCCCCTCCTTTTCTTCCCCTCCTCTTCCTCCTTCTCCTTTCTTCTTCCTTCCTTCTTTCTCTCCCGAAGCTCTGTTTCTCTTCCCCTGTTTCCGGCAGCAAGCTTCATCACCTCCGTTCTCCCTCCTCCGATCATCTTTTTCGGCGTTCTAAGGCTCGTTGGATCCGTGACAACAAGAGGAAGATCCCTGAAGTGGTTTGGAGGCTTGTTGGTGATCAAATCGCGGGGAATCAGCCGAGGAAAGCGCAGCTAGGTAGGGTTATACCTACTGATGTTTATTTCGGGTTTTCTCTAGATCTAGCCGTTGGATCTTGTTGATCCTTGATTTGTTGGATTCCTTATACCTGTTAGAATTACTGATTTAAGTTTCATGTTAATCAGTTGAGATTTGAGTAGGTTTATTCCATGATTAAGCTCGGATTTCTGGTTTTCTGCTGTTCTTGAAGAACAGTCGGCTTGCGGCGAGTTTTCAGGCCGGCGAGTACATGATCTTGGCTTTTCATAAACATAAGAGTTGTAGATCTATTCGTTAGCTTTCCATTCCATCTTGTTTCATAATTTTCCAATTTGTCTACGATTGCTTATGAATTGGTTGCTGGAGGGCTGCGTTGCAGCAATTAATGGGTAAGTTAGTTTGATTAACGATTTTGATTAGTGTTTTCCGTTAATCCAACCGTTGGATGATTATGAATGTTGGATATGTTGATCCTGGTATATTCGCCTACTGGTGGCTAAGTTGGATCTTGAATCCGACGTCGTTTAGACGTCGGATCGATGGGATCAATTAGCCCTTAAGTGGTAGTTTTGGGTGTTTGAATATAATATAATATTTCGGAATATAATATTATATTGTTTACTGTTCATCAGCGGTTTTCGGGGTTGCTTCCCGTTGCAGGGGTTCGCGGTTGACGGTCGTGGTACCGTCATAATGCCGGGACCCGCTGCGGATCGGCTGGCAGCAGCTGGTAGTACCGCTGCAGCGATCCAGTAGACTTATATGATGCTTGACATACTGTTGCATGTTTTGCCTCTTATCTGTGTATGTCATAGCATGCATTATTGATTGTGCATTAATTGCATTGGTTAGGGCGTGGGTGATCTTTGGGTCGCCGTCCCGAGGCTGGAAGCTCGGAATTAGCCCTAGGACCAGGGTTGGGTTGTTTGGACCCGGTTTGAATGGTGGTGCCCAGTCGATTCGATGATAGGCTTAGATGACTGGTGCACTTGTGGCTTGATGATTGTAGAGGTCGTGTCGGCCTCGAGTCGGATCTGAGGTGTAGCCGGTGTCCGGTGTTCCTAAAACTCTTGAGTAGAGGAGTTACCTACTCAGTGGTGTCTTTTCCCACCAAACAGTGTTCATTGTCCTGTTGAGAGTCAGCTGTGTCGTTTCCTGCGACTGAGTGTGACCTGACATGTGACCAGCTCGGCTGGAAGACCATGATCGTGGGCCTCAGGGCGACACTGTTGCGTTTCCCTCTTCCTTCTGTGTGTCGTAGTGTAGATCCCTACTGAGCTTAGTGCTCACTCCTACCCGGGCTGCGTTTTGCAGGTTCAGGCGTCAGCTCTTCCTCTGTGGTCCCTACCGGGCAGTTGATCGGCGGTGCGGCGGCGCCTGGTGGCTTTTGAGAGGTGACGATATTTACTGCTTTTACCCCTTTTGCTAGTTAGTCTCCTACGGGAGTGATGTTGTATTTTAAATCTTCCCCTCTCCGAGGATTTGTATATTAACACTTTGAGTTTTAATCTGTGGTTCGAGGTTATACTAATCATTGTTGTTTTAATTGAGGGTGCTTTTGGTGAACTGTTAGGGAGAACAATAGGTTAGAGGGAACCCTCGCCAGCTTTGTTTTCCGCGTTTTGTAGGTTCCGGTTCGCGTCGCCCGGCCCGGTTGGGCTTTCGCGGGTCGGGGTGCGACACTAGTGGTTCTAGCACTAGCGTAGTGGTTCTAGCATTACGAAATCGCTAATCTTGAATTAAGATGAATAACGGATTAAGAGTTGGTCATAATGGTTCTAGCATTACGTGTAATGGTCCTAGCATCACAAGACTATTAATCTCGAGAAGCAAATCCTCACATCCATGGTTCTAGCATGAATGTTTTGATGAGAATCTCTAATCTCAAGTACTAACATGATCAAGACCTAGATCTAGGGCATAAAGGAACAACTTCCGCCATGGATTTCCTCCCAAAAGATTCTAAAAAGAAAAGTTAAAAAGAGGAAAAAGAAACTAGGAAAGAGTGCTCCCTCTCCTTGGCCTCCAAGCAGCCAAGAGAGAGTTTAGAGAACCCCCACCCCCAAACCCTAAAAGATGCCTATTTATAGCCTAGGTATCCCTTTAAATCGGATTAGATCTGGGCCTTTGATTTTGCTTAACTGCTATCAAATGATCGATCATTTGAACCCAAAAAAATTGACTGCGCTCGAGTATGATCGATCATTCGAAAAGAAATGATCGATCATGTAAAATATGGCTCTGTGTCGTCTCTGCTACAGTGCAATGATCGATCCTTATAGGCGAAGATGATCCATCATCTGTTTGGCATATTTACTCTTTTGCCATTCAGACTGCGCCATTGTTACTAAAAATGCCATAACTTCCTCTAGAAAACTCGGAATCATGAACCGTAAAATTCTCCAGGAACTAGACTTCCAGAGATTTCCAATCGTATATGGAACATCATCTGGTTCTTCATGAGTAGGTACAGTTTTGATGTCAAAGATGGCCCCATCTTTGCTCTTTTGACTTCACAGGTTCTTTATTTGTTCGTTTTAGCACTAAACTTGATCTAATCTTCCCTGAGGGTCCTAATATCTGAAATGGGAAAAAGACAATCAAAATAACATTGCTCGGAGACTAATGAGACCCAATTAAAAGGGAGATTTGTGTACTTTTCACGTCTTATCAGACTGTCGACCGTCCGCCAAGAATTTCGATTTTTCACGTTATAATGATTAATATTCTAGGAAAATATAGGAAAATAAGAAAAAATCAGAGAAAAATCCTAAAAATTAAAGATAATTCTAAAAAGCTAAGGAAAAATGAGAAAACTGGGTTGCCTCACAGGAAGCGTGTAATTTTACGTTTTTCGCTCGACGCCCCTGCAAGAGGTCAGTGATAGCTTGGGTCCGTCAGTTTGACAGACTCAATAACATCATCATGAGCAATGTCCTCCACATAGTGTTTTAATATATGACCATTAACAGTAAGCATTTCGTTTGTGTGCGGATGTCGCATTTCTATAGCGCAATGTGGAAATACTCTATTTATAATAAAAGGGCCTGACCATCTAGAACGTAATTTACCTGGGAAAAGACGCAATTTAGCATTGAAAAGCCAAACTTTCTGCCCGACATCAAAAGTCCTCCGTGAAATATGTTTATCATGGAAGGCCTTTGTTTTATCTTTATAAATTTTGGAATTCAAATATGCCTCATTGCGAATTTTCTCAAGTTTATATAAACTAAGTTTTCTATGTGTTGTGATGGCATTGGTATCAGTATTGAGCTTTTTAATATCCCACATAGATCGATGTTCTAATTCTACGGGCAAATGACAAGGTTTACCAAATACTAATCGATATGAGGACATACCAATAGGCGTTTTATAAGCCATCCTATAAGCCCACAGTGGATCATCTAGCTTAGTGGCCCAATCTGTGCGGTCAATGCGAACAGTTTTCTCTAATATGCGCTTTATGTCCCTTTTAGAAAGCTCTACCTGACCACTGGTCTGAGGGTGATAGGGGGTGGCTACTTTATGTGTAATAGAATACTTTTTAAGGAGGAAAGCAAAATATTGATTATTAAAATGAGAATCACCATCGCTAATAATCGCACGAGGACAACCAAATCTAGAGAAGATATTACTTTGAAGAAATTTAACCACAGCTAAATTTGACTTGGTTGCTATGGCTTCTACCCATTTAGAAATATAGTCAACATCTACAAGGATATACTGAAAAACCAAAGGAAGGTGTAAAGGGACCCATGAAATCAATACCCCAAATATCAAAGATATCGGCAACTAAAATCGGAGTTTTAGGCATCTCATTCCTACGAGAGATATTTCCAATTTTCTGGCATCGAATGCAGGATTGGCAAAAATTATAAGGATCCTTAAAAATTGAAGGTCAATAAAATTCACTTTGTAGAACTTTTGCAGCGGTTTTCTTCCTTGAGAAATGACCACCACATGTATGTGTATGACAGAAAGTGAGAATGTCATGAATTTTTGACTCGGACACACATCGTCTAATTACTTTATCAGAGCAATGCTTAAACAAATTAGGGTCCTCCCAAATATAATATTTAATCTGAGAAAAGAATCTATCTTTAGCATTTTTAGACTATGAATCGAGAAGCTTGCCTGAAACAAGATAATTCACTATATGTGCATACCAAGGCTGTGAAAGACAAGTCACCTGAAAGAGATGCTCGTCTAGAAAGGAGGTATTAACAGGATAGTTATCAAGAATATGTTCCAAAGGAAGGCGAGACAAGTGATTAGCAACTACATTTTCTAAACCTTTCTTATCCCTAATCTCTAGATCAAATTCTTGCAAAAGCAAGATCCAGTGAATCAGTCTAGGTTTGGCATCCTTTTTAGCTAAAAGATATCGCAATGCAGCATGATCAGTGTAGATAAGGATTTTGAAACCTAGGAGGTAGGGACGGAACTTTTCCAATGCAAATATTATGGCTAATAATTCCTTCTCAGTGGTGGTATAATTCAATTGAGATTCAGAGCGGGTCTTACTAGCATAATAAATCACATGTGGGATTTTGTTTACTCATTGTCCTAAAACAACCCCTCTGGCAGAATCATAAGCATCACACATAAGTTCAAAAGGTAGAGAATAATCAGGTGCATGAACTATAGGTGTGGTAGACAATAAATCACGAATTGTCTTAAAAGCAGTCAAACATGCATCATTGAAGACAAAATGGGCATCCTTGCTATTGATTCACATAAGGGTCATGAAATCTCAGAAAAATATTTGATGAATCGACGGTAGAATCCAGCATGACCTAGAAAAGAGCAAATCTGACGCACAGATGAAGGTGGAGGTAATTTGGCAATTAATTCAACTTTAGCCCTATCAACTTCTATTCCACATTTAAAAACGATGTGGCCTAAAACAATTCCTTCCTGAACCATAAAATGACTCTTTTCCCAACTGAGAACTAAATTAGTTTCAATGCAACGATCTAAAACCTTAGACAGGTTGTTTAAACATGATTCAAAAGAATTTCTAAACACAAAAAAATCATCCATGAAGACTTCTAAGAATTTATCAATCATGTTAGAGAAGATGGCCATCATACACCTTTGAAAAGTAGCAGGTGCATTACAAAAACCAAAAGGCATCCTATGATAAACAAAAGTACCAAAGGGGTAAGTAAAAGTAGTCTTCTAAGATTTGATCAATGAAAGGAAGAGGGAAGTGATCTTTTCTAGTCAAAGCATTTAGTTTCCTGTAATCAATGCAAACACGTCATCCCGTGGTCTGGAGCATTGGGATCTGATCACCGTTCTCATTTTCTACCACTGTTAAGCCGGATTTCTTAGGAACTACTTGTGTAGGGCTGGCCCACTGGCTATCAGAAATTGGATAGATAATGCCGTCATCTAAAAGTTTCACTACCTCTTTCTTCACCACCTCTTTCATATTAGGATTAAGGTTACGTTGAATTTCCCTAACGGTTTTAGATTCCTCTTCAAGATGAATCTTATGGATGCAAATCAAAGGGTCAATACCTTTCAAATCAGTCACTGACCAACCTATGGCTTTCCTATGTTGTTTCAGAACCTCTATAAGTTGGCTCTCCTGATCATTTGAAAGTGAAGAAGAGATGCTAACAGGAAGAGAGGAATCTGATCCTAGAAAAACATATTTTAGCATTTTAAGCAGTGGTTTTAATTCTAAATCAGGTGGTGCTTCCAGTGAAGAAGGTGCAGCAGTAGAAGAGAGCGGTGGAAGGGGTTCAACCATCCAAGAAACTATTTCAATCTTCACTGTGTCCTGACCGATTGATCGTTCTTCTGACTGATCGGTCGGTAAATCTGATTTGTGTGTGTCAATGTCATCTTTCGATTATGCAATTTCTAAATTAACATCATCATCATTATCAGAGTAATAATCGTGCAAAATATCAGAGAATTCATCAGAAATCATGGCATGCGATCTATCATGAATACATTCAGTCAAAATATCAACATGATAACATTCATCATCCTGCTTAGGCAAACATGCATTTTTAAAAATATTCAATTTAACATGCATATGTTCAAAAGAAACATCCATAACACCAGTTCGACAATTTATGCAGGCATTTGCTGTGGCCAAAAAGGGACGTCCTAGGATAATAGGTATAGTTTTTTTATAGTGGACAGCATGTTCCATATCTAAGACAACAAAGTCAACAGAAAAGAAGAAATTACCCACTTTAACTAAAACATCCTCCAAGATACCTCTCGGTATTTTAATGGATCTATCAGCTAATTGCAAAATTACCGGTGTCTCCTTAAGTTCTCTCACCCCGAATTCCTTGTAAAGGTAGTAAGGCATAAGGTTCACACTGGCACCTAAGTCAAGTAGGGCACCATCTATATGAAAGTCTCATATACAACAAGGTATGGTAGTGGTACCAGGATCTTTTAGTTTGGGAGGTGTATCATGTTTCAAAATTGAACTAACCTGCTCAGTAAGAAAAATCTTTTTAGAAACTTTAGATTTGGCCTGGCATTTATGTGTACACAGATCCTTAAGAAATTTGGCATAAGAAGGAATCTATCTAATGGCATCAAGCAAAGGTATGTTGATATTGACTTGCTTAAAAGTCTCAATGATTTCTTTGGTAGTTTTTAGGGATTTTATGGTTGAAGAAGGGTCCTTAAGGGCTGTAGGAAAAGGCACTTTAGGAATATATTTAGCTGGATCAGGCTCTCTAGAATCAGATGGGCCAGTACCAGGTGAAAACTAAGAATCATCTTGGGATGGATGATTGATCGCCGGATCGGGCGTTTGATCGTCCAGACTGACTGGTTCACCTATTTGATTATCTACTGTTTTGCCACTTCTAAGGGTCACAACGGCTTTGGCACTCTCGAAGTTTTGGGCTTTCTACATAGTGTTGGCCTCTCTGGTTGGTGACAGATTGACTTGGCAAATGTCCATCCTCTCTTTTAGCCATGTTATTAGATAATTGCCAAACTTGTTTCTCTAATTGTGACACGGATTGAATCGTTGAAGATAAGTTGTTTTTCAACAAGGAGACATCACCTTTGAAGGTCGCCATTTATCCTTCATAGATGACATGTCCCTATTGATATCGCCCCTCATCTCCAAAAGTCTACTCATGATAGAAGTCAAAGTGGGTTCATTAGGTGGTTCAGTAGAAGAAGGCTGAGGTGTATTCTACAGATAATGTGGAGGGTACCCAGGATTTGGATTTGCAGAAGGTTTGGGTAGGTACTTGAAAGTAGAAGTATTGGATGTATTGTTTTGTCCTTGAAAGTTTCTTGATTGTTGTGGCTTCGTACTAAAATTTGGATGAGTCCTCCAACCTGGATTGTAGGTATTAGAATAAGGATTGTTCTGAGGTTTGGAAAAATCATAAGTTGCATTAGCTTCTTCCTGAACAAAGTCAGGGAAATTGGGAGCCAAGTGACAATCAGTGATATGATGATCAGAGCTAAGGCAAAAGGTCACAGGTTTCAGAAGAAGTGTGAGGCAATTGTTGAGTAAGAGTTTGACATGTTTTCAACTGATTTAAACCTTTAGGTAGGAAGGCTACTTGTGCGGAGAGACTTTGGAATTCAGAAATTTCATGAATTCCCCGAAATTATGAATAGTGGTAGACCGACTCCTAGAAACTGAGGCATTGTGTTGTGAATTTTTAGCAAGGTTGTCATACATTTTCAAAAGAGCAGTCCATGGCTTACTAAGAACAACACCCCCGTAGCAGGTTTCGACCATTGTCCTATAACGATCATTAAGACTATTATAAAATGAATGGGCTAACTGCCACTCAGGTACCTCATGATGGGGACATTCTCTAAGAAGATCCTTAAAATCTTTCCCAAGCTTCATGAAACATCTCATCTTCATTTTGCTTAAAAGAAATAATCATAGTTCGATAGTTTTGAGTTTTAATGATATGGAAATATTTCTTAAGGAAGGTATCCTGAAGTTGATCCCATGTTGAAATTGAATTTGGAGCCAAGGTTTGAAGCCAATATTTAGCCTTGTCTTTCAAAGAAGAAGGGAAAAGCTTAAGTCTAAAGGCATCATCATTAAAATGCTGAAGTTTGAACATGGAATGATTTCAAGGAAGCTAGCAATGTGTCCATAGGGATGCTCATTCTCACGCCCATAGAAAGAAGGTAAAGCTGTAATCCAGTTAGGCTTAATCTCATAATGTGTAGCATTGATGGTAGGTGGGTTGATACAAGAAGCATAGATATAAGGTCCAGGTAGGAAGTGATTTCTAATTGGGACTTCTCTATTATTGTTATCATTTCCACCCCCACCTATATTAGCATTAGCGTCAATGATATGTTCCTCGTTCTCAGCCATTAAAGATTACAAGTTACTTATGGCTTCCAGGTAATTACTTAAAGATTTCTGTCCTAAGGTTCTAGCTGCTCGAAGTGTGGCCTATATTTCTAAATCCAAAGGTTCGAACGGAAATTTAAGGATCGTCTGCCTTGCAAGCAAGATCACACGAAAAAGAGAAAAAGAAAACAGAATATTCGGAGGAGAGGAGAAAATCCGGAAAACAACTATTGAAAAAAAAAGTTTTGAAGCAAGAAAACTAACCTGACTGCGGTCGCGATCGATCTCACGGTCGATCTGACGGTCGACTGTGAGACTGTGCAACCTTACTTGAAGAATCGACGGTCGATCGTTGCATCGACCCTGAGAAGCTTTTTTCGTGACAGAGCCTCACGGTCGATCCAGCGGTCGATGTCACGGTCGATCGTGGCTATCGTAGAGCACGACAATCGATCCGGCGGTCGATGTGGTGGTCGACCGTCCGTTTGCTTCAAGGTAAAATCATTCCAATGCTACAAAAATTCAAAAAAATTGTCAGAAAAATCCTAAAAAAATGTAAAATAAAGTAATTAAAAATAAAAATCTAACGACACCTAGAAAAAGAGGTAAGAGAAAATTAAATCAATATTTCGTTGAAAATCAGAAGAATCCCCGGCAACGGCGCCAAAAATTGATCGCTTGCAAACACGTCGTTAAATCAGATGCAAACTCAATCAAAAATAGAATTTATAAACCCTTATTCAAAATTCTAAACTATGGGGTAGAATAGTGATAAAATACGGGATCGAACCACAGGGAAAACTTTGATTACGAAGGAGAAACCAGAATTAAATCTCTGAACTCTAAACCTAAAGCGAAATGGATTGATTTGGATTTTGGAATCTGATTAATTAAAACTAGTTAAGAAAGCAAAGTAAAAAGATTGAAATATATTAATGAGAGAAAACCTAGGGATTACTCAATCCACTTTAGTTTCACTTCCTGTATTCTCTAATTATCCTCTTGTTTTCTTATCTAAATATTATAGATTCACAGCTTCTTAAGCTTACATGAATCGCTAAAAGAAGGTTAGTGTTTTCCAAAGGCATATTTTATCTTCGATTAGTATAGATTATTTTCGGGGTAACCTTAGCACAACGTATCGTGACTAAGCATAAAATATCTCATCGGTTATTCGCAAACCACATCAAAACTATCTTATAGATCTCTACCATCAATCACCGAAATCAGGTAGGACTAAAAGTACGTCAAGGAACTCTGTCCCACAACTCTATTGACAATAAAATCGTATCTATAAGATCATGTCTAGCAAAAGAATACAAGTATGAAACTAGAAAATACAAAGAAGCTACACTAAAGCTTCATGAGATCCCTAAGTACTGAAGTTAGCCACTCATATTTGTGATGGAAGCCATAGATTCGATGAAGAATGATTGGGATCCACGCTGCAACTCCATCTTCTTCAGAAACCCTAATCTTCTATTTTCTCTTTATGGGGACCTCCAATTTTTGGCCAGTAAACACCCTCTTATAGGTGTACTCCCGGAATTAGGGTTATGGCTAAGTTGGACTCCTACTACAACTCGGATTCCCTGTATTAATTCCGGACAGCCTATTCCAATCAAGCAGGAATTTGTAAATGAGTCCAACACAAGCGATGTAGATAAGGACGTCTTATGTCAGGTCCTGAAGATTTGACATTATTTGGACTTATCTAGACTATTTGGCGAATATTCTCCTAAACGTCGATGGACCAGTTTCCCAGCATCTGTTTATCTTCATAGTCTTCAAAACTGGTATTAATATGTCAGGAATCTCGCAAAGTATCCAACATGAAAGTTGTTCCTCTTGATGTCTCATAGAAGTTCTCCAAATTTCAGGAATTTAAAATTTATCTAGAGATTTTGGCAAATTCTTTTCAACCTGACAGCGAAGCGACGTAATTTCAACATATTAACCTTTTTCTGTATTTTCTATTTTGAATCTTCATTAAACCTGAAATCAACTAACAAATTATTAAATACAAATACTCTCGGGCTAACAAAAGTAAATTAAGGGGTTTAAGTACGAATATTTAGTGACTCATCATTTACCTCCAGATCACGCCGTAAGTTGCATTTCCAATCAGTCTATCGATTTCTACTGATTTTCAAGCAGTTTTCCGATTAAGCATGTTATACCTATATAGATATAATTTTCGGTTCATTTATTGCTTTGTGGTTAACCGGGGGAGTGATGACCCCCGGGAATGTTTAGTATAAATGGGCCGAGGGTGTGCCCTGCATGCTTAGAATAGTTTACTGCTTTGATTAATAGCCCTGCTGATTGCCGGCGTGCGCCAGGGGCATAACTTGTTGTTCTGGTATATTATATATCTTGTATGTGTGGCTTGTTGGCTTGGCCGTGGTTATATCCCCTTGTAGCAATTTCGGTTGACGGCTGTGGACGCCGTTGTAATGCCAAAATTGGCTCGTTGCTGTTAGTGCTTAGCTGCTGGCCAGTTACCTACAAGATAACTGTGGAACCTTAGTCTGTCAGGTGTCGGAGAGCACTGAAGACTATTATATATCTGTATTTGTGACCCTTGCTATACTCACCCCTTTGGCTAGCTATAGGCTATGCCTAGCCCTGTATAATTGATGTCATGTTGTTGCATGCTTATATCTCTTTATATGTGCCTGAGCATTGCATGCATTTTGTCTGCATTAGAGCATAAGGCTAGGGCGCGGGTGAATAGGGTCTTCGCTTATCCGAGGCTCTAGGTTAGCTCAGATCTAGCTCTAGGACCGTGGCTGGGTAGCAAGAACTAGGGCATGATTGTTATGCCAAATCTTTGTATTCTCGAGAATGGGTCTAGTTGGCTATTATCTGTTGGTTGAGGTGTAGAGGTCCCCCAGAGTTCTCGTCTCATGCTCAGTATCCGTGTTAAGGGAAGTTACGTGCTGCCCTAGGTCCTACCCCTTTG
Source organism: Narthecium ossifragum (assembly GCA_963920575.1). Taxonomy (NCBI): domain Eukaryota; kingdom Viridiplantae; phylum Streptophyta; class Magnoliopsida; order Dioscoreales; family Nartheciaceae; genus Narthecium; species Narthecium ossifragum. The sequence goes on along the minus strand of OY986974.1, from coordinate 14,743,072 downwards.
TTGTTTAGCGCTGGGTGCTTGGTGATTGAGAGGGACGGCTGTTAACAGTTGAGGTCACAGAGTGCGTGCCCTGGGGTAGGCGGTGGATGTAACGTGAGTTTCCCTTAGAAATGATATAGAACCCACGACTTTGTGGTTTCTCCTTTTTCTTGAGCAACGTAGAGTAGAACCATACTGAGCTTGTTGCTCACTCCTACCCGGGCTGCGTTTATAGGTGCAGGCGTCGGCTCTTCCTCGACGGTTCCAGCTGGATCAGATCTTGGTGGCCCGTCGACTTCCGGAGGTGCTTGAGGTCGTCAAGGGGCATACTTACTTTTTGGCGGCTTCTTTTGGTTTGAAGTTACCATTGAGAATGATGTACTCAACGTTTAATTTATGAAATCTTGTTCCCTCTTTTAATTGGGTTTTATTCCACAATGTAATATTTAGTTTTATCATTATGCCGTTGGAAGTCCTAAGTTCAAATTATCCGTGTTTTCCGCAATGTATCGCGTCGTATGGATGTGAATAGTGTAGGTTTCCCCTCATGCCCCGGACTGGATGGGTTTTCTAGGCCGGGGTGTGACAACTTGGTATCAGAGTAGGCTGTAGGACCCAAAGATAGAATTAGGCTTGCGGTTAAGATTTTGAGTGTGGATTGGGCTAGTTCTAGGAGTAGAGCATCCCTGTGTGCTTGTTCTTGCTCGTGTGTGACTTGTTTTCTCTTTCTTGTTTGCTGTTATGTTTTGGTCTCTTACGAGTGTACACTTGTCATCTCTGGAAAACGTGCAGATGATAGGGAGTCAGGCTAGCTGTCTAGTTTTGGGTCGCGATAGTGTGCGCGACGAGCGCGCCGCCCTACCCCGGGCACTTGCACTCAGAGCCAGGGCCGAGGTTTGAGGTCGTGGTGGAGGAGGATGCTTCTTTTGTCGCCGAGGAGGTCTCTCCCCCACTCGACTAGCGTGTTGTTGCGACAGCGGTGATCGACTTCCAGAGGCTGAACCCGCATATGTTCAGCGGTGCTGGGGGCGATCCAGCGATGGTGGACGATTGGCTGGAGGGAGTCAGTTGCGTCCTTGACACTCTTTTCGTCCATGATGACCGGGTTCGGGTGAAACTTGTCGCGTTCCAGCTCAACGGGGTCGCTTTGGACTGGTGGCGCTCAGCTCAGGCCGCCAGGGACGGGAGTGACCCATCGTGGGCCATGTTTCAGTCGTCTTTCCTCGACACGTACTTTCCCCACAGTGCGCATTCGACCCTTGTCCGTGAGTACCAGACCCTTTCTCAGGGCCATCAGTCCGTGGTGTACTACGCGGCTAGGTTCTCCAAACTAGCTAGGTTCACCGGAGCAGTATTGAGTGACCCTCTTGCAAGAGCCGAGCAGTTCCAGTGGGGGCTTAGGCCCGAGCTCAGGAGGCTGATTGCGGCGCAGTGCTCCAGCACGTACGTAAAAGTACTGGACTATGTCGTAGCTTTGGAAGCTTAGTTGCAGGAGCCGGGGCCCAGGATAGTCCAATTGGTGCCGTCTGCGGGTACTAGTGCTAGAGGCCAGCCGCAGAGAGCAGCCCAGGGCAGAGGAAGTCCGTGGGGATCACGGGGGCATCCACGACGCCAGCAGCCGTACCAGCGTCACCCACCCTAGTACCAGCAGCAGCCCAGACAGGGAGACCGACCTCTTGTCTCATTTGGGCCTCAGGGGCAGACGTCTACAGGAGGAGGCCAAGCTTAGCAGCTTGGGCCTCCCATGTGTTTTGAGTGCCAGTAGCCAGGGCACTTTCGTCGGTTCTGTCTGACATTGGGAGCGTAGACCGCTCGAGGCAGAGGTGGGCAGAGACCAGGAGTTGGGCGAGGCAGAGGCCACGGCAGAGGTCGAGGCAGCTCCAGAGGGGGAGTCTATGCACTTCCAGACCGTCAGTACCTCGACAGAGTCCAGCCACCCTTCCAGCCTTACTATCCGCCACCTTACCTGCAGGCAGTACCACCCGCACAGACTCCAGCTGAGTCCCCAGTTCTCAGAGGTACTGATGAGTTACTAAATATTTGTAATTAAACCCCTTAATTTACCTTTGTTAAGCCTAGAGTAGTTGTATTTAATAGTTTGTTAGTTGATTTCAAGTTTAATCATGATTTGAGAAGAAATACAAGAAATTCGGTTAAAAATATGGATTTATGTGATAAAGACTGCTTCGTCACTAGTCAGGAGAATAATCGGCAGAAATTCTATATAAGTGAAAATATTCTGAACATTTACTACATGATAGAAGACTTCAGGATCTACAACTTTAATGTTGGACATCTTACGATACTCCAGATGGATTGATACCAGTTTGGAAGAAGATAAAGCTATATAGCTATTGGAAAACTAGTCCGTCGACATTCAGAAGAATATTCGTCAAATATTTCAGATAATTTAAAATATTATGAACTCTTCTAGATATGACAGAGAACTTCCTAATGTACAACTTTCATGTTAGACAAGGTTTCATATTCTGGATAGATTGGACCCAGTTGCGCTCCGAGAAAGACTACCAGAATTAATTCAGGAAATCCAAGTTGTAATAAAAGTCCAACTTAGCCAAAACTCTAATTTCGGGAGTTCTCTTATAAATAAGATTATTCCATCCGAATTTCTCATGTTTTGGGGAGAAAAATTAGAGAGAGAAAGGAGAAGGGTAGGGTTTGAAGATGGAGATCTTTCCGCGGGGATCGATGGCTTCCTTCCCAACACCTATGGCGTCTTCCCAAAAGATGAGTAGCTAATTTATAAACTTAGGGATCTCATGAAACCATGGTGTAACTTTTTGTATTCTTTGGTTTGAATCTTATACTCTTCTCAAGACATGACCCTATGAATTTTATTTTAATTGTTAATAGAGTTGAAGGAATAGAGTTCCCTTGACGTTCTTTTAGTCCTACATAATTTCTGTGATTGATTGTAGAGATTCATTAGAGGATGATTTTCATGTGATTTATGGTTTGCTAGTGTGATAGGCTATGCTAAGTTAGGATAGGTTGTGCCAAGGTCATTAGGAGTAGTATAGCTTAAAGTAATCATAGGACCGAAGACAATCTATGCTAAGAAAGATAGGCTATGCCGTTAGGAGCATAAATCTTATTTTAGGGATTCATGTGAGCATGTAGCCATATGATTCATAATGTTTAGAGGAGACAAGAGGATAACTGAAGAATACAGAAGGTGAAACTAAGGTAGATTGATTAATCCCTAGGTATCTTTCTCATTGATTTAATAACAACCTTTACTTGCTTTTCTTAGATAGCTTTAGTTAATTTAAACTTATCATTGCTTCCTTTGCTTAAACTTAGAGTTCTGAGAATTGATTTTAGTTCATCCTGGTAAATTCCCTGTGGTTCGACTCTGGACTTTACTGATATTCTATCCTGTAGATTAGTGATTGACTAAGGATATTTATAAATTTCTAAATTGCATTTTGTGTATAATTTAACGACACCATTTCACGAGTGATCAGGTACCTTTCAGCTTTTCAGTTCATTCGTAGATGTTCTGATAGATTCTTGGGCGTCGCATTCATTTGTTGCTAGCGGGTGTGTGGCATCGCTAGGACTAGAGACAGAGTCACTTGGGGTTGCATTGGACTTAGACACACCGGTCGGCGGAGGAGCTCGAGTTGAGCAGATTTTTCGGTCTTGCGAGTTGGAGGTTGGGGGCCTCCGTGTCCTTCTAGACCTTCGGGTGTTAAACATGGTCGGGTTTGACGTGATTCTCGGTATCGATTGGCTGACTTCATACCGAGCCGTCATCGACCGTAGCCGTCGTAGGGTGACTGCTAGGACACCTGATGGCGTTCGGTTTGTTTTGTTAGGGTATCGCCAGTCGGCCGATTCCCTTGCTTGTTGTTGTTTTCCTAGACGCGAGAGCCAGCTGTCAGCTCTAGTAGCGCACCTTTTCTTGTTCGCTGCAGAGGGCAGTAGAGAGAGCAGTTTAACTGTAGTAGTTTGTGAGTTTATTGATGTGTTCCCAGACAGCTACTACGCCTTCCTCCTTCCAGAGCAGTCGACTTCGAGATAGACATCGTACCGGGCACCGGGCTGATTTCTTTACCAACTTTCAGGATGGCACCGGCAGAGCAGAGGGAGTTGAGGATCCAGCTAGATGAGTTGATCGGTAGAGGCTTCATCCGTCCCTGCACATCACCTTGGGCAGCTCCGGTGTTGTTCACGAAGAAGAAGGACAGTACGCTTCGTCTCTACATCGACTACAGGAAGCTGAACAGGGAGACAGTGAAGAACAAGTACCCGATGCTGAGGATCGATGACTTGTTCGACCAGCTCCGAGGTTCTTCGGTCTTCTCAAAAGATCGACCTCCGTACCGGCTACCACCAGTTGAGGATTCGGGATTGTGACATCCCGAAGATAGCCTTCCAAATGAGGTACGCCCTGTACGAGTTCACAATGATGTCGTTCGGGCTGACGAACGCACCAGCAACATTCATAGATCTGATGCAGCGAGTCTTCCAACCGTACCTTGATCAGTTCGTGAGGACAGTGTTGCAGTTGCTGAAGGGGCATAGGTTATACACCAAAGCCTCAAAGTGTGAGTTCTAGCTTCCTAAGGTACAGTTTCTGGGGCATGTGATGTCAGCAGCAGGCATTTCAGTTGATCCAACAAAGGTTGAGGTAGTGCTACAGTGGCAGAGGGCGACGACGTTGTTCGAGGTCCACAATTTCCTCAGCTTGGCAGGATACTACAAGAGGTTCGTGCGGGACTTCTCCCGGGTTGCAGGAGCGTTGACCAGATTGACTCAGAAGGCGGTCCTGTTCGTTTGGGACGATGTTTGCGAGCAGGCCTTCGTGGAGTTGAGAACTAGACTGACGAGTGCACCGATCCTGATCGTTCCAGAGCGGAACGTCAGCTACAGTGTCTACTGCGACACCAGTGGGGAGGGTCTAGGTTGTGTGCTGATTTAGGAGGGCCATGTGGGGTCCTATGGTTCCAGACAGCTGAAGACCCATGAGAGGAGCCACCCCATCCATGGCTTGAAGCTTGTAGCGATCGTTTTTGCTGTAAAGACCTGGCGACACTACCTCTACGGCAAGCGGTTCCAGGTGTACTCAGATCAGAAGAGTTTGAGGCATGTGTTCACCCAACGTGACCTCAACCTCAGGCAGCGATGGTGGATGGAGCTATTAGAGGATTATGACTTCGAGTTGCATTACCACCCTGGTAAGGCAAACATCGTAGCAAACACTCTTAGCAGGCAAACCAGAGACAGTAGAGTGATATCGGCAGTGGCAGATGATAGAGACAGATGGTTAGTTCAGGCTTGACTTCGAGGACCAGGTGACAGGCGGCTTCCTGTATGCTGTTCGCAGCATCCCAGTTCTTCTTGCCAAAGTGATCAAGGCACAGGGTGTAGACCCGTTCTGTGGTCGGCACTGAGCACGCGGTTGAGGGCTGGACAGTGCCAGCAGATAGCGGAGGTCTACTCTTCAGAGGCAGAGTTGCAGTTCCAGCAGACCCCGCGTTGCGAGAGGAGATCCTTCGCGAGTTCCACCACTCATGCTTCACCATTCATCCCGGGAGCACCAAGATGTTCCACGATCTCCATCGATAGTTTTGGTGGTGCGGGATGAAGAGGTCGGTAGCAAAGTTCGTTTCCATATGCCTCACCTGTCAGAAGGTGAAGGCAGAGCACAGACAAACACCAAGTTTGCTACAGCCACTTCTAGTGCCAGAGTGGAAGTCGGACACATCACGATGGACTTCGTCACCAAGGGAGAATGATGCGATTAGGGTCATCGTCGATCGACTGACCAAATCGGCTCATTTCCTCTCCATGAGGACGATTGATCCAGTTGCTAGATTGAGCCAGAGATACATCGACGAGGTGGTTAGACTACACGGCATCCCAGTGTCCGTAGTATCAGACCGAGATCCCACATTCACCGGCAGATTCTGGAGCACCTTCCAGGATTCCTTGGTGACAGTGTTGACATTCACCATAGCTTTGCATCCTCAGATGGACGGGCAGTCAGTGCGGACGATCCTTGGTGACAGTGTTGACATTCACCATAGCTTTGCATCCTCAGACGGACGGGCAGTCAGTGCGGACGATCCAGATCTTGGAGGTCATGCTCAGAGCATGTGTGTTAGATGTTGGAATCACTTGGGAGCAGCACGTAACACTTGTGGAGTTTGCCTACAACAACAGCTTCCAGGCTAGCTTGGGTTTCGCACCCTTCGAGGCGTTGTGCGGCAGACCATGTTGGTCACCAGTGTGCTGGACAAAGGCTAGCGAGATATCATCAGGCAGTCATCAGAGAGGTTAGCTCAGATCAGACAGAGACTCCTGACAGCACAAAGTAGGCAGAAGAGCTACGCAGATCGCAGGCGACGACCCGTAGAGTTCATAGTTGGTGACAGAGTGTTACTGAAGGTGTCTCCGTGCAGAGGATTGATCAGATTTGGCAGCAAGGGCAAGCTAGCACCGAGGTTCACGAGCCCTTTCGAGATCGTCAGACGCGTTGGAGCAGTCGCCTACCAGTTAGCTCTACCCCCGCACATGTCACCAGTCCACCCTACCTTCCACGTGTCGATGGTTATGAAGTACATTCTACATCCATCCCACGTGATCAGACACGACGACATCGTAGTCGAGGAGGACGCCACCTACATAGAGCAGCCAGTAAAGATTCTGGACAGACTGGATCAGGTACTGCGAGGCAGATCGAAACCATTGGTGATGATCAGATGGAGGCATGGAAGTGCAGAGAGCTTGATGTGGGAGCGAGAGGATCGCATGCGCCGGGAGTTCTCTCGACTGTTCGACCCAGCAGGTAAATCTCTTTGTTGTGGGCGTTCGTGCCATTAGGACTAGTTGGTTCTTCTTTTTCCAACCCTACCCTTACTTAAATTTCGGGAAGAAATTCCTTTAAGGATGTTAGGTTGTGAGGACCCGTTCCTCTAACCTTGCTCGACCGCGTAGGTCGAGAGCCGTTTCCTGTTGGTTTGGTTCCGCGTCGGGTACGATCGGATGATCGTATGGTTGTTTTTGACTCCTGGGGCAATTTGGTAAAATTGGTCCATGGCGGTCGGTTTGACACCCGCGTTGCACTCACTGCCTTGGATTGATGTATGTGATTGATTAGGACCATAGGGGTGCTTCCGATCGGAAGATCGGAGCTCGATCTGGAAAGATCAAATTGGACGGCCGAGATCAGTTTGGATCTCTATAAATAGCCCTTTCTTTTCTCCCTCTTCTCTTTCTTTCCCTTCTCTCCTTTTCTCTCTCCCCTTGGCTGCCGGCTGGAGCTTGGGCTGTGACTTTTTGGGCGAGGATCTCGTAGATCTCTTGCTCGTCTTTACAAGTAGGTGTTTCTATCCAGTTCTGGTGAACGGTAACCCTAGGATTGCCTTTTTGTGTTTTGTAGCTGTTGTGTGTATTGGAATGCTTTGTTTTTCAGTATTCTTATTCATTGTTATGTTTAGAAGATAGCTATGGATTCTTTTCCGTATTCTTTCAGACGAATTCAGTATTTTTATCGGTTTTTGAAGGGGACGGACTCAGATCTGATATTTCATGATCTGAGTTTGTTTTTTTTTGCATGAATGAATTCCCCACCATCAAATAGACCTTCATGAAAAGTTTGAATGGATTCCATCTCCGTTTGATAGATCAAATCCAACAAATTCAGTTTTTCATCGGTTTCGTCGGTTTTCAAGCAATTTGATTTAATTCGGAGGATTTGATCATCCAAAGTTGGATTTGTTAGTGTCATTAGATTCCCCATATCCAATTTCACATGCCTACCAAGTTTCGTTTTAATCCAACGAGTTTTGGTGGTTTGAATCCAAGAAATTGGATTCGCAGCACTATTTATGAGTTCTGTCGATAAGATGAAGGATTGATCTTCATAGGCATGAAGATCGATTTCCTTGTTGCCAAGTAGGCTACCGACTATGAAGGAACGGTCTTCTTCCCAAGAAGATCGATCATTCTTGAGTCGGCGTTCTGTCTCTTTGTGTGGATTGATCCCACTCTTGGTGGCTCGATCCCACTTATTCCAGATAGAACACCCACTTTGGGAAGATCGATCTTCTTAGATGAGAAGATCGATCCCTTTTGTTTAGTTAGAAGACCCCTTCGTGGATGATCGATACATGAAGATCGATCATTTGTTTATTGATGGTTGGCTACAAAGAGAAGATCGTTCTTCACAGGGTGTGAAGATCGATCACTTATTTCCTGCCAACATATTTCGATCCGAATTCAATGTTTTCGATTTCCTTTCGACCCGATTTTCTCGTGGGGCTTTTCCGATGATAAGCAGTCAGTATTATATTATTTTTACCGGGTTTTTGAAGGGTTTATCTCCGGATCACGCCGTAAGTTGCATTTCGAATCGGTCTATCGATTTCTACCAATTTTCAAGCAGTTTCCCGATTAAGCATGTTATACCTATATAGATATAATTTGCGGTTGCTTTATTGCTTTGTGGTTAACCGGGGGAGTGACGTCCCCTGGGAATGTTTAGTATAAATAGGCCGAGGGTGTGTCTCGCAAGTGTACGAATCGGTGTGATCAGTATAGCAATAAGACGAGTATCGCACCCACAGAGATTTGTAGAGACTATTAGAGTAAAACTCTAAAGAACAGAAAAGAAAGAAAATAAGGAAGGTAAAGGAAGAAATATGAAGTCTCGGAAATAGATGATCTAATAACGAAATAAGAAAACGATGGAAATATGATGAATGAATACTAAGGTTCCGATTTCACCATAACATCCTCATTCTATGCATCGAATCAATAAAATCTCAATTTAATACCAAGGGCTCGTTCTTCCGGTATGATGATCCGTTCGATCGCGGTCTTCACCAAGTACCCTCAATTAACCCTAGCTAATGAACCCATAACTAAATGTTAGTCAAGAATCCATTAAGCTCTGAAGAACAATTATGAACCAAGAATTGTCTTAGCTTGAACCCGGCCTTGACATAAACTCATGCATTCATAGATCCTATAAGATTAGGGAATAAATCCTCGCCCAATCTCACATAAAACAATCTACAGTACTTCTAGTGGCCAAGTCAAAGCATGAAGATCACAATTATAATAATGAATGCAACAAGGAATATAAATTGATTAAAACATTAATTCAATAACATAGAATGATTCAGTTAGGGCTACATCGGTTCCTTAGAAAAGAGATTAGCCACTCATGTTCATCATAAAAACAACCAAGATATTCATAAGAAAGATAAGAAAGAAAAACCCTAAATCTTCGCGCGGTCTTCTCCCCTCTTTCCGGCCTTCAAATCTCCTCCAATAGTGTTGGCCGACCCCCTTCATATGTCTTGGATGACTTCCTTAAATATGGGTAAGAAACCCTAACTTTACTTCAGCCTTTGGATTAAATCTGGTCCGTTCGTTTTCAGGTCGTCCGGCAAGGGATCGATCTTCTTAAGGATAAAATCGGTCTTCTTTCTTTTCTCAATTTTCGTAACCTGGTTCGCTCCGACTAAGATCGATCTCCTTAAGGAAAGGATCGATCTTCTTTCTCCGTAGACTAGGTTCCTTCCAGATCGCCCAGGTTCAGATCGATCTTTCAAGTAAAGAAGATCGATCTTTTATTCCAAATTTTTTGTTTTCGCTCGCGGTCGATCTTCGCATCGACCATGTGAAGTGTTTTTCTTGACAGAGGCTGACGGTCGATGCCATGGTCGACCGTGGGTCTTTTTCATCTCTGCGTGCATAAAAGATCGATCTTTTATGTCAAGAAGATCGATCTTGTCTTTTCTGCATATTTCTTCTGCTATTCTACCCTGCGCTGGTGGTAGTAAAAGCACTGTAACTTCCTCAATAAAGCTCCAAATCACGAACCGTAAAATTCTCCAGAAACTAGACTTCCAGATCTTTCCAAAGATGTATGGCTCATAATCTGATTCTTCTTGAACAGGTACAGTTTAATCTTCCAAGTTGACCCATATAATCTTTTCAGCTTCTTTTAGCTCCAATTTCCTGCATTTTCCAAACAACTATGTGAAACACATATAAGTATAAAAATAGTGCTAAAGAAGTTCATTAAGGCTGACAATATAGCAATTGAGATGGTTATAAGGTTGTTCAGAGTGCACTTTCATGCACTCATCACACCCCCCAACCAGCTTATTGCTAGTCTCTAGCAATTTTAAGCGCATAAAATATACTAAGCACACCAACGGTCTAGGGTTGTAGATATGCATAATAAGAGTTCTACCTTGTCAAGGCAATAGTGTTCTATATCGTATAGAGCATGAAAACGTCCTATACTCATACACATGCTACTAACACATGAAATTAACTTTTACACTTCAAAGATACTAATCACCATCCAGATGAACGCATGTGACGTGACAAATAAAATTTACACACAGAAACAACTTCTACCCACCATTAGTCCAAACACACCACTACCTTCCGGACCAATAATCCAACCCTCGTATTTAAACTACAACATGTTTTCTTTTCTTTTCTTTTTGAGCTATCAGACCCTTTGCCTTTTTACACGAGCACTCTCCGCTTCTTGAGGCGCAGAGACCCGGTTACTTAGCAAAACACATAATAGTTTTTTTTAGCTATCAGTTGTTCTACCTTTTTATGCGAGCTCCCCGCTTCCTGAGGCAAGAACACCCGGTTACTCAGTAGATCACTTAATAGTCATTTAGGCACTTCTTGTTCAAGCTCCAGAAATTTTCATTTATTTTTTTTTCTCTGCATGCAGTACTCAACATACTAGCTAAAGTTGAAATTATGATCCAGATTACAATAACATGCTCATTTCACTGGTGAGTATAATTGCCACTGTACATAAAGTGTTCGTGTGTGAATCACATGATGTTCTACCTTCAGGTTATCACTCATGCAATCAATGTATAGGTCAATCCATGTGAAAGCAGCATGTATAACATACATAAACATTTCAGCTCATATACAATTTAACACTAATAAACCCACAAGGTAGTATGAATAGGGTCATGAATGTCTACACCCCCCAACCTGAAATCAACATTGTCCTCAATGTGTGCATCGTAAACAATAACATATGTAGGAGGTGGCTATCGAAAAATTCCATGTAAATGAGATATAAGATAATTTAAATAAGAAAGAGGCCACCTTGAAAGAGTAAGCGAACATCTCCTCAAGGATCCTCAAGGTGGTTGAAAACCTAAAAAAAAAACAAAAGAGAACATAAAACTGAAAACTAAAACTTAAAAACTAGTCACCTTGGTGGGTTGCCTCCCATCCAGTGCTTTATTTAACGCCTAGGCAAGACGTACTGCAAAACCTTAAGGTTCAACAAAATTCACTGCATCCACCACTTCTGAATGTCCTTCCAAATACAATTTCAAACGGTGCCCATTAACTTTGAATTTGCTTCCATTCTTTTCATTCTCAATTTCAACAGCACCATGAGGAGATAGATACGTGTCACTCTGAAAGGGCCCTTCCATCTTGACCTTAATTTACCTGGAAAGAATTTCATTCGTGAGTTATAAAGTAAAACTTTCATACCCGGTGTGAACTCCTTCTGTTGTATTGCTTTGTCATGAAAGAGCTTGGTCCTTTCTTTATAGATTTTAGCGTTCTCGTATGCTTCATTCCACAGCTCATCCAATTCATTCTGTTGCATCTTCCTCCTGTCCCCAGCTTCCCTCATATCAAAATTTAGCTGCTTTATCGCCCAATAGGCTCTATACTCCAATTCCACTGGTAGGTGGCATGCTTTGCCAAGCACAATTCGTTAAGGGCTCATACTAATAGGAGTCTTATATGCAGTGTGATAAGCCCAAAGAACCATCATTCAATTTCGCCACCCAATCCTTCCTTGTAGTGCCTACAACTCGCTCGAAGATCGTCTTAATTTGCCGATTGATCACCTCAACTTGTCCCGATGTTTGAGGGTGGTACGGGGTTGCTACCCGATGGGTGATGTTCTACTTCTCTAACAAGGAATCAAATGATTTATTGCAAAAGTGCGTCCCCCCATCACTTATAATCGCCCGAGGTGTTCCAAACTATGTAAAAATCATATCTTTCAAGAAACTCACCACGGTCTTACTATCATTGTTCCTGGTTGCAATTGCTTCAATCAACTTAGATATGTAATCCACTGCAACAAGAATATAAGTATACCCATATGATGGAGGAAACGGTCCCATAAAGTCTATTCCCTAAACATCGAACAATTCCACCACTAGATTATTTGTAAAATGCATCTCATTCCTTTTGCTTATGTTCCCAGATCTTTGACATCTGTCACACTTAGCAACAAAATTAAACGCATCTTTGAATAAGGTAGGCTAGAAGAAACCAGATTGAAGAACTTTAAAAGCAGTTTTCTTACCTCCAAAGTATCATCCACAAGTTAATTCATAACTAAATTTCAATATATCATTGCTCATATTCTGGAACACAACGCCTTATTATTTGATCAGGACAGTGTTTAAATAAATAAGGGTCATCCCAAAAATAATATCTAACTGGGGACAAAAATCTTTTCTTTTCTTGTGAACTTAAATCAGCACGCAGAACATTACTAGCTAAATAGTTAACAATATCCACATACTAGGGCTCTTTATCATTCACAGAAAATAGTTGTTCATCGGGAAAACATTCTTGGATGGGTTGTACATCATTAGGGCCGCCCATGTGCTCCAATCGTGACAAGTGATCTGCCATTACATTGTCGCTCCCTTTCTTGCACCTTATTTCCAAATCGAATTCTTGCAGCAGTAGGATCCACCTGATTAACCTTTGCTTGATATCCTTTTTGGTTAGTAGATATTTCAATGCTGCATGATCTGAATAAATAATAACTTTAGATCCAATCAAATAAGAGCGAAATTTCTCCAATGCAAAAACAACAGTAAGTAATTCTTTCTCAGTAGTTGAGTAATTGATTTGAGCATCATTGAGGGTACGACTTGCATAATAAATAGCATGAGAAACCTTTTTTACTCTTTGTCCTAAAACAGCCCTTATAGCATAATCAGAAGCATCACACATTATTTCAAAGGGCAACGACCAATCAGGAGGCATAATAATAGGTGCAGTAATCAATTTCTTTTTCAAAGTATGGAAAGCATCAAGACAAGCTTTACTAAACTTAAACTCACTATCCTTGGCAAATAAATCACACAAAGGTCGTGCAATTTTAGAAAAATCTTTAATGAATCTGTAATAAAATCCTGCATGGCCCAAAAAACTTCGCACACCTTTCACAGAAGTAGGGGGGCAGTAATTTCTCAATCAAATCTATTTTTGCTTTATCTACTCCAATAACTTTAATAGAAATAGCATGCCCCAAAACAATACCTTGCCTTACCACGAAGTGACTCTTCTCCCAGCTCAATGTCAAATTTGTCTCTTCACATCTCTTAAGCATCAAGATTAGGTGTGCAAGACAATTATCAAAAGAATTTCCAAAGACAGAAAAATCATCCATGAATACCTCGACAAACCTTTCTATCATGTCAGAGAAAATCGATATCATGCATCCTTGAAAAGTGGCAGGTGCATTGCACAATCTGAATGGCATCCGTCTGTATGCGAATGTTCCAAACGGACAGGTGAAAGTTGTCTTCTCTTGGTCCTCTGGGGCAATAGCAATTTGATTATAACCTGAAAATCCATCAAAAAAACAATAAAATGAGTGACCAGCTAAGCGTTCAAGCATTTGATCAATAAAAGGTAAGGAAAAGTGGTCTTTTTTAGTAGCTGCATTAAGCTTGCGATAATCGATGCAGACACGCCATCCAGTAGTCATCATCGTGGGTATGAGCTCATTGTTCTCATGCTTCACAACTGTTATCCCTGATTTCTTAAGCACCACGTGAACTGGACTTACCCATTTGCTGTCAGAAATAGGATATATAACGCCAACATCGAGCACCTAGAGGATCTCTGCCCGAACAACTTCTTTCATGTTTGGTTTAAGGCGATGCTGGGCGTCCCGTATAGGTTTGGCGTCCTCTTCCAAAATAATGTGATGCATGCACATAGTAGGACTTACTCCTTTAATATCTGCAATTGTCCAACCTATTGTAGTTTTATGCTCCCTAAGAACTCTCAATAATTTTTCCTATTCCAATGGAATAATGTCAGAAGCAATAATCACAGGAAGGGTTTCATTCTCACCAAGATATGCATATTTCAGATTACTAGGAAGAGGTTTTAACTCAAGCTTTGGTGGGGAAACTATCGATGAAATCATTTTAGAATAAGATTTGTTTAGCATGTCTAACTGAGATTCATCAGGGAAGCATGGCTGCAATGCCTCAAGGGCTGCTATAACCTCCTTTGCTCCCTCGTAACTCTGCAACTCCTCCTTTTCCATCGTCAATGCCACTTCCAAAGTAGTCTTCACTTGATCCTGTATGAAACTAAAAAACACCAATGAATCTAAAATATCTATTGAGAAACAATCAAAAGAGTTTGAAGGATAGGACATAGATTCAAATACTTTAAATTCAACAGTTTCACCTAAAACTGTCATGCTGAGCTTACCATCGTGCACATTAATCATAGTCTTGGCTGTGGCCATCAATGGATGTCCCAACAAAATCGATAAATTTCTATCATGCAAGGGTGCATCATCCATATCCAATATCACAAAATCAGCAGGGATAATTAACTTATCAACTTGTACTAAGATATCTTCTACAATGCCTAATGGATATTTAATTGAACGATCTGCAAGTTGTAGAGACATCGTAATAGGTTTTAATTCACCCACACCTAACTGAAGAAAAATAGAGTAAGGCATCAAATTAACACTGGCTCCTAAATCAAGCATTACCTCTCCTATTTTTGTATCACCAACAGTAATACTAATGTTAAAACTCCCTGGATCCTTAAGCTTGGGTGGAAGCTTCCTTTGTAGTACCGCGCTTGCCGTTTCTGAAATCATCACCTTTTCATGAAGTTCATACTTACGTTTATAAGTACATAGTTCCTTGAAGAACTTTGGAAAGGCTGGCATTTTCCTAATCACATCAAGCAATGGTAAGTTCACATTAACCTTAGATAGAATATCATAAATTTCAGAATATGACTTATACATTTTAGCTTTCTTCAGGCGGCCTGGAAAAAGAACTGGCAGCACATACGGTGGAGGATTGCTGTGATGAACCTCAGGATCTGAAATTCCTCTCTTCTCATTCTCAGAACTAGATATGGTCTTCGGTGGCCTTTTTGAGCTCTCGACTTCCTCAATTTTTTCATCACTACACTCATCAGTAACTTTAGCATTAATGGTATTATCAATTATCTTATCTAAACGAAGAACAATAACTGTGTTTGCTTGCTCAGGTTGGCTTGGAAATTTGCCTGGAACATGGGTTCGAACAGCAGCTGCAATCTGTCCTACTTGAACTTCCAACTTCCCAATGGAAGCTGCCATATTCTTCAGTGCTGTTTCATGTTGAATAATTGCTAAATCCTGTCATTCCATCTTTGAGTCTATTTTCTGCATAAAAGCTAACATAGTCGCTTCCAAAGACGACTTAACAGGTGGGTTAGACTGATTAGCAGAAGGCATACTAGCATTAGCAGTATTTTTTCATGAAAAATTCGGATGCTCCCTCCAACCAGGACTGTAAGTATTTGCATAAGAATTAAATCTAGATCTCGGGTTATAAGCATTCATCAAATTAGCTTGTTCTTGCACATATTCAGGAAATTCATTACTAGAAGGACATGAATCAAACCTATGACCAACAATATTGCAATTTGAACAAACCTCAACCGGTTTTGCTTGTGTGGACATCATTGCGTCCATCTTCTTGTTGAGTGCTGCGATCTGCCTTGCCATGTCGTCGTTCTAGTTAAGCTCATAGATGCCTCTCGCCTTATTCCTCGTGTCTCTCTGCTGCGAGTTGGATCCTAACATCTCATAAATTTCATATGCCTCTGGGGGTGTCTTTTTGAACATCGCTCCACATGCAGCATTATCTGCCATAGTCTGACAAGAAAGATTTAGTCCATCATAAAAATATTGCATCTGCTTTTCTAAAGAGTAATTATGATGGGGACATTGCATCAAAAGCATTTTAAATCTATCCCATGCTTCATGGAATGGTTCTCCATCAACTTGCTGAAAATTTGGAATCTGTCTCCTCAAGTTGGTAGTCATGGCATGGGAATAAAATTTGCTCACAAACTTGTTATAAATTGGATCCCAGTTAGTGAGTGTTCCAGGAGGCAATGACATCAGCCATCTCTTAGCTTTATCCTTCAGGGTATAAGGAAAACATCGCATCCTTAGTTGATCTTCAGTAATGCCACCTAGAGGAAAAGTCTGAATAGTAGCATAATAATCTTTCACAAAAGTCAGTGCATCTTCAGAACGTAAACTATGAAATTCTGGAAGCATAGAAAAATATAGATTTTTAAGTTCATAATTCCTAGCCTCTACGGGTAACGTGATGCATGAAGTTGAGGTAGAAATAGTAGGCCTCGCGTACTTCTCCAAAGGACGTAACATTGTTATTAAGCTCCATCTCCTCTTGTTCTTCTTGCTGAACTCCTAGATCTGATGTGGACATGCTGTCTTTGTTAAATCCCTTCTTACTCCCAATTTGATCTACGTTATCGTTCACGGGCAACAACTTTTCTTTCCGTGATCGGTGACCGTGCATTCCCTACTAATAAACTCTAATCAAATCCCCGGCAACGGCGCCAAAAAACTTGATGAATAAATTTTATATCTCGCAAGTATATGAATCAGTGTGATCAGTATAGCAGCAAGACGAGTATCGTACTCACAGAGATTTGTAGAGATTATTAGAGTAAAACGCTACAGAACAGAAAAGAAAGAAAATAAGGAAGGAAAAGGAAGAAATATGAAGTCTCGAAAATAGATGATCTAATAACGAAATAAGGAAACGATGGAAATATGATAGATGAATACTAAGGTTCCGATTTCAGCATAACATCATCATTCAATGCATCGAATCAACAAAATCTCAATTTAATACCAAGGGCTCGTTCTTCCGGTGTGATGATCCGTTCGATCGCGGTCTTCACCAAGTACCCTCAATTAACCCTAGCTAATGAACCCATAACTAAATGTTAATCAAGATTCCTTTAAGCTCTGAAGAACAATTATGAACCAAGAATTGTCTTAGCTTGAACCCAACCTTGACATAAACTCATGCATTCATAGATCCTGCAAGATTAGGGAATGAACTCTCGCCCAATCTCACATAAAACAATCTACAGTATTTCTAGTGGCCAAGTAAAAGCATGAAGATCACAATTATAATAATGAATGCAACAAGGAATATAAATTGATTAAAACATTAATTCAATAACATAGAATGATTCAATTACGGCTACATCGGTTCCTTAGAAAAGAGATTAGCCACTCATGTTCATCATAAAAACAACCAAGATATTCATAAGAAAAATAAGAAAGAAAAACCCTAGATCTTCGTGCGGTCTTCTCCCCTCTTTCCGGCCTTCAAAACTCCTCCAATAGTGCTGGCCGACCCCCCTTCATATGTCTTGGACGACTTCCTAAAATATGGGTAAGAAACCCTAACTTTACTTCAGCCTTTGGATTAAATCTGGTCCGTTCATTTTCAGGTCGTCCGACAAGGGATCGATCTTCTTAAGGATAAAGATCGATCTTCTTTCTTTTCTCAATTTTCGTAATCTGGTTCGCTCTGACTAAGATCGATCTCCTTAAGGAAAGGATCGATCTTCTTTCTCCGTAGACTGGGTTCCTTCCAGATCACCCAGGTTCAGATCGATCTTTCAAGTAAAGATGATCGATCTTTTATTCCAAATTTCTTGTTTTCGCTCGCGGTCGATCTTTGCATCAACCCTGCGAAGTGTTTTTCTTTGCAGAGGCTGACGGTCGATGCCACGATCGATGCGATGGTCGGCCGTGGGTCTTTTTCATCTCTACGTGCATAAAAGATCGATCTTTTATGTAAAGAAGATCGATCTTGTATTTTCTGCATATTTCTTCTGCTATTCTGCCCTGTGCTGGTGGTAGTAAAAGCATTGTAACTTTCTCGATAAAACTCCAAATCACGAACCGTAAAATTCTCCAGAAACTAGACTTCCAGATGTTTCCAAAGGTGTATGGCTCATCATCTTATTCTTCTTGAACAGGTACAGTTTAATCTTTCAAGTTGACCCATGTAATCTTTTCAGCTTCTTTTAGCTCCAATTTCCTGCATTTTCCAAACAACTATGTGAAGCACATATAAGTATAAAAATAGTGCTAAAGAAGTTGATTAAAGGTGACAATATAGAAATTGAGATGGTCATAAGGTTATTCAGAGTGCACTTTCATGCACTCATCAATGTGCCCTGCATGCTTAGAATAGTTTACTGCTTTGATTAATAGCCCCGCTGATTGCCGGCGTGCGCGCGTGGGCATGACCCGTTATACTGGTAGATTATATATCTTATATGTGTGGCTTGTTGGCTTGGCCGGAGTTGTATCCCCTTGTAGCAATTTCGGTTGACAGCTGTGGACGCCATTGTAATTCCGAAATTGGCTCGTTGTTGTTGTTGCTTAGATGTTGGCCAGTTACCTGCAGGATACCTGTGGAACCTTAGTCTGTCTGGTGCCGGAGAGCACTGAAGACTATTGCATATCTGTATTTGAAACCCTTGCTATACTCACCCCTTTGGCTAGCTATATGCTATGCCTAGCCCTGTATAATTGATGTCATGTTGTTGCATGCTTATATCTCTTTATATATTCTTGAGCATTGCATGCATTTTGTCTGCATTAGATCATAAGGCTAGGGTACGGGTGAATAGCGTCTTCGCCGATCCGAGGCTCTCGGG
This sequence comes from Narthecium ossifragum, assembly GCA_963920575.1. NCBI lineage: Eukaryota > Viridiplantae > Streptophyta > Magnoliopsida > Dioscoreales > Nartheciaceae > Narthecium > Narthecium ossifragum. The sequence continues at coordinate 14,724,265 of OY986974.1, read as the reverse complement.
TAACTCGGATCTAGCTCTAGGACTGTGGCTGTGTAGCAAGGACTAGGGCGTGATTGTTATGCCAAATCTTTGTATTCTCGAGGATGGGTCTAGTTGGCCATTATCTGTTGCTTGAGGTGTAGAGGTCGCCCAGAGTTCTCGTCTCATGCTCAGTATCCATGTTAAGGGAAGTTACGTGCTGCCCTGGGTCCTACCCCTTTGTTGTTCAGCGCTGGGCGCTTGATGGTTGAGAAGGACGGCTGTTGACAGTTGAGGTCACAGAGTTTGTCGTCCGCATAGGAAGGAAGTACGTCGATTTTGTCAATCGATCTACGATGACCCAAATCGCGTTATTCCGCCTATGAGATCTCGGTAGCCCGGTCACAAAGTCCATCGTGATGTCCTCCCACTTCCACTCAGCTAGTGGAAGGGGCTGAAGGAACCCTGGAGTTCGCTGATGCTCTGCGTTGAGCTTCTGACAGGAAAGGCAGCGTGATACGAACTCCGTCATTGCCCTCTTCATCCCGCACCATCAGAACTTCCGCCGCAGGTCCTGATACATCTTGGTGCCTCCGGGATGATTTGCAAAACGGGAGTGGTGGAACTCTCGTAGGACTTCCTCTCGCAGAACCGGATCTGCCAGAACCGCTACTCTACCTCTAAAACGTAACCCTCCATCTGACGATACTGTCCAGTCCCCGCCTGCACCCTCCATGCGTGCTGATGTGCGCAACTCCTCGAGCTCTGTATCACTGTTCTGCATCAGATCCATGAATGCTGATGGTGATTTCGCCAGCCCAAACATCATCACCATGAACTCGTAAAGGCCGTACTGAGTCCGGAAAGCCGTCTTCGGGATGTCGCAATCCCGTTCCCACAACTGGTGGTAGCCTTTGCGGAGGTCGATTTTTGAGAAGACTGAAGATCCTCGCAACTAGTCGAACAGGTCGTCGATCCGCGGCATCAGATACCTGTTCCTCACCATCACCCTGTTGAGCCGCCTATAGTCTATGCAAAGTCGAAGAGTACAATCCTTCTTCTTTGCGAACAACACTGGTTCCCCCAGGGAGACATGCTAGGACGGATGAAACCTCTGCTGGTCAGCTCGTGCAACTGGGTCCTCAACTCGCTCTGCTCTGCTGGTGCCATCCTGAAAGCTGGGAGTGGGATTGGTGCGGTACCTGATACTAAGTCGATTTCAAAATCGACCTCTCTAGACGGTGGTAGCCCCGGCAACACCTCGAGAAACACGTCTGTAAAGTCAAACATGATCATGGGAAAACTGCTCTGCTGCAGTCCCTCAGAACCAAACAGGGATAGGCTGGGCAGTAAGGTTGAAAGCTCGCCGCCACGCCTACCCACACCACAAGCTAAGGAATCGGTTGAGAACCGATCTCCCAACAACACAAACCGTATCCCGTCTGGTGTCCAAGCAACCACCCTCGGTGACCATAGTCGATGATGGCTCGGTATGTTGCTAACTAGGCCATACCGAGTATCACGTCAAAGCCTGTCATGTCTAGCACCCACAGGTCTAGACAGATACGAAGGCCTCCAACCTCCAACGAACACGATCGGCAGACCCGATCTACCCTGACTGACCCGTCGATCGGGAAGTCCACTGACTGTGGCACCTCTAGCCAACCCGTCACTAACCCTAGCAATGCCACACATATGCTAGCAATATAGGAATGAGATGCTCCAGATTCCATCAATACATCCTAGCAATGCCACACACGGTGTCCGGCTGCTCATGCTCTGAGAGGACAAACACACGCCCTCGCCGGGCGCCTCCACCTCTGGACTGACTTGGTACATCCCCTGATCCGCGCCCACCACTGCTCCCCTGCCAAGCACTAGACCCTCCGCCTCTACTGCACTGTGGCATAGCATCTCGTTCTCCTCGTAGGTGACAGTCTCTACGGAAGTGTCCCGGCTGACCGCACTAGAAGCACGTGATTGACGCGCCATCAGGCCGCTGACTCTGGCCTCCCTCTGACGAAGCCTGCCCAGACGGCCCGTCCGTCAGGAGAAACTGGCCCGCTGGACTCGGCAACTGCGGCTGAAACTTCTGTGGGCGCGGCTACTGCTGCTGGAAGGGTCGCAGATGCCGTTGCTGCCCTCTGCTGAATCCCCCTCTGCCCTGGGGTCTCTCCGAGGTGCTGGTCCTGCAACTGCGCCTCCGCTACTAAGGCGCAGTTCAGAACTACTGTGTACGTCTGGAAGTGGTGGGAGCAAGTCTGTCTTCTGATCTCTGACCGGAGTCCCCACTCAAACTGTCGTGCTCTGGCTGTCGGATCTCCTGCCACTGCCCCCGCAAAACGAACCAGATGTGTGAACTGGGTGGCATACTGCTGAACAGAGCAAGTACCCTGCAGAAGGGACTAGTACTCGCGGGATAGGGCGTTATGCGTACTCTCCAGGAAGTACGCGTCTAAGAACAACGTCCTGAACTCGTCCCACAGCTGCTGTCCTCCGTCACTAGTGTGTTGGGCGATGCACCACCAGTCAAGGACATCTCCGTCAAATTGAAACGCCAGGAGGGTGACCCGGATCCAGTCATTCTCAACTAAGAGAGGGTCTAGAACGCACGTGACTCCCCTGAGCCAGCCGTCCGCTATAGTCGGATCCCCAGTCTCACCACTAAACCTAGGCAGGTTCAGCCGTTGGAAATCCGTCATGACTGCCGCAATGGTCCACCCATCGACAGGAGCGAGGACCCTCTCATCGGCGAGAAAGGCCTCCTCTTGTGCGACTGAAACCGTCACTGGTGATGGCGTAGCCAGCCTACCTCGGACCTCCGTGACATGTGCCACCATGTCTGGTTGTGCGGGTCAACCAGGTCGAGCCCTACCCCGACCAACAACCGAAGGCCAGCCTACAGCTCCCAGCATCTGCGCAATCACCAGCGACAAACGAGTGTCCACTCATCAGAAACCGCAAAACAAAGCATCACAAACAGGAAGCGAAAGCACAACACATGACAAAGGAGTATGCAAGGATGTTCTAGACATAGAACTATCCCATCCCACGCTCAATCTCAACCGAATCCTGATCCTATTCCTTGGACCTACAGCCTAAGCTTTTATACCAAGCTTTCGCGCCCCGACCAACAAAAGCCCAACCGGGCCAGGGACGCGAACCGGAACCTAACCTACTGCGGAAAAATATGGTAAGAGTTCCCTCTAGTCTATTGGTTTCCTTAAGCATTCATTAAATACCCTCAATTAACAATTCTAAAATTAACAGAAACCTCAAACCTAAAGATTATAAATCCAGAAGTACAAGTCTACAAAACCTCGAAAAGGGGAAATCAGGTATAAATATTTATATACTCCCGTAGGAGGCTAACTATACAAAAGTTCTGAATACAGAAGATCACCACTCCTCAAACTTCGCCAGGTGCCGCTGCACCGCCAACCGATTGTCCGGTAGGGGCCACAGAAGAGGAGCTAACGTCTGCATCTACAAAACGCAGCCCGAGTAGGAATGACCAACTAAGCTCGGCAAGAAAACTACACTAGAACTCACAAAATGAAGAGGGAAACGCAACAGTGTCGCCCTCTAGCAAGGTCTGGGTGTACATAGGGGCCCCATAACCCCACCGCGTGTCCCTGAGGGGCCACAGTCATGGTCTTCCAGCCGAGCTGGTCACATACTGGGTCACCCTCAGTGAGGTAGGAAACCAACACTGCCATCTCACAAGCAGGAAACAAGCACTGCTAGGCTAGAAGACTACACCGCTGAGTAGGCACACCCTCTACTCAAGAGACAAGGAAGCCGAATACCGGCTACACCTCAGAACCCAGCTCGAGGCCAACACGACCTCTAAATCATCGATCAACAAGTGTTCAAGTCATCTACGCCCATCAGCAAAATCGACTGAACGCAACCATTCAAACCTGGACCAAGCTACCCAGCCTCAGTCCTAAGGCTAAATCCGAGCTTCCAAGCCTCAGGATGGTGATACTGTAGATCTCCCACGCCCTAACTTTATGCAGCTAATGCACAACCAGATGCATGCTATGAATACACGTAGGAAAGCAGATAAGCATGCAACATATGTGATGATAAATAAACAAGGTCTGGGCTCGATACCCTGCCGGCCGGGGGTGGTGAACAGATAATACAGACTAAGCGATTGCTGCAATGGTAACCCCATCAACAGCAATCAGTCTAGAAAACTCTATCAAACCTTACAAAACCTTGGGATCTGGTAGTACGAAGGACCACGAGTTCAAAACTGGTACTTGCATTGAAAACAAACATGCATACGAGCAGATCTAAGCAAAAGAATCACAATCAAGCTCAAAACTCACAAAAACCGGAAACAAGTAGGTAGCATCCCTACCTAGACAAAAACAGCTTCAATCCCAGCTTCCAAGCCAAAAATCGCCCTCAACCTCTTCTAAATCTAGCCGGATCTGAGCTCAAGAACGGCGGATTTCAAAAGAGATTAAAGAAGGAGGTCCCGTCTGTTTTATAGACGGACGAACCGACTTATGAATGATCGATCTGATCTTTTCCTCAAGAAAAGATCGATCCTTCATGAGGATCCAGTTTGACTTTCTGGCACTAAAGGATCGATCTTCTTAGCAAGAGAAGATCGATCTTTTTGGTGCAGAAAGCTAGACTTGGGCTAGAACACAAGCCCAAGCCCGGATTTTTCGATCCCGGGTATACCTAACCGTTCTAACCAAACATTATCACAAATACGGTCAGTGTGTGCACACGTGGTTGTGAAACAAACCGACAAGGCACAATTTATGAAATTGCCCTTGCGGCCAAAGAAACAATGCGATCCACCGGATCAAGCGCTCGACATGAAACAAGCAACGAGCCACGGACCCGACCCAGCCGGTCGACCCAGGAGTAGGGGGACATGTCCTCACACAAGGTACATGACTTTTCAGAGCTTGTGGATAAGGTGGCAGCTAGAGTTTTTTCTTGGCAGGGGAAGATGTTATTTGAAGCTGGAAGGGTTGTTCTGATCAAGTCAGTTGTGCAGGACATGCCGACGTATGTGATGGAAACCACAAAGATTCTGAAGGCAGTGACAAAGAGACTATATCATATTAGTAGAGACTTCCTTAGGAGAGGTAAACGATCTGGTGTGTCGTCAGTAGCTTGGAAAGAAGTGTATTTGCCCAAAGAGGTTGGAGGATTAGGTCTTTGGAATTATAAGGTTTGGCAGCGGGCCTTCAAGATGAACCACATAGTTGCCTTTCGGGAGAAGAGAGATACGATCTGGACTCCATTTGCTAAGGCCAAATACATATGGCATGGTGTCCTACCAACCATGAAGTTTATAAAGTACTCATCCGTTCATTGGCACGATCTTTGTGAAGCGGCTGAGGCATTGCGGAAGGGTGCTCAGTACTCGCCGGGTCTCGACAGCTAATTTAGCATCCTTTATGACTGCTGGTTTGGAGCTGAGCCACTTGTTAGGATACCTAGTTTGTTTCGGATTAATGATCCTTATCAAGATGTTATAGGGGATCTCCTTAATGGACTGGATCAGGGGCGGACCCAGCCTCTCTGCTAAGGGGGGACCAGGGAGGAAGGGTCAAGGTGAGGCGGGGCTAGTGACACTTGAGTGTGGGTGTGGGGGCACGGGTCCCACGAGGGTTAAAGGAAAAAAAAAAATTCAGGGGGGCACAGGCCCCCCCTGGTTTGTGAATGAGTCCGCCCCTGAACTGGATTGGGATATACAATGCAGATCAGTTCTGCAACAAAGAGATGAGGAAGCAGATTCATGAGATCAATATCAGAGCGAATCCTACAAGGGACAAGTGCAGATGGGTGATGGACAATGCAGGTTCATCTCAACAGCCTTAGCATGTAATTTTGATTTGCATAAGCTGATTAATCCTAAGAGCTTGGAGGAGTCGGCTATTCGGTGTAATGTCTGGCATCATGCCTTATGGCGCAGTCTTCGTGAGAAGCTACCGGTCAACGAATCCCTATGGAAGTGCCGAATGGTTTCAGATACGTCATGCTCACGATGTATAGGTGAGGTTAAATCTATCACACATGCCTTTTTTGATTGTTCTTATGCACGCGAGATGCTTGGTGTTATGTTGGATGGGGCTTGTATGCAATGGGAAGCCCACCAGTTCCTTGATGTTCTTTTTCAGTCCTCGAGCAAGAAGGAGGTGATGAAGATGAAAGCATGCGTTGGTTATGCTATTTGGTGCATTTGGAAGGACAGAAACCATGTTGTTTTTTATGGTCGGGGTGAGGTTGCAAGCAAGGATTTCCATACCGGACGGCACATGTCCGTGCCGCCCGGTATGTACCGGACCGGCTGCTAACCGGGGCAAAAAACCCCCCCGAATCGGTATCGGGGGGGGGGGGGGGGGGTGCCGGAGATGTGCCGGGCGATACATACGGTATCGCCCGGTACTTAGGCGATGCGTACCGTACCGGAAAAGATGTATCGCCGACAGCTTCGGAGGAGGGAGAAGAACAGAGGAAGAGGGAGGAGAGAGAGGGGAGGAGGGAAAGAACCAGAAGCAGAGGAAGAGGGAGGAGGGAAAGAGGAGAGAAACAGGGGAGCCAGAAAGAGGAGAGAAAGAGAGGGGAAGGAGGGAAAGAGGAGAGAAAGAGAGAGGGGAGGAGGGAAAGAGGAGGGAAAGAGAGAGGGGAAGAACCGGAGGGGGGGGGGGAGCACAAGGCGGAGGTGGAGGCGGAGGCGAGGGGGAGCACAAGGCGGAGGGGAGGGGCCGGAGGCGGAGGCCGAGGCGGAGGGCGAGGCGGAGGCGAGGGGCCGGAGGCGGAGGCGAGGGTCCGGAGGCGGAGGCGAGGGTCCGGAGGCGGAGGCGAGGAGGAGCCGCGTGGGGAGGAGAGGAGGAGCCGGGAGTGGAGGAGCCGCTCGGGAGAAAAAAAAGAGGAGGAGCCGCTCGGGAGAAAAAAAGAGGAGGAGGGTCTCGGGAGTGGAGCTGCCACCTGGGGGAGAAAGAAAAGAAAGGAGAGAGAGGGAGAGAGAGAGAGAGAGAGAGAGAGAGAGAGAGAGAGGAGGAGGGAGGAGAGAGACTTGGTGACTCACATAATGATAACTTTTGGTAATTGTAACTTTTGGTAATTAGAGCCGGGTGGTTAATCTGTGTACGACATGCTATCGAGATAGTCAGCAAGTCAGGAACAAGTTAAAAATAAAAATTGGTATGTATCAATGAAAAACCTCATATAATATATTATTTTTTTATTTAATGATGATAATTAGTAGCTTTTTATTTAATAATTATTGTTTTTAGCATTGTTTTTTAGCTAATAATGGTAACTTTCTAATAATTAATTATTGTTTTTAGCATTGTTTTATTTAATAATTATTGTTTTTAGCATTGTTTTTTAACTTTCTGATTTATATTCGTATGGCTATCATGGTACAAACCAGCCATACCAACCACATCAGATTGACGTGGTGACTATACAGGGTCCTAAAACTATCATTGATTTCCAGCGTGATGCTGCAGAGTACCAATCGCTCATTAGAGAGTTTGAAGTATATTATTCTCATTATATGACTTTCCCTCAGTATATGCAGCACTTGAGTTCTACTAGAAACATTTATCTTAGACCACTGGATGATAGATTATGGTTAGTCTGAGAAAGAGCTTGGTGTGTACTCATATAAGAGATGTATTGAGTTGTTGATTATGTGTCATGTATTGTATTATATTACTTTGATATGTTTTCACTCTACTCTGGTATAAGAGATTATATTTGGTCAATTGAAGATGTTGAAAACGAGTGAATTTCACTCATCTGGACCGGCACCGGCGCGTACCGGCGGCGCGTACCGTACCGGTGGGTTGCCAGCATGGTGCGTGCCAACGGCATGACAATCCTTGGTTACAAGTATGTTGGCAAGGAGATTTAGAAGGCTGACAGGAGAATTTTTGGGAAGAAAGATGCCGACGGAGGTTACAAATGGGGACAGGAGTGGTGACACTATGATACAGGTCGACGCTTCAATAATGGAGGGGAAAGTCCGCAATAGGAGCAGTTGGCATCATGGCCGTTGGGCAACCTGGGGGGAGAGATGCTGTGGATTGGGCCTTGGGGTGGCCGGTGGAGGCCAATTCCACGTTACATGGTGAGCTGGTTGCTATTTTTTGGGGTATGCGACGGGCCAAAGATCATGGAGTAAGGCAATTGGTGGTTGAATTAGATGCAGAACTAGCGGTGGATGTGATCAACAGGGCTATCATGTAGCCCCCGATGTTGGATGATGGTCCAAAGTCTTGGGGGGTCTATAGTCTTCATGTATATACTTAGATTTGTTAATGGTTCGGCCGATGGTGTTGCCCGGCGGTGTCAACATTCTCAGGACCTGTTTTGTTGTGTGCCTGAGGATGGATTGGATGTTTTAAAGGGGATGTTGTAATTCCATAGCCGATGAGGCTCAACTAATCAAACAAAGAAAACAAAAACTCACTCCAGGCTAGAAGATCGAGAAAGGTGTACGAGAATTTAGCTTTATTTAGTAGTAGCCATTCCATAACTTTATTTTGCTAAATTACAAATCTCAAGCAAAAAAATTTTGCTTATAACAATCAAGGTTCGCTCCATGACCCACTCTAACATGTTGCAATACCTTTGATAAAACCCGATTCTATCTGCACCTTTACTGTTAGGTCCGCCACCACACTCTTTTTCTCCATTTATGATATTGGTCGTGATACCGAAGCCTGGAACTCTTCCCACAGCTTTATCAGTAGCTGATGGTGTCCATCGACCAGTGATAGCATCATGGCTTGATGGCTTTGGAGATTGTGGGGTCATCCAAACCCATAATGCAGTTTTAAATGAATGATAGGATCAATAGCCACCTTGTACGGGTTATTGAGCAAGTCTATGTTGAGGTCTTTTCCTACTGAGCCATAGTTATCATTGCTGAAAACAATCAAAATAGAACAAAACTCTCTTTAGGTCCACTAATCATAATACTTGTGCTTATAGAAGCCAAAGAGTAAAAGATACTCACTAGGACATATGCATGGGTCCTCGACCATAACTATCACACCCTGATTCAGAAAACCCATCCGGTCCGGAGCGTGAGGGTTCCTACTACTATTCGCATCCAATATGACGCGATACAATACAGAAAACAGAGATAATTTGAACAATATGACTTCCAAGGGTAAAGCTGTAATTCTAACATTCTTTAATTCAAGACTAGAAGAAACAAGATTATATTAAATTAACACCAAGTTGTACTATTTAGACATCTGGTAAAATTCTTATCAAAACTTCTCAAGGAGAAAAAAAATATGCATTTAAACAAAACCTCCAGAGATGTCTTTATACAAAACTATCAAGAGTACAACAAGTAACCCGCAACAACCTCAAGTGCCTCCGGAAGTCGTCGCGCCGCCAAAAACTGGTTCAGCTGGAACTACAAAGGATGAGTTGGCGCCTTCACCTGTAAAACGCAGCTCGGGTAGGAGTGAGCAACAAAGTTCTTTAGGGTTCTACTCTATGGCACAAAGAAGGAAAGGGAACTACAAAGTCCCGAGGGTTCCATCTCATCTCTATGGGAAACTCACGTCACGTCTACCGTCTACCCCAGGGCACGTGCTCTGTGACCTCCACTGTCAACAACCGTCCCTCTCTCTACAACCAAGCACTGAAGCGAAGGGCGTAGGACACAGGGTGGCACGTAATTTCTCCTAACATAAATACTGAGACTGGATCTCTAGCTGACCTCTACATCTCAACAGGAAAATAATTATAGCTAGCTAGATACCAACCTCAAGAATACAATGATTTAATCCAATACAATCCCGCCCTAGACCTTACTACCCATCCTCGGTCCTAGAGTTAGATCCGAGCTACCCGAGAGCCTCGGATAGGCGAGTAACCCCCACGCCTAACCTGAAATGCCTTTAATGCATACAGTGCATAAACCTATACAACCATCTAACCTAGATGTCACTATATGCCACAACAACATTAGAGTTCAACAGTTAAGCTACAGTATTGTCACGCCCCGACCCAGAAAACTCATCCAAATCGAGGCGTGAGCCACCTAAACCTGTTTACATCATTAATTGGCGCACAAGTATATAACTACTATGAATTTAAACAATTTCATCCTCAAATTTTAAAAAAATTTGACAGAATCCCCTTTATAATTATAACACAGGAAACCTGTACATTTGAGAATTTTACAACTAGGACAAAATGATCAATCAATACATTCCTCAAATATCTACATTAAAGAACGTTACAACATTTCTCCAATACAATTAAATTAAATATCATACAATCATGTCCTCGAATACATCATGTTATACATCGACTTATACATCAATTTGTACATCATAAATTAAAGCTGAAAATTATCTGTTGACGAACCCCTCAACGGTCCAAGTCCTCGATCTCCTCGAAATACCGCACCATCTTCTAAAGGAACACCTGAAAGAAGGAACTGCATCGACCTGCATCGCCGATGCAGCCCAGGTAGGGTGAGCAACAATGCCCAGTAGGGTTCTACTCTACGTCGCACAGAAAGGGAGGAAAACTGCAACTGCGTCGTTCTCCGCCTAAGCCTAAGGTATGCCAAGGGGTCCCATAACCTCTTCGATTCCCGAGGGCTCATGTCCAGATCCCACCCTCACCCAAGAACAAACGAGAGGAAACACAGACTGCGGGCTCCTGTCCAGGTACCACCCTGCCCAGTCATACCATCTCTCGCGGGGACACATATGTCAGGGACATCGACAACCATCCTTAGTGCTTGGCCTTGGAGACCCGACACAACCTCTACACCTCAAATACAAGAATAATCCATAGTCGACTATAACAGAAACCTCAAATGATATCAAGCATTATCATTGATGACAAACACGTCCTAATCCTCGACTACCCCAAACCCAGGTCCTAGGGCTAGATCCGGGCTACCCGAGAACCCCGGATCGGCGATCGAACCCATCGCCTATCACCTAGCCTTAATGCTTCTAATGCATTACAACATGCATGAGCCTACACAATCAACTAGGCCTAGGTGTCTCTACATGACATCTCATCAAGCATGTCCTGTTTAGCATATAAGACGTAAAAGAGAGCTAAGCGATTACAGTGTCATCACATTTCAGTCCAAATTCCAGCATTACGACAGCATGCACCGCCTGTCAGCCAGAAATTGTACAATGGCCACATCCTCAGCTAATCAACTAACAGGGCACCACTGGCCCGCACAATATAAGCATTTTCACAAAATAAATAAAAACGGGCTCACTGCCGGCCCTAGGCTTACATGATATTAAGATGCACAATTGAGGCCATTCCTATGAAGCTGCAAGAACTGACCACCATGCAGTAAGCCAACTTAGAGCTATCCAACTCCGGGATTTGATCATACTTATAGTTAACGACTAATCAATGAAAACCAGCATGACTGACACATAAAGAAAACTTCAGCTACTAGGATATTCAATCAACAGAAACATGATCGAACTAGAGCATCCACTTAAATGGAGCATCTGAAGCCAAACGAGCATGGTAGAGGAATATCCAAACTTAACGAGAGCAATAACATTATCGACCAAGAATAGGGCATCATATTGCATGGCATTGGCATAATATTGGCTGAGAGGGGAAGACCAGCGTATCCTAGTGACAGTACAACATAACAAGACATGGAGATGAAACATAGCAGCATATTAACCCATAGAAATCTCGTACATAGCATAACAGGGGAGGATCTAAGTATAGCATAGGTATGGAAAATACTTGGCAGCAAGGGGAACACATAGCAATCCGACTGAACAGAGGCTACCAATTGAAACCGAGGCTCGACAGTTGATACATAGGAAAATCAATAGTTGCAGCAATTCAGAAGATTCCAGACATTCGACAGACCGCAACTATAAACAGTAATCTAGAAGAAATCTGACGGTAATCAGTAGCTTAGCATCACAATCCATCCTATATATATACCAACCACGAAGACCCAGCATGGCAGCAGGAACAAAACAGAGGAGGGAAACTAGTCATGACATAGCATCGAGATCCATCAAAACCAGGGGAAGGAAGAGGAGTTAGAGGGAGATCCGGCTAACAGAGAGCAGGGGAGGAAACCCAAAGAAAACAGGGGAACATCAACACCTCAGGCAACTCCATGGCAGCAAGAATGCAAACAGAGAACATGAAAATAGGGGAGGGGAAATCTCATCAACACACACCACTAATCTGTAGATACCAGTAAGGGCAGCAAACAAAATCCAACAAAATCCAGCAAGAATTCGAAGTCCAACAAAATCCAGCAAGAATGAATTCCAACAACTACCGGTAACCCAAGAATAGGGGAAAGAAGATGGGGAGGAAAACTCACCGATTCAAAACCCAAAATGCATGGAGAGAGAGAGCTCTCGTCGAGCTCCAACAGAAACCCAAAAGAGGAAAACGCATCTCAAATACGGCAAGCCATCAAGAAATCCAAGCCTAGCATAATATGGCAGCGGAGGAGAAGTAGAACCGAGGAGGAAAGCCTCTAAACCCAAAGAAAAATCCGATAAAACCGCAAGCTTAACATCAGATCCATCAAACTGAAAAAGGGGAAGCAAATCTCGTCGAAATCCACCATTTACTCAAAGATCTAAGCAACGGTACGCAACGGAAGAGGAAGAACATCAACAGAGCAACAACAGCCAAGCAACTGAGCCTCAGAATCCAAATCTAGCATGCATCAATCCATATCTAAACTAGTAGAGTCCTAAACCAGGTTTAGGGAAGTAACCCTACCTCTAGATCGCTTCTCCCTCTTCTTCTTCTTCTTCTCCGGCCGCGAGCACCGCTAGCGTGCGCCTCAGACTCCTCCAGTCGCGGTTGAGCACCTCCGCTGGTTCCACTCCTCAGCCGCTTGCCGTTGATGTCATCCTCCTTGCCGCGGTCGCCGTCGCCAGACTCCTCTCCGGCCGCACCCTCGCCTCCGACGAGAGGAACTCCGCTGGTTCCTCTCCTCCTCTCTCTCTCCGTGAGATCGGGCCGCTGCTCTCCCTCGATCTCTCGCTTTCAATCGTGGCTAAATCCCAAAGAAAATATGGGTTAAGTGGAGTTTAAGTACTAATGGCTTGAGATTACATTCTGGCCGCCCGATCGGCCAGATCTGATCCCATAAGCTCAAACCTTGATCTAATCAAGATCTTCCAGTCTAGGATTCCCCTAACGATCTAATCAAGCACATATATCATCACATGGCCATGTGTGCACAACGCGTGTGTGAAACCAACTCCGCCAAGGGTATTTTACGAAATTACCCCCGGAGCCGCAACGATCAAAGAGGATTGTGAAGCAAGGCCAACTGAGCTAACCCAACCGAACCAGACCCTCGACCGACGCGGTCGGACCAGGTTGGAGGTACGGGTCCTCACAAGTATCATAGAATCCGACCAGATTCTTAAGCAACAATCGGCAATGCCGTTATACAATAGCCTTCAGTACACTCCGACACCTGACAGGCTAAGGTTCCACAATTATTCTGCAGATAACTGATCTACAAGTACAACAATAATTCTATCAACCAAGTTACCCAACGGGATCAAGCATCTAATCATCATTCTATACTACGCTCCCGGCGCACACCGGCAAACAGTTGGGCTATATTAAAGCGGTCGGGCACACCTTCGGCCCACTTATTCTACACATTCCCAAGGGGCATGACTCCCTCAGTTAACCACAAGGAAGTAAGGGAACACTCTGTGAAGGCCTATGAAGATCGATCCTTCTTCCTGTCGACAACACTTATGAATAGTGCTACGAATCCATATTCTTGGATTCAAACTATCAAAACTAGTTGGATTAAAACGAAACTTGGAGGGGATACACAATTGGATGTGGGGAATCTAATGAAACCAAGAAATCAGACTTTAGATGATCAAATCCTCAGATTTTAGATAAATTACATAAAAACCGACAAACCGACGAAAACTCAATTACATGGATTTGATCTATCAAACGGCGATGAAATCCATTCTAACTTTAAGGGAAGGCAGATTTGATGGTGGGGGATGCATTCATGCTATAAAATCCCAACTCCAATCGCAAAATATCATATCTGGACCTATCTAGTCCAGAAACCGACAAAAATACAGAAAACGTCCGAAAGAATACGAAAACAGTTCAATGGCAATATGCAACACATGGCAAGGAACTAGAATACAAGATTTCAAACCATTCTGTCAAGAAAAACTATATAAAAACACAAATAAAAGATCATAGGGTTACCAACTCACAAGAATTGGGTAACCCCTGCGTGTAAAGACAAGTAGGCGATCTACAAGATCCTCCACTCCGATCCTCGCGTATCCACGCTGAAAATCTGTAGCCCCAAGGTCCAGCTGGCAGCCAAGGGGGACAGAGGAGAGGAGAAAGAGAAGAAAAGGAAAGAGAGAGAAAGGGAAGGGTATTTAAAGAGATCCAAACTGATGTCGGCCGTTGAATTCAATCTTTTACCAAATTGCCCCTGGGGTCAAAAACAGCCATACGATCATCCGATCGTACCCCGACGTGGAACCAAGCAAACAGAAAACGGCCCTCGACGTACGCAGTCAAGCCAGGTTAGAGGAACGGGTCCTCACAACCTAACATCTTTAAAAAAATTTCGTCCCGAAATTTAAGGGTAAGGTTGGAAGAAAAAGTACAAACTAGTCCTAGTGGCACGAACGCCCACAACAAAGAAAACTACCTGCTGGGTCGAACAGTCAGGGGAACTCGCGGCGCATGCGATTCTCTCTCTCCCACGTCAAGCTCTCAACACTACCACGCCTCCATCTGATCATCACCAATGGTATTGATCTGCCCCTCAGCACTTGATCCCGTCTGTCCAGAATCTGCACTGGCTGCTCTATGTAGGTGGCGTCCTCCTCGACTACGATGTCGTTGTGTCCGATCACGTGGGATGGATCTGGAATGTACTTCCTCAGCATCGACATGTGGAAGGTAGGGTGGACTGCTGACATGTGTGGCGGTAGAGCTATCTAGTAGACGACTGCTCCAACGCGACTGATGATCTCGAAAGGGCCTGTGAACCTCGGTGCTAACTTGCCCTTGTTGACAAATCTGATCGATCCTCTGCGCAGAGACACCTTCAATAACACTCTGTCGCCAACTGTGAACTCTAGGAGTCGTCGTCTGCGATTTGCGTAGCTCTTCTGCCTACTCGATGCTGTCATGAGTCTCTGTCTGATCTGAGCAAACCTCTCTGATGACTACCTAATAATATCTGGACCGGTGAGAGACGCCTCGCCAACCTCTGTCCAGCACACTGGTGATCGACACGGTCAGCCGTACAACGCCTCGAAGGGTGTGAAACCCAAGCTGGCCTGAAAGCTGTTGTTGTAGGCAAACTCTACCAGTGTCACGTGCTGCTCCCAAGTGCCTCTTGCATCCAACACACATGCCCTGAGCATGTCCTCCAAGATCTGGATCGTCCGATCTGACTGTCCGTCCGTCTAAGGATGGAATGCTGTACTGAATGTCAATGCTGTCCCCAAGGAATCATGGAAGCTGCTCCAGAATTTGTCGATGAATCTGGGATCTCTATCTGACACTACTGGCACTGGGATGCCGTGCCGTTTGACCACCTCATCGATGTATCTCTGGCTCAGTCTGGCATCTGGATCTGTCGTCCTCATGGGGAGAAAATGAGGCGATTTGGTCAGTCGATCGACGATGACCCAAATCACACCATTTCCCCAAGGTAGCCTGGGATAGCCCGGTGATGAAGTCCATTGCGATATGCTCCCACTTCCATTATGGCACTGGAAGTGGTTGTAGTAAACATGGTGTTAGCCTGTGCTCCACCTTCACCTTCTGACAGGTGAGGCATCTGAAAAAGAACTATAGAACCGACCTCTTTATCCTGCACCACCAAAACTGTCAGTGTACATCGTGGTAGATCTTGGTGCTTCTGGGATGAAGTACGAAGGTGGAGTGATGGAACTCGCGAAGAATGTCCTCCCTCAACACTGGGTCCGCTGGAATTGCAACACTACCGCTGAAGTGTAGAATACCGTCTGCTGAAACTGACCAACCCTCGATCGCGTGCTCTGTGCAGACCGTTGCACGGATCTCCATGAGCTCTGGATCCCTACTATGTGCCTCTATCACCCTCATCAGAAGAACTGGGATGCTGCAAACAACAAATAGGAAACCGCCTGGCGCCTGGTCGTCGAAGTCGAGCCTGAACTGACTGACTATCTCTATCATCTACCACTGTCGAGCTGACAACGCCGCCAAACTCACTCTATTGTCTCTGGCCTGTCTACTCAGAGCATCCGGTACGACATTTGCCTTACCATGGAGGTAATGCAACTGGAAGTCATAGTCCTCTAGTAGCTCCATCCACCGACGCTGCCTGAGGTTGAGGTCACGTTGGGTGAACGCGTGCCTCAAACTCTTATGATCCAAGTACATGATAAGACTTGAAAAGTGCATAAAACACCCTTATAATTAGGCTTTGTTAGTCTCCCAGCAATGCTTCACTGACTACTTTTATCCTATTTCAGGTATAGCAGACCCTATTACGAGTTAGATCAAGTTTAGAGCTAAAAGAAGCATATTCGGGCAATTCTGCCATGAAAGGATCGATCCTACTCGTCTAGTAACTTGACAGAGAGCAAATATAAAGTGATCGATCTTCCTTCATGGAAGGATCGATCCTCTACGGGACGTATCAAGACAACAAGTGAAAGATCGATCCTAATCAACTAGTAGGATCGATCCTTTGCGGGACGTCGCCAGCAATTGAAGACAATAGGATCGATCTTCCTCCTTGGAAGGATCGATCCTTTGCTGCTAGAAAGAATATCAACGGCCCAGATCTAATCCGTGGGTGGATGCTTTCCTATGCTATAAATAGTCAATTTTTAGGGATTTTTTGGAGTCTCTTCCTGGACCTTTTTGGGCAGAGCTTTCTTGTCCTTCCTTTGAACTTTTCTTTGAAGATTCTTTGGAGGAGATCTATGGCGGAAGGAGTTCGTCAAATTTCACCTATGGATCGACCTCGAAAGATGAGTAGCTAAAGCCCTAGCCATGGGATTCTTATGATGTAACTAGGGTTTCTACTAGGGAGTTATGAGATCTAGGGCTTGTATACATTATTGATTGACTTATATGGATTGATCTTTCGTTGTTTTATATTCTGGTGTTGATTTCCTGTTGGATGTGTGGATTGTTCTCGTATGCATTTGATTCTACAGCTTGTGCATGTTAGGGCTTGGATTGGATTCATCTAGTAAGGGAATCATGCTAGTACCATGGTATCTCAGATGAAATCTTCTTCGTGATTAGAGATTGTGTAGTGCTAGAACCACTACAGTAGTGCTAGAACTACTACGTTCTATCCCTAATCCTGCATATATCCTATCTTTGTAGATTTGGCATGTCAAGATACTAAACCCATCTTGATCTTACACCTAAATCCATATCATTACTATTACATGCGATGAATACCTAACCAGAGGATTCATTAGCAGTGAACGTAATTAATCATTCGGTCACTGACTTTTAGATAACTTATCGTGCCGACAAGGAATCCTAACCAAAACTTGTCGAGTGACAGGGAGAACTAGCCATTCACCTGTCAACTATTAAGACAAGCCATTCATCATGATTAATGTGCCCTTGGCTTAGAATGACCTGGTAGAACCTTAGTTATTGATTAAGAATCCTGTGGTCTCTTCTCTCGTACTCATAAACCCTTTAGTATAATGTTAGTTTAATATCAAACCGTAATCTTTTCCCAACTCAATGGTAATCTCAATCACCTAAGTCCCTGTGGATTCGACTCGAACTCTCCGCTATCTACTAGTTCCTTAGTAGTTAAAGTAGACAACTGAAAAATTATAGTAATTTTGGTTAGACTTGTTAAGCCACGACACTTTTCAAGTTCTATCAAAATTTTGGTTCCGTTGCCGGGGATTATACGGTGTTTTGAGTTGTTTACTTAGTATACTTTCTTGCTTAATTAGTTGTTTTCCCTCATTTATTATATAAAAGATCAAAAATAGTTTCAATACTAATATTTCCATATCTTTTTGTGATCATTAGTTGAAGAACGACGCGACATCCTTCCGAGCGGTGAAGGAGCGATCACCAACAAACACGTCATCGGGATTGCACTGTGTGTATTTCAAAACCTTGGTTGATCTTTATGATGTGTGAATGAGTGATGATAAGGGCCCAGATCTTGCTCTTACATTGAGAGAATTATTTGCTCCTTATTCTACATCACATAAGCCGTGAACTTCTTCTCCAACTCATTCAGTCATGGATAACCCTGATGACCATCCGAAACCCAATGTCAATCCTAACCAACCTGAGGATCAAGGTCGTAGGGCCATGAAGGATTTTTATGTTCCGACTTCATTCACTTCCAATTCTTGCATTCAACCTCCGGTGATTGGGGCAGCCCACTATGAGATTAAACCACAATTTTTACAATCTTTACCAACCTTTCATGGACTATCTCATGAAGATCCACACAATCATATCGAGGAGTTCATTTTGATTAGTTCTACAGTAAGAGTCAATAATTTTACTGAAGATGCTTGACGACTCAAATTATTTCCTTTTACTCTTAAAGGTAAGGCTAAACATTGGCTTATTTTTTTGGAACCTCGATCTATCACCACTTGGCCTCAATTATAAGCCCAATTTCTTGAAAAATTCTTTTCGATTACTAAAACTAGTGATCTTCGTCATGAAATTTCTTCCTTCAAACAAGCTGATGACGAAGCATTCCATGAGGACTGGGACCGCTATAGAGAGCTTCTTAGGAAGTGTCCCCATCATCAGTTTCCTCAATGGGCCATAGTAGAACATTTTTATAAAGGTCTTAAGGAGAAACATCAGTTGACTATAGATGCTGCTTGTGGAGGAGTTTTCATTACCAATCCTCTTGATGATTCTTGGAGACTCTTTGAGAGACTTGCTGAAAACTCTCAACATCATGCCACTTCCTCTAGGAATAATCGCGGACCTTCAACCCAATCTAATCCTAGAGGAATCCTTGAACTAAATGAGCAACCCGTCTTACTCAAACAACGAATCAAGTTGATTCTTCTATTCCTCCTATGCTTCCATCTTCTGGGGAACTTTGTTTCTTGTGTTCTGCTCCTGGTCATGATGTTACTGACTGTCATTTAGCATGCCATTATCCAGAGTTAGTACAGGAACATATAAATGCAGTTTATGGTCAATCTAAACTAGCTTCCGATCCTTATTCCAATACCTACAATCCTGATTTGAGAGACCATCCAAACTTTTCTTGGATAACACCTAGCCAACAACCAACTTCTTTTAATTCAAGGCTATCCATGGGTGCTCAAACTCCAAGTTATCCTTCGAAATTTCAAACGTCATATCCTACAAATTCTCAAAGCCAAACTCCGCCATTTCGACCTTCATATCGGCCTTACCAAGCTCAACCACCACAACCTTGGAGGCATAAACCATGCGTACCTCCCTAAAGTCAAGTACCTCAAAATCAATCTTCTCTTCCTCCACAACAATCGAGTCAAGGTCCGAGTATTGATGATCGACTTGTGAAGGCTCTTGACTCCTTTGAAGCTTGCACTCAATTGGTTCATTCTCATTCTCAAGCTTTAGCTAAGATGGAAGTTCAGATGGGTCAACTAGCTAATGCTTTGTCTAGAAGAGAGGATGGGAAATTGCCAAGCCAACCTATTCCAAACCCTAGAGGTCAACATTTTGTAGACTTGTCTCATGAACAAGTCCAAGTTGTAACTACTCTTCGAAGTGGTAAAACTTTTGTCAATATAGAGAAACCAGATGAAGCTACATGTGACCAAGATCTGCATGCATCCCAATCTCAGAAATCATCAGATCAAGATTCACATGCATCAAAAGAACCTAACTCATCATCTGACATTCCAACTCCAAATCTTCATGATTCTATTTACGATTTACATGCATCACCGAACATGACATCATCTCATGAGAAAGAACCAAATCCCAAGACTTATGTTCCTAAGGTTCCTTTTCCTGAAGCTTTAGTAGATCCTACTTCCACTCCATACAGAAATTCAAAATTAGACGAAATGATGGATGCGTTTAAGAAAGTTCACATTAACCTTCCTCTTCTTGATGCCATCAAACAAATTCCATCCTATGCTAAATTCCTCAAAGATCTTTGCACTCATAAAAGGCAATCTAGATCTCATGTTTCTAAAAAGATTTTCTTGATTGAACAAGTTAGCTCAATCCTTCGCTGTGATCTCCCTCCTAAGCTTAAAGATCCTGGAACCCCCACAATCTCATGCATTATCGAAAATCGCACGATTGATGGAGCATTATTAGATTTGGGTGCAAGTGTTAACCTCATGCCATATTCTTTATATTCTAAGTTTGGCATAGGAGAACTGAAACCAACAACCATAACTTTGCAATTAGCCGATCGATCTATTAAGACCCCAAGAGGAATTCTTGAAGATGTTTTGGTTAAGGTTGATCAGTGTGTATTTCCAGTTGATTTTGTAGTTTTAGACATGGAACCCGGAGTTCAAACTAAGAAATTTGTCCCTATAATTCTTGGCCGACCTTTCTTGGCTACGGTCAATGCTTGTATTAATTGTAGAGATGGTATTATGACAGTCACGTTTGGTAATATGGAACTTCATTTAAATATCTTTCATGCCTCAAAGAATCATGCATATGATGATGATTGTTTTATGATTAATGCATTAGTCAATGATGATGAAGTGAATAGTTGTGTTGATGATACACTGCCTACATTATTGCTGAATGTTGATGCATCCGTGTGAGAGTTTTGAGAATAGTTGTGATATGTCTATTGTGATTGAGGATGATGTTTTTGACCAACATTTGTCAGATTTGCATGAAGATTTTCTGAATATAGATGTAGTTCTTCCGGTTGTGAATGACGAGAATAGTGATTTGAATGAGTTTTCATTAGTTTTCAAGCCTGAAAATGAAGAGATTTTAAAGGATTTTAACGATCTTGATTTGGTTACTGATATTTGCAGTATTTTGGGGAAAGAGCCTCTCATTGAGCCCTTACCTCCTACTTCCTCAATTCTAGCTATACCTTCTTTGGTTGCACCGCCATCTTTAGAGTTAAAAACATTGCCTTCCAATCTGAAATATGCCTTCCTTGGACCTGAGTATACTCTTCTAGTGATTATCTCTTCTGCATTAACCAATGATCAAGAGTCTCAACTACTTGAGGTTCTTAAATTGCATAAAAGAGCTATAGGATGGTCCATTGGTGATCTTAAAGGCATAGATTCCTCAATTTGCATGCATCCCATACTCTTAGAGGATGAAACTAAATGTGTAATGGAGATGCAACGCCGCCTTAATCCTCTTATGAAAGATGTAGTCATGAAAGAGGTAATTAAACTCTTAGATGCAGGGATAATATACCCTATTTCGGATTCTAAATGGATTAGCCCAACTCAAGTCATTCCTAAGAAATCTGGGAGCACAGTGGTTAAAAACGATAAAGGGGAGGATATCCCAACTAGACAGACCACAGGGTGGAGGGTTTGCATTGATTATAGGCGTCTTAACGCTTTGACTCGTGAAAATCATTTTCCATTGCCCTTCATTGACCAGATTTTAGAAAGACTAGCGGGCCAATCATATTATTGTTTCCTTGATGGTTATTCTGGGTGTAATCAGGTGGCCATAGATCCTAATGACCAGGAGAAGACAACCTTTACATGTCCTTATGGAACGTTTGCATATCGTCGCATGCCCTTTGACCTTTGCAATGCTCCAGCTACATTCCAACGTTGCATGCTTGCTATCTTTGGGGACATGATTGAACAATTCTTAGAAATATTCATGGATGACTTCTCTGTTTTTGGCCAATCCTTTGAATCATGCCTTGCAAACTTATCCAAAGTTCTTGCTAGATGTGAGAAAACTAATCTTGTGTTGAGTTGGGAGAAAAGCCATTTCATGGTTACAGAGGGTATCGTTCTTGACCATGTGATTTCATGCAGAGGGATTGAGGTAGATAACGCCAAGTTAGAACTCATTTCCAAACTTCCTTCTCCGCCATGCTGGGTTCTATCGGCGATTCATTAAAGATTTTAGTAAGATCTCCCGGCCGCTATGTGCTTTACTGGTGAAGGATGTTCCATTTGTGTTCGATGATTCTTGTCTCAACACTTTTAATATCCTTCGTGATTCACTCTCTTCAGCACCTATTGTCCATTCTCTAGATTATGACCATCCTTTTGAAATCATGTGTGATGCATTTGATCATACTATGGGTGCCGTTCTCGGGCAAACTATTGATAAGCTTCCTCGAGTCATTTATTATGCTAGCAAAACGTTAAATGAAGCCCAAGTGAACTACACGACTACTGAGAAAGAATTGCTTGCTGTGATCCTTGCCTTAGAAAAGTTTCGTTCTTATCTTCTTGAATCAAAAGTTGTCATCTTTACTGATCATTCAGCCCTTAGATATCTTGTTACTAAGAAAGAACTCAAATCTCGATTAATTCGTTGGATTATGCTTCTTCAAGAGTTCGATCTTGAGTTACGAGATAAAAAGGGAGCCTTAAATGTGGTTGTAGATCACCTTTCTCGACTTCCTTTGGATGTCATCAATGATTCATCCCCGATTAATGATACCTTCCCCGATGAACATCTCTTAGCTGTTGATCAAGCTCTGAGACCGTGATTTGCACATATTGTAAATTATCTTGTTTCCGGATTCACTCCTGCTCATTGGAATAAACAAGATCGAGATAAATTCTTTTCGAAAGTCAAATCCTATGTTTGAAATGATCCTATCCTTTTTAAGCATTGTCCGGACCAAATTATGAGATGTTGTGTGCCCGAATCTGAAATTATCTCCATCTTGACATCATGCCATTCTCATGCATGTGGAGGACATTTTTCAGGCCGTAGAACCGCAACCAAAATCTTTCAGTCTGGGTTTTATTGGCCCTCAATTTTTCATGATGCTCACAGTTTCTCTAAAGCTTGCATTCGTTATCAATAGTTGGGTAGTATTTCTTGTCGAAATGAAATGCCTCAAACTCCAATTATTAAATGTGAAGTATTTGATGTTTGGGGTATTGATTTCATGGGCCCATTTTCTCCTTCGAATGGCTACACTTACATCTTATTAGCCGTTGATTATGTTTCGAAATGGATTGAAGCCATAGCCACTAGGATCAATGATCACCGAGTCATAGTCAAATTCCTTCATTCTAATATTTTCTCTCGATTTGGTCATCCAAGAGCAATAATAAGTGACGGTGGATCGCATTTCATGAATAGGTATTTCCGTCACACTCTAGATAAATATAGCATCTCCCATAAGGTTGGCACTCGCTATCATCCTCAAACCAGTGGGCAAGTGGAGGTGTCTAATCGGGAAATCAAACGCATCCTTGAGAAAGTAGTGTGCTCGGATAGAAAAGATTGGTCCATGAGCTTGAATGAGGCTTTATGGGCGTATAGAACAGCATTTAAAACACCCATAGGGATGTCATCATTTCGATTGGTCTATGGTAAGCATTGCCGCTTACTAGTGAATCTCATGGACAAAGTGTGGTTAACTATTAAAAAGGTTAATTGGTTACCTACATGCCAGAATGCTCGTTTGCTTCAACTTAATGAGTTGGAGGAAATACGTAATGAAGCCTATGATAATGCTCTTATTTATAAGGCTCGAACTAAAGCTTACCATGACAAGTTCATTACTCAGAGAACCTTCAATGTGGGTGACAAGGTTTGGTTATTTAATGCTAGACTTTGGCTTTTCCCAGGAAAACTTAAATCTAGATGGACTGGTCCATTAGAAGTTACTCAAGTCTTTCCTCATGGGGCTGTTGAAATCCATCATCCCAATCTAGATGGATCGATCCTACTCGTCCAGTAACTTGACAGAGAGCAAATATAAAGGGATCGATCTTCCTTCATGGAAGGATCGATCCTCTACGGGACTTATCAAGACAACAAGTGAAAGATCGATCCTAATCAACTAGTAGGATCGATCCTTTGCGGGACATCGCTAGCAATTGAAGACAATAGGATCGATCTTCCTCCTTGGAAGGATCGATCCTTTGCTGTCAGAAAAGAAGATCAATGGCCCAGATCTAATCCGTGGGTGGATGCTTTCCTAGGCTATAAATAGTCAGTTTTTAGGGATTTTTTGGAGTCTCTTCCTGGACCTTTTTGGGCAGAGCTTTCTTGTCCTTCCTTTAAACTTTTCTTTGAAGATTCTTTGGAGGAGATCCATGGCGGAATGAGTTCATCGACTTTCACCTATGGATCGACCCCCAAAGATGAGTAGCTAAAACCCTAGCCATGGGATTCTTATGATGTAACTAGGGTTTCTACTAGGTAGTTCTGAGATCTAGGGCTTGTATACATTATTGATTGACTTATATGGATTGATCTTTCGTTCTTTTATATTCTGGTGTTGATTTCCTGTTGGATGTGTGGATTGTTCTCGTATGCATTTGATTCTATAGCTTGTGCATGTTAGGGCTTGGATTGGATTCATCTAGTAAGGGGATCATGCTAGTACCATGGTATCTCAGATGAAATATTCTTCGTGATTAGAGATTGTATAGTGCTAGAACTACTATAGAGTGCTAGAACCACTACGTTCTATCCCTAATCCTCTATATATCATATCTTTGTAGATTTGGCTGTGAAGATACTAAACCCATCTTGATCTTACACCTAAATCCATTTCATTACCATTACATGCGATGAATTCATCCTAACCAGAGGATTCATTAGCAGTGAACGTAACTAATCATTCGGTCACTGACTTTTAGATAACTTATCGTGCTGACAAGGAATCCTAACCAGAACTTGTCGAGTGATAGGGAGAACTAGTCATTCACCTATCAACTATTAAGACAAGCCATTCATCATGATTAATGTGCCCTTGGCTTAGAATGACCTAGTAGAACCTTAGTTATTGATTAAGAATCATGTGGTCTCGTCTCTCGTACTCATAAACCATTTAATATAATTTTAGTTTAATATCAAACCGTAATCTTTTCCCAACTCATTGGTAGGACACTAACTAAGCGTTCAATCTCAATCACCTAAGTCCCTGTGGATTCGACTCGGACTCTCCGCTATCTACTAGTTCCTTAGTAGTTAAAGTAGAGCACCGGAAAATTGTAGTAATTTTGGTTAAACTTGCTAAGCCACAACACTTTTCAAGTTCTATCAGTACACCATGAACTGCTCGCCGTAGAGGCAATGCCGCCACGTCTTCAGAGCGAAGACAACTGCTGCAAGCTCTAGATCATGGACTGGATAGTTGCTTTCATGGGTCTTCTGCTGTCTGGAACCGTAGGCCACCACATGGCCCTCCTGCATCAACATGCAGCCTAGACCCTCCCCACTGGCGTCGCAGTAGACACTATAGACGACGCCTCGCTCTGGAACTATTAGGATTGGTGCACTGGTCAACCTGGTCCTCGGCTGAACGAAGGCTTGCTCCCAAGCATCGTCCCAAACGAACGGGACCGCCAAGCCGAGTCAATCTGGTCAACCGCCCTGTAACTCCGGAGAAGTCTCTGACGAACCTCCTGTAGTACCCTGCCAAGACGAGGAAACTGCGAACCTCGAACACTATCTTTGGCCTCTACCACTGTAACACTGCCTCGACCTTGGCTGGATCCACTAAAATGTCTGCGGCTGACACCACATGCCCCAGAAACTTCACCTCTAGGAGACAAAACTCGCACTTGGAGGCTTTGGCGTATAGCCTACGGGCCCTCAGCAACTGCAACACTGTCCTCAGATGTTGCTCCTGCTCCTCCTCTGTGCATGAGTAGATCAGGATATCGTCGACGAACGCTACTACGAACTGGTCCAAGTACGGTCAAAAGACCCTCTACATCAGATCCATGAATGTTGTTGGTGCGTTCGTCAAACCGAACGGCATCACTCTGAACTCGTACAATCCGTACCTTGTACGGAAAGCCATCTTTGGGATGTCGCAATCCTGAATCCTCAGCTGGTGGTAGCCTGTGCTGAGGTCGATCTTCGAAAAGACCGACGAACCCCAAAGCTAGTCGAACAAGTTAGTGGTAGCCTGTGCTGAGGATACCTGTTCTTCATTGTCACACTGTTCAGCACAAGATATGTCCTCAACTCCCTCTACTCTGTTGGTGCCATCCTGAACGCTGGCAAGGAAATTAGACCGGTGCCTAGTAAGAGATCTATCTCGAATATGATGGCTCAGGTAGGAGGAAGACCTTGTAGCTCATCTGGGAAGACGTTTGCAAACTCGCAAACTACTACAGGCAAACTTCTCTCTCTACTGCCCTCTGCAGCGAACAAGAAAAGGCGCGCCAGTAGAGCTGACAGCTGGCTCTCGCGCGTGGGAAAACAACAACAAGCAAGGAATCGGTCGATTGGCGATCCCCTAACAAAACAAACCGAACGCCTTTAGGTGTCTTAGCAGTCACCCTACGACGGCCACAGTCGATGACGGCTTGTGTTCGACAATAAAATCACTATCTCGGGGTGAGATGTTTGCTCATTTTATTGTGATAAAAAAATCAATTACATGTGGCGGGCGATTGTGGGAACAACACTCCTGAGTTCCTTGTATCATCACAAGCTGCATATCTCTTTGTCTTTAAACATGCATTGTCTCACCCCGACCCGCGAAAGCCCAACCGGGCCAGGCGACGCGATCCGGAAGCTAACAAAATGCGGAAAAAATTTGACGAGGTTTCCCTCTAACCTATTAGTCTCCCTAAACAGTTCAGCAAACACCCCTCAATTTAAAGAAACAATTAATTTAAGCAAAGCTCGAACCCAAGATTACAAATCCAAAAGAGTTTAATATACATATCCTCGAAGAGGGAAAGATTCAAATACAACATATAACACTCCTGTAGGAGACTAACTAAAAAAAGGGTTTAAAGCAAGTAAATGATCCCCACCTCTCAAACTCCACCTGGCGCCGCCGCACCGCCGACCAACTGCCCGGTAGGGGCCACCGAAGAGGAGCTAATGCCTGCACCTGCAAAACACAGCCCGGGTAGGAGTGAGAAACTAAGCTCAGCAGGGAAACTACACTACGACACACAGAAGGAAGAGGGAAACGCAACAGTGTCGCCCTCAAGTAAGACATGGGTGTATACAGAGGCCCCATAACCCCACCGCGTGTCCCTGAGGCCCACTATCATGGTCTTCCAAACGAACTGGTCACATGATGGGTCGCACTCAGTAAGCAGGAACGAATACTGTAGACTCACAAGCAGGGAACGACACTGCAGGCGAGAAATGGCACCGCTGAGTAGGCAACTCCTTTATTTAAGAGTCAACCCAGTGAGACACCGGCTACATCTCAGCATCCGACTCGAGGTCGACACGACCTTTACAATCATTAAGCAACAGGTGTACCAGTCATCTAGGACTATCATCGAATTCGACTATACACTACAATTCAAACTGGGTCCAGACTACCCAACCCCGGTCCTAGGGCTAAATCCGAGCTTCCAGCCTCGGAACGGCGACTCACAGATCGCCCACGCCCTAACATGCAACTAATGCACAACAGAGATGCATGCGATGAACATACGCATAGAGAACAGTTAACGTATGCATCAGTATGTGATGATAGCATAACACGGTCTGAGCTCGGCACACTACCGGCCCGGGGTGGTGAATAGATATTTAAGATCTGGAACTTTTGCAGTGGTACACCACCAACTGCCAGCCAGTTCACCAGCAACCTGCATCGGGAAGTAGCCCCGCAAACAATAGAGACAAACCACGCAGGTAAAAGTCCTCGGCGCACGGCGGCATGTAAGGCTATGGAAAGCAATAGGGCTACTCGCCTATTTATTCTAAACATCCCAGGAGTCATCACTCTCCTTGTTCACCGCTACCCCTATATGGGGCTAGCATGCTTAAGAGTAAGTACAAGTTTATAAGACTGTAAAGAAAACAGTACATGCAAAGCCCCGCGGGCAAACCCTTTGAAAAACACCCATCAGCCACTAAGAGGTCGATCTCTCTCCCAGAGAAGATCGATCTTCTTAGTGCTTGGGAGAAAACTCGTCCCTGTCAACCGAAAGAGATCGATCTTCTCCACAAGAAGGATCGATCTTCTTCATGACATGGAACCCGCCATACCAGCCAAGCAAGGATCGATCTTCTCCAATAGAAGGATCGATCCCGCTCGGGCTGGGCATGACGCCCCACAAGAGATCGATCTTTCCTCAAGAGAGATCGATCCGAATGGGTTCACCGGCGAACCACCGGCAAGAAATACCGTCAGAAAACGCCACCAAATCCCACAAAACTCTGGGATCTGGTAGAACGAAGGACCACGAGTCCAAAACCGACGATTTCATGAAAGACAAACTTGTATTTTAACAGATCTAAGCAAATCAAACTACTGGCGGGACATGGCACCACTGAGTGGGTGATATATAAATAACAAGGTCTGGGCACGGCATGTAAGCATGCAACAGTATGTGATGATATAAATAACAAGGTCTGGGCCCGGCATCCTGCCGGCCCGGGGTGGTGAACACGTAAGTAAGGTCAAGGAGCTCCTGCAGTGGTACCACCACCAACTACCAGCAGTCCACCACAACACCTGTATCGGAAAGCAGCCCCGCAAACAACAACTCACAGATATCACAGATAAAGCCCTCGGCGCACGCCGGCATGCAAGGCTAGGGAAAGCTGTAGGGCTACCCACCCGTTTATTCTAAACATCTCGGAAGTCATCACTCCCCCGGTTCACCACTGCCCTATTATAGGGCTAACATGCTTAAATATATGTACCAGGTATAAGGCGGTAAAGGAAAACCGTCATACAAAGCCCCGCGGGCAAAACCCACTTGAAAACACCCCTCAGCCATGAGGAGATCGATCTCTCTCCCAGAGAAGATCGATCTTCTTAGTGCTGAAAAGAAAACTTGTCCCTGTCAACCAAAGAGAGATCGATCTCTTCTTTCAGAAGGATCGATCTTCTTAGTACTTGGGAAAGAATTCGTCCCTGTCGCTCGAAGGTGACCAATCTCTTCCTCCATAAGGATCGATCTTCTTCGTGACTGGGGACCCGCCATCCTCAGCCCAGCAAGGATCGATCTCTTCCTCCAGAAGGATCGATCCCGCTTGGGCTGGGAATGTCACACCATAAGAGAAATACCGCCGGAAAACGCTACCAAACCCCTTAAAACTCTGGGATCTGGTAGATAAAGGGACCACGAGTCTAAAACCGGTGGAATCACAGCAAACAAACATGTATATTAATAGATCTAAGCAAAAGATCACAAATCAACCGGAAAAACTTCCAAAAACCCGAAGAGATGTAGGTAGGATCCCTACCTAAGCAATAGCAACTTCAATCCTAGCTGCCAGGCCTTGGATCTTCCTTAAGCTCCTTCAAAATCGACAGATTTGAGCTCCAGATCCACGGATTTCAAAAGGATTCAAGGAAATCCGCTGAGTCCGCTTTATAGGCGGACGAACCGACCTATGTGGGATCGATATCTTCTACCAAGAAGATCGATCTCTCAAGATGAATTCAGCTTGACTTTCTGGCACAAGAAGATCGATCTCTTAGCTAGAGAAGATCGATCCAATTTGTCCAGAAAGCTAAACTTGGGCAAGAATTCAAGCCAAAGTTCGAATCTTTCGATCCCGGGTCCCACTAACCATTCTAGCTAAACATTACCACAAACATGGTCAGCGTGTGCACACGCGAGTGTGAAACAAGCCAACAAGGTGCAATTTACCAAGTTGCCCTTGCGGTCCACAACGAGCCACAGGAGTAGAGGGACAGGTCCTCACACTTGTTGTTGATGTTGATCTACCTTGGTCTTCCTTCTAAATCTCCTGGGATTTGCTGCAGGTCTTCGAAATTGATAGAGGCTCGGTTGGGGGATCCCCAAGAGCTGAAGAGTCCGTTGTAGGATTGTGGATTTGATGAAGGACTTGCTCTAGAAGTCTTATTGTGGATCCTTCAGGAGCTGCTGGAGGACTTGGTGTCAGATCCTTGGGAGTTTATGAAGGAGTTGCTTTAAAGATCTTCAAGAGTTGATGAAGGATTTTCAGAGTTGAAGAAACTTCAAGAACTGCTAGCTAATTCCTGCAAGTGGATCTGTATTCACTCATGTCTCACTAACCCTTCAAGAACGTCAAGAATCAATAGTGACTCCCAACGAGTGGATTTAAGTCCACGTGGGTTTTGCTAATTCTTGAAGAATTTTCAAAAACGCGAAGAACAAATTTTTGATTTTCAGGGCTCAGCCTCCTCTTTTTCAGAGTGTGATTTTGCTCTCAAATGCCTCTTTTCCAAGCCTCCACTCTACCCCTATTTATAGGTGAGGGTTGAGGGTGGTTAGTGTCACCGGGAAAAATAAGGTAACAAAATTTTCTCGCTTACTTGTCCAATGATGGCACCAAGAGACCCCCTCATTGAGCCCTGCACACCGCCGCCGCGCGCCCTCACGCCGCTTGTGCTCCGCTTGCACGTCGTCTGTACGCCGTCTGTGCACCGCCTGCGCACTCCACCTGATAGCCCGATCGCCTCTTGACCAGCCCTCTTTTTCGCCTTGCACACACACAAGACTCACACGAATATGGGTAAGGGATGAGATCCCAACTCCTTTATTGACTAATGATTACAATGGCACTCTTCTCTCGCCCCCAACCCTTTGGAGTACAATCACTCTCAATACAAGAAGCTCTCACCCCAAAACCCTAGAATCTCGCCTCACAATCCGTTGTAGACGATGACTCCAAAACCTAACACTAGGTTGCTCAACCCGTGAGCTGGCCTATAACATAGACGTCCCTCACATCTAGCCAAAGCCCACTAGTATTGATCAGCCCTTGATCCCCTTGATCAATTGATGCCCAATACCTTGGCCGGCCTACTCCTTATATAGAGGAATAGTCCTTGGCTTGCTCCAACAAGCCACACATACAAAGTCCTACTCAAAGTCCTGACTTACATCCATATCTAAGCTATGGATAAGCATAACACTAAGTAACCAACCTTAGCTGGACTCTCTCTTGAGTTTGACTTGCTTTAAGATAGCCATGATCGTTTCCTGACTCAAAATAGGACTCCTTCCTATTCGTCCGTGCCAACAGCAACTTTCCTTGTGCCAAACTATGATATTCCCCATGTCATCACCTATTCCAAGTCGAATGCACGCGAGACATTTGAATTTGCTCAGCTGGATTGGCCTCCAAGGCATATCCGCCCCGCCTGGCGTGCTGTCTCCTAGTCCGACTCGGAGTCGCGCGTCATCTTCAAATTTTTCCGTGTCAAAACAGTTTCTAACCACGTCATCTATCTTGGAGCTTCCATCCCAAGTGGAATTAGGTGATTAGCCCGCGTGGCTTACTCTCTAGCACTTATCGCATCAGCCTAGGCAAGCCAAGTCCTAGTCCGACTAGGACTGGGCTTCCTGAGCACGTCGCGCATGCGCTGCGCGCGCTCTCTCGCGTGCTGCGCAGGCGGTTGACCCGCGCGCCCTTCTTGGTTGCCTTGGTGCATGTCCCGCTCGCCTGACTTGCTCCCGCGCGCGTCATGCTCCGCTGGGCTCGCGCCACACCGTGTCCTGGCTCGCCGTCTTCCTCCTTGGCCTGGTCCGTCGTGCCATGCTCAGAATTCATCGCGCCATCTTTGGGGAAATGTCATCTAGCCTCGTTCAAGGATGTTTGCTCGTGCGATCATGATGTTTCCATGCTGCCCATGGCTTGGTGTGATGCACTGCGCTATGGCCTTGGTCATGGCCCGTGTCAACTTTGGCTGACACGTGTCTCGCTCGATAGGATCCCTTCATGGCTCGTCAAGTTCTGCTTTGGCTCGGTCCGTCGTACCATTTTCAACTTTCGCCGCACCATTTTCATGATCCCTCGTGCCATGGGCTCCAGCCCCTGACAATTAGGCTGATTTTAGATTTGAATTTTGGTTGGGGAGTTGAGATTCGGGTGGTTAAGAAGGTAAGATTTAGGTAGTTTAGATTTAGGGTTAGGGATATCAAATCTATTTGAATTCGAATTCGAATCCCTAATTTGAATTTCAAATTTTACATATTTGTTCAAATTTTGAATATTTTCTTGAATTTTCAAATATTTGAAGATGTTGCAAACAACTTACCTTAATGCCCTTGGGCAAGGGGATAAGTGTAAATTACCAAAATACCCTTTTTTTATGGATCATATATTTTTTTTGGACCGAAATACCCCTAAAGCAAGTAGATGTGCCTTTACATATATTTTGGACCATTATACCCCTAGAGGTTTAAAATGACCAAAATACCCTCGGCCCCCATAGCTTGTGTAGGATGCCATCAAAGCTTTAAGAAGGCTGATATAAGGGTGAAATTACCAAAATACCCTTTTGATACTTTGGTTGGTGTAGAGTCCATATATGTTTTGGACAAGAATACCCCTAAAGTAGATGATACTTTAAAGGGTGGAGCATATTTGTCATGTGTACGTGGAAAATGTGCATTTAGAGTAAATGACCAAAATACCCCCGAGGGGCTAAATGACCAAAATACCCTTTTTCATGTTTTTGGTTTATATAGGATGCCTTCAAAACTGTCATGAACTATTTTGGAATGTTGTAGGTGGGTCAAGCCTATATTTCACTAGAATGACCAAAATACCCCTTACCCCTGGAAGGTAAAACTTATCGAAATGCCCTTTATGCTTTCGGTTTGTATAAGATATTATAAAAACCATACTGGCATATTTTTTAGAAATTGTAGGGATCCTGAACATATCAAAATTCCCAAAATACCCCCGGTGGGAAAAATTACCAAAATGCCCCCGACTCCGTCCGATTCCGTCTAACTTAAGTAGGATGTTATCTGAACCATGTTAAATGCATGATGGAGTATAGGAAAGAGTCTAAGCATATATTTGCTTAAATCCCCAAAATACCATTGATGTGATAAAATTACCGAAATGCCCCTATCCCGACTTAGCTTTTGTAGGATCCCATAAAAGCTATATAGGGTCATGATAAGATGTTTTAGAGAGTCCAAGCATGTATTTTGTTCTGAATTCCCAAAATATGCTTGGGCGGGTAAAATTACCAAAACGCCCTTTGTTCTCCCGATTTGTGTAGAATACTATCAAAACCATGGAGGGTCACATATAAAGCAATGTATATATGTTGTGTATGTGTTTGAGCTTATATGTCTGGTAACGTGCATTCGAGGAATGTTTGAAGCGAGAAGGGGCAATTTCATAAATACTCTGAAATTTGACCTTAGTCAAAATTGGTGTCTACAGATACCCCCTTGAGGCACGCGTGTGAAATTTATGTAATTTAAACGCGCATGGCTCTAAAATTTTGTGATTGATTGTCGATTTTGTGTGAGATGTCTTTTAGGAAATTTGAAGAGTTAATTTTTTCTTAATAATATGGTTGATGATGCTTGACTATGAGATGTATGCAAGTTAAACATCATTCGAATGTATTTGCTTACTCATGGCGCGTATTTGCACGAGCAGAACGAATTTTGGCAAATGTTATGTATGTCAATTTTAAATTTGTGCTTTCAATCTCGCAAGGCTGTGAGACTGAGGTTGCTAGCATTTTTTTTTGGATGAGTTCAAATTTTGTCAAAAAATTATCTCTCCGAAGATTTGAGGAACCAAGGAGTTGGTGTCCAGATCCCTATCCAATGTGGCCTATATATGCCTCTGAATTTTGGCCGGCTTATCTTTTTTTTCAAAAATAAAAACTTTGCGTCAGAGGGTCTTGGCGACGAAGTCTTGGGCTACGGCGAGTGGCTGCGTCGACTTGGATGGCGACGTGGATCGTCGGTAAGATAGTTTGAACCCTACTGAGCTTAGTGCTCACACCTACCCGGGCTGCGTTTTACAGGTGCAGGCGTCAGTTCTTCTTCTTTGGCCCCTACCGGGCAATTGGTCGGCGATGCGGCGGCGCCTGGTGGATTTTGAGAGGTGGCGATCTTTACTGCTTTTATACCTTTTGTTAGTTAGTCTACTACGGGAGTAATGTTGTATTTGGATCTTCCCCTCTCCGAGGATATGTATATTAAACACTTTGAGTTTTAAATCTGTGGTTCGAGATTCTGCTAATTATTGTTTTAAATTGATGGTGCTTTTGGTGAATTGTTAGGGAGACCAATAGGTTAGAGGGAACCCTCGCCGTCTTTTTCAGCGTTTTGTATGTTCTGGTTCGCGTCGCCCGCCCCGGTTGGGCTATCGCGGGTCGAGGTGCGACAAGGACTCTTCATCATCGGTGTTGATAGGTTGTAAGTCTTCCAATGCCGGCCAGGGACACCCGTCAACAGGTTCGAGGATGGGGGCCATATGCACTTCTGTGGGAATGTAGGGAGAGACATGTGCATGTTCATCTTCACAAGAAGGCATGGAGGGAGGATGCTCCAACTTCTCGATTAGTATTGTTGAAGGAGTGTAGTCGTACAAAGCATCGGGTTCTGAGGAGGGAAGCTCTGTCACACCCCGACCCAGAAAACCCATCCAGGACGAGGCGTGAGGTCCTATCACTATTCATCATCAACCGGCGCGGTACAAAGCGGAAAAGATGGATAATTTAAAACAATTATATTCCATAGGCTAAACAGATTTAATCATCATATATCATCAAGTTGTACAAAAGCTTCCAAGAGATAGATTTAATACAATACTCCAAAATCCTCAGAAGTTTACATCATATACACATACATATCAAAAGGGTACAACTGGTAATCCTCCAAGCAACCTCAAGCGCCTCTGGAAGTACTCGCGCCGCCAAAAGCCGATCCTACCGGCTCCACCGAAGAAGAACTACCACATGCACCTGCAAACGCAGTCCGGGTAAGAATGAGCAAAAAGCCCAGTAGGGTTCTACTCTACGGCACACTGAAAGGAGGAAAACAACAACAGAGTTGTCTTCCAGCTCAAGTCTAACGGATGCCAGGGGTCCCACAACCCTGTCGACTCACCAAGGGATCCTACTCTTCTCAACCGACCACGCTGGGAAACTCAACCAACACGCTGGGAGGAAAGAATCGGAACCAGTAGGATCACCATTACCCAGCAGGAAACCACTGCCTGGGGACCATGTCAGGGACGTCGACACCCATCCTTAGAACTTAGCTTCGGAAGACAACCCGACCTCTAAACCTCAAACAAAGATCAGAGTCAACTATCGCAATCCTCAATCACAAGAGATCTGATCAACAATCAGACCCTAACCCTGACTACCCAGCCGCGGTCCTAATGGCTAGATCCGAGCTACCCGAGAGCCTCGGATCGGCGATCAACCCATCGCCCGCCTAACCTCAAATGCCTCTAATGCAAACAAGATGCATGCAATGCTCAGGCACAGATATCAAGATATAAGCATGCAACAAGATGTTATTCATCATACAGGTCTAGGCATAGCCCACAGCTAGCCTAAGGGGTAAGCATAGCAAAGGCCTCAAAATACAGAATAATCTACGCTAACCAACCACACATCTGAGCAAAGCAAGAATACAAATATACAATAGTCTTCAGTGCTCTCTTGCACCTGACAGACTAAGGTTCCACAGTTACCCACAGGTAACTGGCCACATTTATACAATAGCCCTTGGCACTCGCCGGCAAGAGGCTAAGGTTCCACAATTCCTCATTAGCTAGCACTCATAGCTAGCTAATGGTTAAGCAATCGAATATAGCATTTGACTACTATTCAACTAAGTAGTAAAAGCAATCAAAGACCATAGATTTGCCCAAACGGGAAATACTCGAACGATCCTCGAACCCGATAAAAATCTTTTGAAAACTCTACAAAATCCACTTATAAACTTCCCAACATGTTTAAATACTAATCACCAACCAAATCCATCCAAGAAGACCAGAAAAACCAAGTCCAAGTGGTCACGGACGATGTCACGGTCGATCCGGGGATCGACCATGAGACCATGGACGATGTCACGGTCGATCCACCGATCGACCGTGAGGCCAAAACGAGGAAAACCACATGGGCGACGGTCGATCGGCCCATCGACCGTCGGGAGCCCAAAACGAGACAGAGCCTCACGGACAATGCGACGGTCGATCCGACGGTCGACCGTGAGGCGGGATAAAAAAGAGAGAGAACCCACGGTCGATCGACCCATCGACCGTGGGAGACTAAAGTCCCGACATAGCCTGACGGTCGATGCGACGGTCGACCGCCAGGCCCAGAAAGCGTAAAACAACATGTGGCGGTCGATGCACCGATCGATCGTCGGGCCCTTGGCACAGTTCATCCGAACAGTGCCGGAAATCCATTTCCTTGGATTTCAAGGATCAAAACATGTTGGAATTAGATGAGATTTTACAAGCAAGTGTATTTAGCAATGAGAAAGCTAATGGAATGAAGAAATCCAGATTTTGACGGTTAAATCTCCTATCTAGGTCCAAATGGACAAAAAACCGACAAAACGGCGATAATACGGAAACCAACCGTTAGAATACGGAAATCTCAACGTAGGAATACTAGAAACAAGCTATACTACACATGCAAAGAGTTACAAACCATTCTAACACGTATTCCTACAGCGAAAGTGCAATAAACCTATCCTAGGAGAACCCGATCCAAAGATCGAGGTAGAAACACCTACCTGAAGAGATAGGGCAGCTCTTCCACGCATCCCCCAACTCCGATCGCCGGAATCCGCTCCTCGAAGCCACGCCTCCGAATGCCCTAGCACCCAGCCGAAGGAGAGAGAGAAGAAGAAAGAGAACGCAGGAGAAGAAAAGAAAGAAAGAAAGAGAGAAGGAAGGCTTAAATAGAAAACTGGAATCACTCCCAGCCGTCCGATTCGATCTCTCCCGATCGAGCTCCGATCTTCCGATCGGACGCACCCTAAAGGTTCTAATCAAACACATACATCAATCAAAGGCCATGTGTGCAACGCGGGTGTGAAACTGACAACCAGGGAGCATATTTAGCAAAATGCCACTGGGGTCAAAACAGCGATGCGATCAACCGATCGCATCCCAAGGCCAACCGGGCCAAACCACAAACCCAGACCCTCGACCTAACGCGGTCGGACCAGGTTGGAGGTACGGGTCCTCACAACCTATTACCCTTAAAGAAATTTCGTCACGAAATTCAAGGGTAGGGCCAGAAAGAAGAACCAACTAGTCCTAGTGGCACGAACGCCCACACAAAGGAAACTACCTGCTGGGTCAAACAGTCGAGGAACTCCTGGCACACGCGATCCCCCTGCTCCCACGTCAAGCTCTCTGCACTACCATGCCTCTATCTGATCATCACCAACGGTACCGATCTGCATCTCTGCATCTGATCTCGTTTGCCCACAATCTGCACTAGCTGCTCTATGTAGGCGACGTCCTCCTCGACTACGATGTCGTCATGTCTGATCACGTGGGATTGATACCGACTGTACTTCCTCAACACCGAACATGTGGCGGTAGGACACGCAACTGACGAGTGCGTAAGATAGATCCGATCTGTAAGCAAACCCTCTGTCGCCACACATCTGTGTCAAGCCCAGCTGAATCAATCGATCTGCCTGCTGCTGAGACTGCCTGTCGGTCGAAACCTGCCTCTGAAGGCCAAGACCTCGCGCTGGGAGCCAAATAACGCCGATACACCCTCGGCAGCTGCGATGCAAACGCCAAACATCGCTCGTGATCCTCCTCAACGCGCCAGTAGATATGATGCTGTCGACGACGCCACTGCAACTGATCAGGATACGGCCTGAAGGTCCTCTACATCACATCTGTGAATGTTGCTGGTGCGTTCGTCAGACTGAACGGCATCACTGTGAACTCGTACAGTCCGTACATCGTACGGAAGGCTGTCTCTGGGATGTCGCAATCCCAAATCCTCAGCTGGTGTAGTCGATGTGAAGGTCAAACAATGGAGGAGTCGACGATTCTCTCAACAGCTAATCCATCATCATTACACCGCAGCGGGCGCATACTCTGTGCTGCAACACTGTCCAGCTTCCTGAAGTCTATGCATCTATGGAGGGAACCATCCACAATTAGAACCGGAACACACTCTGAGGTAATACACCTGGGCGAACGAAGTCCCGAGCCACTGACTCGGCCGACTGAGTCCTCGACTCTCCAAACGCTGCTAGCATCTGCGTGCGAACTCGCAATGCTCAACACTGCCCAAAGGAACCTCAACCTCGAACTCGGTGTCCCGCGGAGGCGACAATATAGAAAGCTCTTCATAGAGGACAGCTGCACAAACAACAACAACAAAATGAGGGGAAGCTGCTCTCCAGAGCACCCTCGAAAACAACGGGGAGAGAGTTCACCACAAGCCGGTGTACAACCCCCAGCTCTCGACAAGCAGAAGGATCGCCGAACCGCGATCTTCAACGAGAGCGAAACAACGCCGTCAGGTGTACCCACGACACCTTCCCACGGCCAAAGAAACACAACCCGGTGCGCGACCAAACAGCGCAAACTGAGGAAGCCGTCGAACCCCAACGTGTCCCACACGTGGGCGACGAACGCCTAGAGGTCTCCACCCTCTAGCAAACGCCCCGACAAGAGCAACCAACCCAAGCTCTTGTCCCAATCGGTGGCTACACCCAAAGCCACGCCCGACTCCAGTCCCAAGCCGGCACGGCTACACGGGGACGAGTCACAAGGGTGAAAACCCCAAAGCCACAAAGGAAAACGCAAGCTGCGAGAAGCTCCGAAAGCTGAAAGTTGAAGCCGAAAGCTGAAAGTCGAAGCTGGCGGCTCTGAAACTGGCTGCTGCTGAAGCCACCATCTGGAATCTGAATTCCCGCGTCTGCCCAAGGCACCTGCCCCAACTAAGGCACTAGTCCACCGCTCTGACCCACGCCGTTTGTCACGCCCGACTGCTCTGCGGTAAACGCCCAGCGTCCCTCGCAACCAGCACCGTCGGCGGAAAGGACTCACAATGGCTAGCACTCGAGCATCCGGTGGGACACCTCTCAGTATGGCAGTCCAGGCTACCTTTCAAAGGACCGACACGACGCTGCTGCTGCCACGGTTGTCGCTGATGCTGAAACCTCTGCCTCTGCCAACGGCTACCCTGCCGTTCCCCAAAAGCAGGAATGACAACCCCGAAACTCACCACAACCACCGGCCACTGCCCGGTGTCAACCCTCAAGTCACCTGTCTCAGTAGCTAGTACACAGTCCAGGGTGCACCCTGTTGTCGCGCTAGCCTACCGAGCTAGATGAACCAGCCAACCCACGTGTCGCCACGTGGTGCGAGTACTCAGAACCAGAGGAGGGTACTCCCAACTGCACCACCCTCCACGGATCGATGCCAGAGAACAGTACGCGAACTGTTCTTAACACACAACCAACAGTGTCCCTAGTGGCCGACAAGCGCCACTACGAATCGCCTCCTGGGAAGGCAAGAAAACAACAGCTTCCCAAGCAAGCGATACTCCAGGATGTCCAAAACATCCGGGATCTGGGTCACCTCCTTCAATCAGTCCTCTACTGTCGAAGGATCTCCAACACCATCTCTGAACCCAAGCAGGTTCACCTCTCGAGATTTCGAAAGTACAAAGACGACACACGTCCAATCCCTACTCGCTCGTCTCCAGCACGGGGGAAGACGCTGTCAGGGGAGGGAACGGACGACACCGGTGCGCATGCACATCTCCCCCTTCAGACGTCATGACGCAACCGGGAAGCAGCAAAACACAACAACAAACAGAAAGATAAGCACGTCACACGCAATCGCAAACAGACATGCAAGGATGTTCTAGACCTAGAACTATCCCATTCCACACTCAAACCTTAACCGCAAGCCTAATCCTATCCCTGGGACCTACAGCCTGCTCTGATACCAAGTTGTCACACCCCGACCCAGAAAACCCATCCAGGACGAGGCGTGAGGGTCCTATCACTATTCATCATCAACCGGCGCGGTACAAAGCGGAAAAGACGGATAATTTAAAACAATTATATTCCAGGGGCTAAACAGATTTAATCATCATATATCATCAAGTTGTACAATTCGGATTTAATACAAAAGCTTCCAAGAGATAGATTTAATACAATACTCCAAAATCCTCAGAAGTTTACATCATATACACATATATATTAAAAGGGTACAACTGGTAATCCTCCAAGCAACCTCAAGCGCCTCTGGAAGTACTCGCGCCGCCAAAAGCCGATCCTGCCGGCTCCACCGAAGAAGAACTACCGCCTGCACCTGCAAACGCAGCCCGGGTAGGAATGAGCAAAAAGCCCAGTAGGGTTCTACTCTACGGCACACTGAAAGGAGGAAAACAACAACAGAGTTGTCTTCCAGCTCAAGTCTAACGGATGCCACGGGTCCCACAACCCTGTCGACTCCCCAAGGGATCCTACTCTTCTCAACCGACCACGCTGGGAAACTCAACCAACACGCTGGGAGGAAAGAACCGGAACCAGTAGGATCACCATTACCCAGCAGGAAACCACTGCCTGGGGACCATGTCAGAGACGTCGACACCCATCCTTAGAACTTAGCTTCGGAAGACAACCCGACCTCTAAACCTCAAACAAAGATCAGAGTCAACTATTGCAATCCTCAATCACAAGAGATCTGATCAACAATCAGACCCTAACCCTGACTACCCAGCCGCGGTCCTAATGGCTAGATCCGAGCTACCCGAGAGCCTCGGATCGGCGATCAACCCATCGCCCGCCTAACCTCAAATGCCTCTAATGCAAACAAGATGCATGCAATGCTCAGGCACAGATATCAAGATATAAGCATGCAACAAGATGTTATTCATCATACAGGTTTAGGCATAGCCCACAGCTAGCCTAATGGGTAAGCATAGCAAAGGCCTCAAAATACAGAATAATCTACGCTAACCAACCACACATCTGAGCAAAGCAAGAATACAGATATACAATAGTCTTCAGTGCTCTCTTGCACCTGACAGACTAAGGTTCCACAGTTACCCACAGGTAACTGGCCACATTTATACAATAGCCCTCGGCACTCGCCTGCAAGAGACTAAGGTTCCACAATTAATCATTAGCTAGCACTCATAGCTAGCTAATGGTTAAGCAATCGAATATAGCATTTAACTACTATTCAACTAAGTAGTAAAAGCAATCAAAAACCATAGATTTGCCCAAACGGGAAATACTTGAACGATCCTCGAACCCGATAGAAATCCTTTGAAAACTCTACAAAATCCACTTATAAACTCCCCAACATGTTTAAATACTAATCACCAACCAAATCCATCCAAGAAGACCAGAAAAACCAAGTCCAAGTGGTCACGGGCGATGTCACGGTCGATCCGGGGATCGACCGTGAGACCATGGACGATGCCACGGTCGATCCACCGATCGACCGTGAGGCCAAAACGAGAAAAACCACATGGGCGACGGTCGATCGGCCCATCGACCGTCGGGAGCCCAAAACGAGACAGAGCCTCACGGACGATGCGACGGTCGATCCGACGGTCGACCGTGAGGCGGGATGAAAAAGAGAGAGAACCCACGGTCGATTGACCTATCGACCGTGGGAGACTAAAGTCCCGACAGAGCCTGACGGTCGATGCGACGGTCGATCCGACGGTCGACTGCCAGGCCCAGAAAGCGTAAAACAACATGTGACGGTCGATGCACCGATCAACCGTCGGGCCCTTGGCACAGTTCATCCGAACAGTGCCGGAAATCCATTTCCTTGGATTTCAAGGATCAAAACATGTTGGAATTAGATGAGATTTTACAAGCAAGTGTATTTAGCAATGAGAAAGCTAATGGAATGAAGAAATCCAGATTTTGACGGTTAAATCTCCTATCTAGGTCCAAATGGACAAAAAACCGAAAAAACGGCGATAATACGGAAACCAACCGTTAGAATACGGAAATCTCAACGTAGGAATACTAGAAACAAGCTATACTACACATGCAAAGAGTTACAAACCATTCTAACACGTATTCCTACAGCGAAAGTGCAATAAACCTATCCTAGGAGAACCCGATCCAAAGATCGAAGTAGAAACACCTACCTGAAGAGATAGGGCAGCTCCTCCACGCATCCCCCAACTCCGATCGCCGGGATCCGCTCCTCGAAGCCACGCCTCCGAATGCCCTAGCACCCAGCCGAAGGAGAGAGAGAAGAAGAAAGAGAACGCAAGAGAAGAAAAGAAAGAAAGAAAGAGAGAAGGAAGGCTTAAATAGAAAACTGGAATTACTCCCAGCCGTCCGATTCGATCTCTCCCGATCGAGCTCCGATCTTCCGATCGGACGCACCCTAAAGGTTCTAATCAAACACATACATCAATCAAAGGCCATGTGTGCAACGCGGGTGTGAAACTGACCACCAGGGAGCATATTTACCAAAATGCCACTGGGGTCAAAACAGCGATGCGATCAACCGATCGCATCCCAAGGCCAACCGGGCCAAACCACAAACCCAGACCCTCGACCTAACGCGGTCGGACCAGGTTGGAGGTACGGGTCCTCACAAGCTCGGTGGTAATCATGTGTGTTGATTCCACCCTCTCCTTTTGGATTTTCTTTAGAAGTCTGGCGTCCATGATCCCGTCATCGATCAGCTTCAGGATCTTGTCTTTAAGGACAAAATAATCTTATAGGGTGTGACCCAATATCATGTGGTAGTGGCAATATAAAGGCTCGTTCACTTTATTTACTTCTTGTGGATGTCTCGGCTCGGGGAGTTCTATAAGTCCAAGGTCTTTTAGGCCTTTAAACATGCCTGTGACTTCCTCTAGAGGAAAAGAATATTATTTTTCTATTCTTTCCTTGAGGGTTTTTATTCTTCTTGGAGCAGGTGCCATAGGGATATCCCTAGGTCGAGGTTGGTCTCTTGGAATATAGACCTCCTTTGGTCTAGGATTTTGTGTTGTGGAAGTTTGCAGCACTGCTTTTCCTTTGGTAGGAGCCTTTACCATTTTGGCATGGTCCAATACTCTATCTACCACACCTGCCTTCCGGGCAACATGTTGGAGATAGTTTTCAATATCTGTTGCCTTGGAGGCCAATTCTTCGAAGGTGAGTGGGTGAACATCTTGTAGGTAGACTGCCATATCCGGGCGCAAGTTGTTCATGCACATGTGCATAGCTTCCGCCTCTGAAATGGGTTGTGGGTAGTGAATACTGAGGTTTCTCCACCGATTGATGAAGTCTGCATCCTTCTCATGCGAGTTTTACTCTGTTAGGGTGACTTCTGTGTTTCCCACATTCCTTTGAATACTATAAAACCTTTGAAGGAATGCTTCTTGCATCTGCTCCCAAGAGGTCATGGAGCCTGGCGGTAGCTTGCTGTACCAAGTGAAGGCTGGACCAACAAGAGTCTGCACTGAAGGTCCAAGAGGGGATGAATTGGACTCTTTTCGAAAAATTAGATTAATGGAAAAATCAGGTAAGAGAGATCTAACACCTTAAATGCTTATAAATGAGATGAAGCAAAAGTAAATCAGCATGCAAGAATTATATGAAAGAAGGGTTTGAGATATAGCACTGATTTTATAGTGGTTCGACCCAAACTCTTGGTCTACGTCCACTTCTCTCAAAGTCCTCCTTGAGGTTCCACTACTTGCAAATCTTTACAAGCTTTTTCGCCAAGCTTCTTGGTGCTTGGTAACCTTACAATCACAGCCAATAGCTGTTGGATTACTCTCGGTGTACTTCTTCACACTCGAAGAAGATTTACAAAGGTTGTAGCTCAAAGGGAAAGACTAGAAGACTTTTGCTAAAACTTGCTCAAATGATCTCAAAAATATCAATAATAGTTATGACAAGTTTACAAAAAAGAAACTACTTATATTTGGCCTTCAACCAACTCAAAAACAAGCTCCAACGGCTCCCTGCAACTCTCCAACGGCTAGTTTTTTACTCTACGCGTTGCTGGCGATCGATCCATGCATCATCCGCCACATCGACCGTCATGTACAAAAACTCAGCTTTCTTGAGCCGCAGTCGATCCACCCATCGACCGCCGTATTGACCGTGTGCCTCTGTTGTGAAAAATGCTTCCCAGGATCGATGATCCGATCGACCGTCGCTTCTTCACTTTCCATCATCATACTCCACGGTCGATCGCCGCATCGTCCGTCGGATCGTCCGTGAGCCTACAACATTTAAAACCACAAAATCCAAACGCCACGGTCGACCGGTCCATCGACCCGTCGCATCAACCATGAGGCTCTGTCAAAAAAATGGCTTCCCAGGGTTGATGCTCAGATCGACCATCACTTCTTCACTTTCCATCATCATACTCCCCGGTCGACCGTCGCATTGTCTGTCGGATCGTTCGTGAGCCTACAACATTCAAAACTAAAAAAAACATGCTCGACGGTCGACCGCTCCATCGAACCTCGCATCGACCGTGAGGCTCTGTCAAGAAAATGGCTTCCCAGGGTCGATGCTCCGATCGACCACGAGCCAACATTTTATTTTGCCAAGCATGGTGCATCCACCGTGCCACCCCACGGTCGATCCATGGATCGACTGTCGCATTCCCATGAATGATCCATGCATCCACCGTGCCACCCCACGGTCGATCCATGGATCGACCGTCGCATTCCCATGAACGATCCATGCATCCACCGTGCCACCCCACGGTCGATCCATGGATCGACCGTCGCATTCCCAAGATCAATCCATGCATC
Source organism: Narthecium ossifragum (assembly GCA_963920575.1). Taxonomy (NCBI): domain Eukaryota; kingdom Viridiplantae; phylum Streptophyta; class Magnoliopsida; order Dioscoreales; family Nartheciaceae; genus Narthecium; species Narthecium ossifragum. Next base: position 14,679,684 of record OY986974.1, on the reverse strand, counting down.
GACCGTCAACACAATAATATCTCAAATATTGAATTTAAGACTTCCAATTAAAAGGGGTAATAAATATTAAACATATATTTTATCATTTAATGTATATTGGCATCATCAAAACAAGGTTAGGATCAACAATCTCCCCCTTTTTGATGTTGACAACCCTTTTAAATGTCATGCTAAAATATTTAGACCCCCCCTTAATCTATGCATCCATTTCTTTCAAAGAATGTGTTCTAAAGTGAATTCTCAAGAGGCACACAAGTCATATATCACTAAAAGGATAGTAAAAGTTAACTTTAAGATATAATGACAAGATAACTTAGATTTTAGCATGTTCACTTCTTTTAAAAAAGTGAATATAGGCTATCATGGAATTGTTCATATGGATATTGGAGATAAAAAAAAAACATGTACCAATACATCTTACCACTATCTAACAACATTGTATTCTGATCAACAATATCCAACAACATTGCCTTTCATTTAAAAGATTCCAACACTTGCATTACAACACTTCCATTCAAAAACATTCAGAAAACTTTGGATTACAAGAGTTTCTTTTCAAAAACAAGGTTTTCCAAAATACAAGTGTAAAAATATGAAATGAAATGTAGGGCAATTATTTTCAATTCATCACACTTTTTCTCCCCCTTTGGCATCATAAAAAAAAATTAACATGGATGGGGATTTAGGATCAATCAACTGAAGGTGTGGAAGGTGGAAATTTATTTTTAATGTAGGTAAAAATATCTTCAAGTTGCTTGGACATCTTCGCTTGATCTTCACTGATATGTGCTTGGGAAGCCTTGATGTCACCTTGATTGACTTCCATCCTTTCCAATCTTGCTTCTAGCTCATCAAGTCTTTGTGTCGTGGTGCAACGAGCTCGATTATGGGAGGATTCACCTTGATGTCCTTGAAGTCTAGGCTCTCCTTCCTCTTCCCCCACATCTTCCTCGTCATGCTCTCCTTGATTTTCTCCTTCCTTATCATTCACCATAAGGTCATGAACAATAAAACCTAAGGCTCATTTGGTTTTCAACATTCTTGTATAGGTGGATTTACTGAAGGGTTGAGAAAGGGGTTTTCTATCATCAATAGCAAGGTGGAGGAGGGTAAGGGTTTGAAAGATTTTAGTTAGAAGTCCTCCAAAGGGTAGGGATTGCCTAGTCGTAAGCTTAAGCATCTCTTTAATAATTATATAGCCTAAGTTTTGAGGCTTCTCCCTAACCATGCATGAAAGGATGTAAGCATGAATGGGTTTCAAGTGATCATGGTGGCCAACCTTGGGAAATAAGTTTGTTCCTAGAAAGTGGGCAAGCTCCCTATAGTGTTGATTTAGGTCATTTAATTCTATGGGAATTTTGTTAACTCGACTAGGTCTAAGGATGGCCTTTCTCCCTTATCCCTATCAAATCTTGGAAGATCCTCATACGAAGTAAAATAGGTGCACTCTCCTTGATTTGGTGCATTTAGTATGTCATTTAGCCATTCTATTGTAATCTTTATTTCATTTCTATACACATAGCTACTAATGGCCACATTTCCTTCATCATCAATATCCTCAGTGATGTTGCAATAAAAATATCGGACCATATCAGGATACATGAATTTGGGCAAATCTAAGAAGTCCTTCCATCCCATATTCATAAAAAATCTTTCCACAACAAATTCTCTTCCTATGGGCATCATAAGGGCTCTATCCGAAACCATAATTTTTTCCCTAAATTCAGGCCAAGAGCTATACCTTTCCTTCTCTATGAAGAGGTAATCATCGTAGGAAGGAGTAGATGAAGGAATGGACAAGGACCCTCCGACTGAACCTTTGCTTTTCTTCGTCCCTGCCATTCTATTTACTACTGCCTGCTTCCTCTTTTCAGCTTGCATCGGAGCCTAGGGTGGAGGAGTCGGTGCCTGAGGTGGAGGAGGTCCAGCATTCTTGGTGCGAGGCATGGTGCGAGGCTCAGTTAGGGTTTTGAGAGGAGAGGCGTAGGGCGCGATCGAACCAAAGGAGTGGCGGTCAATGGAGAGGGCTAGGCCACGGTCTAACTAGGAGAAGAATGGATGTTTGATCGGGTGGGGGGTCTATAAGAGGAGACGTGAAAATGTTTGAAAAGCCCTCACTTAAGTTGTTACACGATCCGTTGCGGTCGACCCTCAGAACTTGGCGGTCGACCGTCGCGCACAATATATGTAAAATCAAAATCTCACGGTCGATCCTAAGAAGTTGGCGGTCGACCGTCGCGGACAATATGTGTAAAACAAAAATGTACTCACGGTCGACCGTCCGGAAGTCTGGATCGACTGTCAGTTCCAGAAAATGAAATTTGAAATTCAATTTAAAATCATTTTTAACTCAAAACATCACGAAACTTTGCGTACACATGTAATAGAATATTATAAGCTAAATCAGCTCATCAAACATCAAAATTTCTTAATAATTCAAAATTTTGGCACTCAAGTAGGACATGGTATGAAATAGTAGATAAAGAGATGACCATACCTTTTCCTTTTAGCTCCTTTATTTTGGACTTCCATTGGACATCCCAAGCTCCCTTAGTAGATATAGAAATCTGTCTTCACTCGGGTTTGGTTAGAATATCCACAATTTGATGCTCGGTGCTAACAAATTCAAATGCAATATCTCCTTTTTGTGTGTGATCACGAAGGAAATGGTGTCGAATTTCTTTGTGATTTGTTCTAGAATGTAGGATGGGATTCTTACATAGGCTAATGGGCATTTTTCCTAAATGTATATTGTAATCTACCAATTACATTTTCATCCAAAGTAATTGTGCACAACAACTACCCGCCGCAATGTATTCCGCTTCAGCGGTAGATAAAGCAACTGAATTTTGCTTCTTGGAGAATCAAGAAACAAGTGCATGACCAAGAAAGTGACATGTACCACTTGTGCCTTTTCTATCAAGCCTACATCCAGCAAAATCCGCATCAGAGTAGCCAATTAAGTCAAAAGATGATCTTCTAGAATACCACAAACCATAGTTTTTGGTTCCTAATAGATATCTAAAGATCCTCTTGACCGTAACCAAATGAGATTCTTTAGAACAAGATTGATATCTAGCACATAGGAAAACACTAAACATGATGTTCGGTCTACTAGCGGTCAAATAAAGTAAAGAACCAATCATCCCTCTATAAAGCGATTGATCAACGGGTTTCCCATCTTCATCCTTGTCTAATTTGAATGTTATACACATGGGAGTTCTATAAATTTTGGATTGGACAAAATCATACTTCTTGAGTAGGTCTCTAGTATATTTGGCTTGACTAACAAAGATCCCTCCTCGAGTTTGCATGATTTGTAAACCAAGAAAATAATTGAGTTCACCTATCAAACTTATTTCAAATTCACTTTGCATACAAGAGGCAAATTCTTCACAAAGCATTTCATTTGAGGATCCAAAGATGATATCATCCACATAAATTTGAACTAATAAAAGGTCCTTTCCTTTTGATTTTGTAAAAAGAGTAGTATCAATCTTTCCTCTATAAAAATCATTATCCATCAAAAATTTGCTAAGCCTTTTATACCAAGCTCTAGGAGCTTGTTTCAAACCATACAAGGCTTCAGTAAGTTTGAAAACATGATCCCCTAACTTGTGATCCTCGACAGACTCGACAGATGGGTTGGGCAGTCTGTACGTCAGAGAGATGCTCAGACTACACGGGATTCCAGTATCTATAGTATCAGACCGTGACCCCAGGTTCACCAGCAGGTTCTGGCGAGGTTTTCAGGAGGTAGTTGACACACTCCTGACTTTCAGCACGGCATTTCATCCGCAGACAGACGGGCAGTCAGAGCGGACGATCCAGATCTTAGAGGACATGCTGAGGGCATGTGTCCTCGATGCTGGAGGCAGCTGGGAGGAGCACATTCCCTTGGTGGAGTTCGCCTACAACAACAGCTACCAGTCTAGTCTTGCAGTAGCACCTTTCGAGGAGGTGTACGGTAGGCCATATCATTCCCCAATGTGCTGGATAGAGGTTGGAGAGGCATCACTCACCGGTCCACACATCATCAGGCGGTCATCAGAGAGACTAGTGCAGATAAGGCAGAGATTTCTGACTGCTCAGAGCCGGCACAAGATTTATGCAAATCATAGACGACGACCACTAGAGTTTGCAGTCGGCGACAGAGTATTCCTACGAGCATCGCAGTATAGAGGGTCAGTCAGGTTTGGCAGAGGTGGCAAGTTGGCACCGAGGTTCGTCGGGCCGTTTGAGATCCTAGATAGAATTGGTGAGGTAGCCTACCTGTGAGGACCCGTACCTCCAACCCGGTCCGACCGCGTCTGGTTCGGTTGGGTTGGGTTGGCTGGTCTTGCTTTGTGATCTCTTTTGATCGTTGCGACTCCGAGGGTAATTTGGTAAATTACCCTTAGCGGAGTTGGTTTCACACACGCGTTGCGAACACACGGCCTTGTGATAATATATGTGCTTGATTAGACCATCAGAAGTATCCCAGATCGGAGGATCTGAGTTTGATCGGAAAGATCGAGATTTGAGCGGCCATTATTAAATCTGGCTGATCAAGTGGTCATGAGACTCAATCACCGCTCGATTAAGCCAAACCCTTTAAAACCGTTTTCTCGTTAGGGCATCCCGGATCGCGACGAGAGAGAGTGTGAAAGAGAGAGAGAGCGACGTCGATGGCGAGCTTTGAGGTCTTGGCTACGGCGGCGACCACGGCGTAGAGCATAGCAACAACGACTGCGGCGATGACAGAGAGGAACTAGGCGGCCGCTGGGCTTCTCAGCGGTGGCGACCGCGACTGAATCGGGGCTTGGTGGCGAGGACGACGGCGCCGACTGGAGGAGGAGAAGATCCCGGCCAGACATCGAACCTAGAGGTAGGGAATCTACCCTAATCTTGGATCAGGCCATTAGGAAGGGATTTTTTGATGTTGTTAGCTTGGATTGCTTGCATCTGCTTGTGTTCGTGGCTTCGGTTGGGAGTTCTTCCTGTCCATTCATTGTTCTTGTATGGATATATGGGTTTGTGATGAGTTTTGTTTCTCCTTTTTTCGGATTGATAGCTCTCGATGATAAGTTGGTGGTTTGGCGGATTTCTCTTTGGCTTTTCAAGGTTTTCCTCTCCCTATGCTTGGCGTTGCTTTGGTGTGAGGACCTGTCCCTCTACCCCTGTGGCTCGTTGTAGACAGCAAGGGCAATTTGATAAATTGCGCCTTGTTGGTTTGTTTCACACCCGCGTGTGCACACACTGACCTTGTTTGTGTTAGTACTTGATTAGAATGGTTAGGTGGACCCGGGATCAGAACATCCCAGCTCGGGCGCGCGGAAGCTTGCTTTTGGGCAGCTGGCGGCCCGTGAGCGATCGATCGCTCCTAGGAGCGATCGATCAGACTCGTGAGCGAGTCGGTGGGTTTTTGACCCGTTCGGATCGATCCAAATGTTTTTGATCGATCCAGCCTGTCTCGGATCGATCCGACTTGGTGTTGGATCGATCTGGACAAGCTTTTCTTTCGCGAGTGATCGATCGCTCCTTGGAGCGATCGATCGGACGCGGCGTCGGTGGCTTTTCTGCTTCGAGAGGACGGCCGCCGTTGGTCGTCGCTCTCTCTTGTCAGAAGGGGAGGACTTTCCCTCCCCTCCTTCTCCTTTTTCCCCCTTCCCTCGGCTTTCCCTTCCCCTTTTCCCTCCTTTTCTTCCTCTTCTCCTCCTCCTTCTCCTTTCTTCTTCCTTCTTTCTTCTTCTCCCGCGGCTCTGCTTTCTTCCCCTGTTTCCGGCAGCCATCTTTTCCCCTCCGGCCACCGTTTTGGGTGTTCTAAGGCTCGTTGGATCCGTGACAACGAGAGGAAGATCTCGGAAGTTGTTTGGAACCTTGTTGCTGACCAGTTCGCGGGGAATCAGCCGAGGAGTGCGTTTCGGGTAGGTTTCTACCTACTGATGTTGTTTTTGGGTTTTCTCTAGATCTAGCCGTTGGATCTTGTTGAACTTTGTCTTGTTGGATTCCTCATGCTTAATAGAATTTCTGGTATAAATTTTATAAGCTTTGGTTGAGACCATAGTAGGATTTATGCATGATTAATCTCGGATTTTCCGGTTTCTGCTGTTCTTGAAGAACAGTCGGCTTGCAGCGTGTTTTCCGGCCAGTACGTGCATGTTCTTGGGTTGTCATGAACATGAGCGTTGTACATCATTGAATCTACTTTCTAACCCGACTGATTTTACATTTTTACGATTTTCCAACGATTAGTTATGAATTTATTACTGGAGGGATGCGTTGCAGCAATTAATTGGTAAGTTAGTTTGATTAACGGTTTTGCTTAGTGTTTTCCCGTTAATCCAACCGTTGGATGATTATGGGTTTTGGATATGTTGATCCTGGTATGTCGATCTACAGATGGTTAAGTTGGATTATAATATTATATTGTGTACTGTTCATCATCGTTTTCGGGGTTGCTTCCCATCGCAGGAGTCCGCGGTTGACGGTCGCGGTACCGTCGTAATGCCGGGACCCGCTGCGGATCTGCTGGCAGTGGTCGGTAGTACCGCTGCAGCGATTCGGTTGACTTATATGATGCCTTATCATACTGTTGCATGTCTATCTCCTGTTTGTGTATGTTCATAGCATGCATGGTTGTTTTGTGCATTAGTTGCATGGTTAAGGCGCGGGTGATCTGTGGGTCGCCGTCCGAGGCTGGAAGCTCGAATTTAGCCCTAGGATCGGGGTTGGGTAGTTTGGACCCGGTTCGAATTGTGGTGTCCAGTCGATTCGATGATAGGCTTAGATGACTGGTACACTTGTTGCTTGATGATTGTAGAGGTCGTGTCGGTCTCGAGGTGGATGCTGAGGTGTAGCCGGTGTTCCAATGTGTTGACTCTTGAGTGGAGGAGAGGCCCCCTCAGCGGTGCCTTTTCCCGCCTGCAGTGTAGGGTTCCTGCATATGAGTCAGCAGTGTTTGTTGAGCTTACTGAGTGCTGCTTCTGGGCCTCAGGGACACGCGGTGGGGTTATGAGACCCCTGTATACACCCAGGTCTTACTTGAGGGCGATACTATTCTGTTTCCCTCTTCCTTCTGTGTGACGTAGTGTAGAACCCTACTAAGATTAGTGCTCACTCCTACCCGGGCAGCGTTTTGCAGGTGCAAGCGTCAGTTCTTCTTCCATGGCCTCTACCGGGCAGTTGATCGGCGGTGCGGCGACGCCAGGCGGAGTCTGAGAGGTAGCGATCATTTACAGTTTTTTATCCTATGTTAGATAGTCTCCTACGGGAATAATGTTGTATTTGAAATTTCCCCTCTCCGAGGATATGTATATTAAATCTTTTTGGGTTTGTAAATCTGTGGCTCGAGGTTTCATTAAATTAATGTCTTTTAATTGGGGGTGCTTTTGGTGAACTATTAGGGAGACCAATAGGGTAGAGGGAACCCTCGCCATTTTTTTTTCGCGGTTTGTTAGGTTTCGGTTCGCGTTGCTCGGCCCGGTTGGGCCTTCGCGGGTCGGGGCGCGACAGCTTTGGTTCAACTGTCGAACTCTGGATTCTATTTTGTGGCCTCAGTTTTGGGTTGGTTGCTGGATCAATGACATAATTGATTGGGTTGCTCGAGGTGTTGGGTTTCCCTGTTTCCTTCTTCCCCTGTTCCCGTTTGCCTCTCTATTCTTCTCCCCTGTTTCCATCCTCATTTTTCCTGCTGCCATGCTTTCTCCTTGTAGCTGGTGTTCTCCTCCTCCTTCCCCTGCCTTGTGATATCGCTCAAATGTGTCACGAGCAGCGGTCGCGGTGTAGTACATCATAAGAGAGGTCGAACCCACAGAGACACAAGTAGGAAAGATCCAGAAATACAGATAACAATATATCGACAATAATTAGAGGCGTTAAAGTTAAGAAAGTAGATCGAAGATGTAATGATAAGATAAAGTTAACGAAAGGAATCAAGATTTGAATGAGGCTAGGGTTCAGGAATCACTTCACTCGGATTTAGGTTCTTCTCTTCTCAATGGTTCATGTAATACTCAGTTACGGGATTCACATCCCAATCACCTTAACCGGAAGATATGGAACTATAAACCTCACAAAATGTATAAATGTCTCTTCCTACGATTGATTCTTCCTTAGTATAGTTCTAACTTCATCCAACCCAAACCTAAGAATACACGATACCGGCTGTCACTACAGGCAACGCGCAACAAAAGTTCATCGGGACAAAGCCCTAACTCTATCTAATCATATCTCTAAGAATGTGCAATACCAACTCTCACAATCGGCAATGCATCGCAAAGATTTCACGAGATAAAGTAGGTAAACAATACATAAAACTATGGGATTATAAGATCATGAAAGAAGCATGACTGGATTCATAATATTAATCATCCACATAGGAATCTATAATCTGAAAACAATCTTTGAAGATTCAATACATAGAAAAGAGTTTGACAATAAAGATTAAAACTATGAACCATTGTTGGAGAAGAAGCCCTAGTCCTCGCTAGATCATTCGTCCGCTATGCCCGCGGATTACTAAGTTATGGATGGAGATTTCTTCATCTTCTTCCTTTTGAAAACGTCCAGAAAAAGAGCCTCCAAAAATGTCCAAGAACTCCCCTTATATATGGACATTAAACCCTAGCTTTTATTTCAGCCTTTGGATTAAATCTGATGGCTCGTATTCAGATCCACCTGACAAAGGATTGATCCTCTGAAGGCCAAGGATTGATCTTCTTCTTCTCTATTTTCCGTAGCCTGGGTCACCCTAGTAAGATCGATCTTTGTAAGGCAAAGGATCGATCCTTTGAGAGTAAGATGGATCATGGATCCTTTGAAAGAGTAGGATCGATCCTTTGAGAGTAAGATGGATCCTACTGAAAGAGTAGGATAGATCCTTCTCAGTAGGATGGATCCTTCCATAGAGTAGGATGGATCCTTCGATAGGAGAAAGATCGATCCTTCTCCCCAACGATTTCCTCAAGATTCTCGAGTGAAAGGAGGATCGATCCTTTTGTGATCATCTGAAAAGTGTGTGTTCTGTCAGGTCTATCTGCATAAAAGGATCGATCCTTTTAGGGAACATGATCCATTCATCTTTCCTGAGTATTTACTGTTTTGCCATCCAGACTGCGCCATTGGTGCTAATATTGCCGTAACTTTCTCTAGAAAACTCCAAATCACGAACCGTAAAATTCTCCAGAAACTAGACTTCAAGAACTTTCCAACTATATATAGTACATCATCTAGTTTATTCTGAAAAGGTACAGTTTTGGCGTTAAAGACCCATCATTGCTTCAATTTCCTGCATAATATAAATAACTTTGTGAAGCAACATATACTGACGAAATCATCTATATTAATCATGAAAACTCAGCAAATAAGTTGCTCTTAGTCATGTTTAAAGTACAATTTTAGGCACACATCACCTTTGTGTATCGTTGCTAGCTGCTGGTTCGTGCCAAGTGAGACAAGTCCTGATCAGTGTAGTGGGGACCCTTTAGCTGTTACCTGTCCAGTAGGAATTTTGATTAGCTCCAATATTTAGAAGCTGAAGTGAGTAGCCATTGAATACTGATGCTTCTATAACAATTAGTTTTCATTAGATATATGAACTGCTTGAGGAATGAATAACTCTGGTTAGGAGAATGTATGCTACTGTAACATCTTAAGCTACCCGACTCTAAGTGTGATTACTGGTTAGTCGATACTTTAAGAGCACATTGAATGTCTCGCTGGAAATTCTAAGCTCTCTCTCAATGCATTTATGCTATTTTGATCCAAGTCTGTTGTGACTTACCTAGTAGACTGAGTCTTCTTAGACTTTATAACAGAGATACTTAGCAATAGTTATTGCGTTTAGTCATGAGCAAAATTTGACTTTGTACATTTCTCTTTGGATTGGAAATGGTTTTTAAACCTTCTTTCATGCGGCTTGGTTTATTGGGAATTAACGCGGTTTTCATTTCACCCCAATTTGGTTTATCATACTTTGATCTGTCTTATGTCTCATGTTTTGCAATTAGACAACATCAAGTTACTCATTAGTTCTGCTCACGTATCTAATGGTTTAATATCTCATATTTCTCCCTCATAACTACTTTTAGAAAGACACTTTATGCTCCTTATCAATCCGTTTAGATTAATCAGTCAATTACTATTACTGGTTATGGTATTCTTCATCTTCTAGGGTTTTGGGGATCCAAGAGGAAAATGTGATGATTTCTTGTTGGTTGTTGGTTTCTCCTTCTTGCAACCATAAACTGGGGAAGAATGACTCACCTCTACTTTGAATATTCCTGATTGATTATGGATGGGTTGGACGTGTGAACAGATATTGTTTTTTTGATGGGTTTTGCTAGCTGGTGTTTATTTAATTACTCTTGTAGCTAATTGTCATGCCGCCTCAGCATGTTGGACTATTGTTTGATGATTTGGCATGTAGAGACACCTAGGCCTAGTTGTTTGAATAGGCTCATGCATGATGCTTGCATTAGAGGCATTCAGGCTAGGTGGTAGGCGATGGATTCGATCATCGATCCGGGGTTCTCGGGTAGCTCGAATGTGAGGACCTGTCCCTCTACCCCTGTGGCTTGTTGTAGACCGCAAGGGCAATTTGGTAAATTACGCCTTGTTGGTTTGTTTCACACCCGCATGTGCACACACTGACTCGTGTTGGTCGTCCTCCTTGTTTCGCTGCTTGGGAGAGGGTGACCCTATTTAGGGGCCCATTCTGGATCAACCAGGTGTAATGCCTCCAGTGACACCTTAGACTTGGGTTGAAGGACAATACAGTTGCAGTTTACCCTTTCATTGAATGTGACCTAGGGTAGAACCTTACTAGGCATTGTTGCTCACCCTACCTGGGCTGCATCGGCGATGCAGGTCAATGCAGTTCTTTATTTCCGGTGTTCTCCTAGAAGATGGCACGACATTTCGAGGTGATCGAGGACGTGGAGCTTCAAGGAGTTTTTCTACAGTTCATTTACAATTTGTATCAATGATATACAAATTAATGTATAATCTGATGTATCCAAGAACAGAATTGTATGATTATTAATTCAGTTCTATTTGAGAAATGTTGTAATATTCTTTAATGTAGATGTTGAGGAATGTGATGTTGAAATTGTAAAATGTACATGTTTCTTGTGCTATAATTATAAAGGAGATTCTGCCGAAATTTTTATGAACTTGAGGACTAAATTGTTTAAATTCGTAACAGTTATATACTTGTGCGCCTATTGATGATGTAAACAGGTTTAGATGGCTCACGCTTCGATCTGGATGGGTTTTCTGGGTCGGGGCGTGACACTACCGCTTGGACCTTCCTCAGCACATGTCAGCCGTGCATCCAACATTTCATGTGTCGGTGTTGAGGAAGTATCATCCGGACCCGTCTCATGTCATCAGGGTGGATGACATCGAGCTTGAGGCAGACGCGACATTCGATGAGCAACCGGTTTAGGTACTTGACCAGAGGGATCAGGTCTTGCGGGGCAAGACGATTCCCTTGGTCAAGGTACTGTAGAGGCACAAAGGCATTGAGAAGATGACCTGGGAGCGCGAGGCGTTGAGAAGATGACCTGGGAGCACGAGGCGCGCATGCATCAGGTGTATCCGCATTTGTTTCCTTCTCGAGGTAGCTCTTGTCCTGTTTACTAGTATAGGTGTTTCTTTTCTGTTTCCGAGCCCTACCTTTATCGAATCTCGGGACGAGATTTCCTTTAAGGGTATTAGGATGTGAGGATTTGTCCCTCTACTCCTGGGTCGGGCCCGTGGCTCGCTTGCTTGTTTCGCGTCGAGCGCACGATTTAGTGGATCGTATTGTTTTGTTGACCGCAAGGAAAATTCGGTAAATTACGCCTTGTCGGTTTGCTTCACACCCGCGTGTGTACACACTGACCGTGTTTGTGTTAATGTTTGATTAGAAAAGTTAGATGGACCCGGAATCTGAAGATCCGGGCTTGGGCTTGTGTTATAGCCAAAGTCTAGCTTTCTGCACCTAAATAGTTGATCATTCCTTGCTAGAAGATCGATCATGTAGTGCCTGGAAGTCAAAGTGCTTTGTCATGAAGGATTGATCTTTTCTTTCTGAAAGATCGATCATTCATAAGGCGGTTCGTCCGTCAATAAAATAGATGCCATTCCCTTCTTCAATCCCTTTTGAATTCCGCCAATCTTGGGCTCAAATCCGACGACATTTGGAGGAGATTAAGGACGATCCTAGGGTCAGCAGCGCGGATTGAAGCTGCTCTAGTCGAGGTAGGGATCCTACCTATATGGAAGTCCGATTTTTGGAAGCTTTGGGTTTGCCTGCGATCTTTTGAGTACATCAACTTGTATGCATGTTGGTTTTCAGTGCAAGTACCAGTTTTGGACTCGCGGTCCTTCGTACTATCAGAACCCGGGTTTTTGTGGGGTTTGGTAGAGTTTTCCAACGGTATTTTCTTTCTCCGGTTCGCCGGAGAACCCATCAAGATCGATCATTCTTGAGGAATGATCGATCATTCTTGGGACGTCATGCCTGGCCCGTGCATGATCGATCTTCTGGTGAAGAAGATCGATCATTTTCTTAGCTGGCATAGATGGGGTCTCAGGTCACGAAGATGTTCGATCATCCGGGAGGGATGATCGATCCTTTTTGGCTTGACATGGATAGAACTTCTGGTTCACCAAGAAATGATCGATCATTTTGGTGGTAGGGAGGCATTTTAATCGGTTCTTGCCCACGGGACTTTGCATGCATGGGTTTTCTTTATCGCTTTATACCTTGTACATTTGGTTAAGAATGTCAGCCTCATATTGAGAGGTAGTGGTAAACAGGGAGACGTTAGAATAAACGGGTTGGTTGCCCTCCAGCTTTCCTTAGCCTCGCATGCCGGTGTGCGCCGAGGGCATAGTTATGTTGTATTGATAGCGGTGTTTGTCGGGGTTGTTTACCGTCGCAGGTTTCTCTCTGTGAACTGGCTAGCAGTTGGTGGTGTTACCACTGCGGCTCAAGAAGAACACCACGATCGATGTGGCGGACGATGCGACGGTCGACTACCAGTCAGGAAACTAGCCGTTAAAGAGCCGTTGTAGAAATGCAAAGTAGCCGTTGGAAGCTACTTTTTGAGGTCCTAAAGCTCAAGTATATATGGGAAGATGCAGCAAACTTGGTGTAAGACTAAGGGAGATATTAGTATACATTGTAACAAGTTTTAGTCTTCTTTTGATAGCTTTAAACCTTTGTAAAACTACTTCAAGTGTGAAGTAGACTTTGTGAGAGATATCCAAGAGAGAGGTTAAAGAGATTGTAAGGTTGCCAAGCACCCGTAAGCTTGGTGGAAAAGTTGCCAAGCACCCGGAAGCTTGGTAGACAACTTGTAAGAGGTCTTGCAAGTAGTGAAACCTCAAGGAGACCCTTGAGAGAAGTGGACGTAGGCAAGGTTTGCCGAACCACTATAAAATTTGGTGCAAGTCTTCTAACTCCCTCTCTTATCCTTCATTACTTGCTTTATTTATTAATTTCATATCTAAACAAGCATGCTAGTCTTCTAGCATTCTATTTAGGTTTTCATCTATTGTATTTCCATAAAAGAGTCCAATTCACCCCTCCCCTGTCGCAACCTTCCCTTTCCAAAGCTTTAACACCAACATTTTCATGATAGTGTCGGGTACCCCCCCCTAAATCTATGCATCCATTTCTTTGATAAAAGAAGTTCTAAGATGAATATTAAGGATGCACACTAGTCATATAATATTGAAAGTTCTATCCACGATATTATGACAAAATAATTTATCTTTTAGTATGATTGCTAATATCATGATTGGTAGCAATAGATCACATCACAATGTCGGCCTCGAGCCGGGTTCTGAGGTGTAGCCAGGGTCCGGTTTTCTTTGTCTCTTGGGTAGAGGTTGTGCCTACTCATCTGTGTCGATTTCCTGCTCGTGAGACGGGAATGTCAGTTCCTGCCAGCAGTGTTGGTTTCCTGCTTTACTGAGTGTGACCCAGTATGTCGCGCCCCGACCCGCGAAGGCCCAACCGGGCCGGGCGACGCGAACCGGAACCTAACTAAATGCGGAAAATTTTGGCGAGGGTTCTCTCTAGCTTACTGGTCTCCCTAAACATTTCATAAGCACCCTTATTAAGATAAATTCAAATCCTCAAAAGCGTTAACATTTATATAACATACTCCCGTAGGAGGCTATCTAAATAAAAGGATATATATGATGATCACCGCTCCTCAAGCACCGCCAGACTCCGCCGCGCCACCAAACACCTGCCCGGTAGGGGCTACCAAAGCCTGCACCTGCAAAACGCAGCCCCGGTAGGAGTGAACACTAAGCTCAATAGTGTTTTGCACTACAACACACAAAAAAGAGGAAACAAAACAGTGTCGCCCCCAAGCGAGGTCTAGGTGTGCTACGGGGTCCCATAACCCCACCAGTGTCTCTAGGTATCCAACTATGGTCACCCTAACGAAGTAGGACCATCCCGGAAACACAAGCTAGGTCTAGGTGTGCTACGGGGTCCCATAAATCCGAGCTACCCGAAAGCCTCGGATCGGTGATCAACCCATCCCTATCCTTATGCATATAATGCACAATCAAAATGCATGCTATGATCATACGCAGGTAAGAGGTAAGCATGCAACAATATGATAAAATAACAAACATGTCCAACTGGACTGCTGCAGCGATACAAACGACCGCTCCCAGCTAATCCGCAACGGGTCTCGACATTACAACAGTACCGTGACCGTCAACCTCGAACCTGCAATGGGAAGCAACCCCGAAAACACAGATGAACATATAATATTATTTAATCATCAAGATCCCCTAATTAGAGGATAAGCGACCTCGTCGATCCGACGTCCAAATGACGTCGGATTCGACACCCAACGTAGAAAAAACACAGTTAAACATGCTACGATCGACATATCCAAAACCAGGAAACATCCAACGGCTCAATTACAGGAAAAACGCTAATCAAAACCATTAACTTCACTAATTACCTCTAATTACTGCAACGCAGCCCATCCGTAGGAAATTCGTAGTAATTCATAGGAAAATCAGACAATTATAACACTAGTTGGACCTAAGAGTAGACCCAATGATCTACAACTCTACTGTTCATCATAAATCAAGATCAAGCATGTACATACCGGCAAACACGCCGTAACCCGGCTGTTCTTCAAGAACATCAAAACCGGAAACTCCGAGTTTAAACATGCTAAAATCTTACTTAAATCTCAATCAAATCATATGAAATTCAAATCAGTAATCAAGCTAACCTAGATACACAATACAACACCAAGAACACCCAGATCCACCGGCTAGATTAAGAGAAAATCCATAATAAACCCGTGTAGGAAGAAACCTACCGAACTAAGCAACATCGGCAGAATCCCCGCTATTCGAGCACTAAACCGGCTTCAAACCAAGCCATGGATCTTCCTCACGCTGCCACAAATCCAAAGAGCCCACAAGCACAAAATCGGAAGGGAAGAAGGAGAAGAAAAACCGGAAAAACAGAGAAGGTCTCGGGCTACTTATAGGCTCGAGTCCGATCGATCGGTCCCAGGACCGATCGGTCGGACTGGGCCGGGTTAAGTCGGTTCGCATCCTTATCCGGACACGTCAGCCGCGTCCTTATCCAGACAACCGACACAGGTCCGATCGATCGATCGCTCCCAGGAGCGATCGATCGCACACGGGCTGCCAGCTGTCCTAAAAACAAGCTTTCGTGCGCCCAAGCCTGGATCTTTCGATCCAAAGCCCGCCTAGGGTTCTAGCAAAACACATAAATCAAACATAGGGTTATGTGTGCACACGCGGGTGTGAAACAAATCGACAATGCGTAATTTACCAAATTACCCTTCCGGTCCACAACGAGCCACAAGCCCGACCCAGGCGGTCGACCCAGGACACGAGGGACACGAGGGACAGGTCCTCACATAGTTTGTGACCAGTTCGTCTGGGAGACCATGACTGAGGCCCCTTAGGGACACGCGGTGGGGTTATGGGGCCCCTGTGATACACCCAGGCTTTGCTTGAGGGCGACACTGTTGTATTCCCTCCTCCTTTGTGTGAGTCGTAGTGTAGTTTCCCTGCTGAGCTTAGTTGCTCATTCCTACCTGGGTTGCGTTTTGTAGGTGCAGGCATTAGCTCCTCTTTTGTGACCCTATCAGGCAGGTGTTTGGCAGTGCGGCGGCGTCTGGTGGTGTCTGAGGAGCGGTGATCATCAGTTGACCCTTTTTGTTATAGGTAGCCTCCTACGGGCGTGTGAATGTACAATTTTCCCCTCTTCGAGGAATTCGAGACTTAAATCTTTGTTTATATCTTATCCATTGAGGTTTCATTATTATATGCTTAAGTGAGGGTTCTTGCAGGATTGCTCAAGGAAACCAGTAGATTAGAGGGAACCCTCGCCGAAATGTTTCTGCATTTAGTTAGGTTCTGGTTCGCGTTCTCCGGCACGGTTGGGTTTTCGCGGGTTGGGGCACGACATGTAGCCTTCTTGGTTTGAGCATTAGAGTCTGAAGAGTGTTCTACACTTAGTGCTTTAAAGCCGTCTGGTTTGAGAGTCACTGGCTTGAAGCTCATTACATGGACCATGAAGAAAGATTAAGAAATCATAACATTGCGCATGTCATTCGAAAAAAAGAAAAAAGATTTGCAAAGTGGTGAATGAAAATATGTATTTGGCCAAGTTCGTATTCTTGAATGGTTGAAGTATTTAGATATAATTGATGCTCTAAAGCATGTGGAAATCTATTTACACACATGAGTGTTAAAGATATTTTTATTCATGATTAAATATGTTGAAGTGTTGGAAATATGTTATGACATGTTTTGATTTACTATATTTTTATGTGATTATGAGTTGAAGGGTATATTTATGGATAATATTTTTATTTCATGCATTCGAGTTAATGAGTATTGTATTGATTTATAATGATATATTCAAGGAATGTATAGATGTTTGTGGGTGTCATCCCTAAAAACCCTCAGAATTCTATAACTCCTCCACTGGGATAACCCAGGAGTTTAAATACTTGTTGCACATGTTAGGTGGAATCGTGAGACCTACGAAAGTGACTAGTTAGATTTATCACTTTCTTTTTATTTTTTCTTTGCTCGAGGACTAACAAGATGTAAATTGGGGGGTGTGATGAGTCATGAATTATTCATAATTAAACCCCTTAATTTACCTTTGTTAGGGTTAGAGTAGTTGTATTTAATAGTTTGTTAGTTGATTTCATGTTTAATCATGATTTAAGAAGAAAGATAAGATTTTCAGCTAAAAATATGGATTTATGAGAAAAAGACTGTTTTGTCGCCTCTCAGGAGAATATTCACTAGCAATTCTGTATAAGTTCAAATATTCTAGAACTTTTTGTATGTGATAGAAGACTTCAAGAGATACAACTTTCATGTTGGACACGTTGCGAGATTCCTGATGGATTGATACCAATTGTGAAGAATATAAAGATATACAAATGCTGGAAAATTGTTCCGTCGATATTCAGAAGGATATTTGTCAAATACTGCCGATAACTCAAAATATTATGAAATCATCGGGCTATGATAGAGGACTTCCTAATATACACTTTTTTGTTAGGAAAGTTTTCAAATTCCGAACCGATTGGAGTACGACTGGCAGGATAAATTCAGGGAATCTGAGTTGTAATAGAAGTCCAACTTAGATAAAACTCTAATTTCAAGAGTTCTATAAATAGGGTTATTTCATCCGAATTTATCATCTTTTTGACTATATTTGGAGAACGAATTAAAGAGAAGATGACAAGGATGCGGATGGTGACAACTTCCTATTCCAATTCGATGGCGTTCATCCAAAAGATGAGTTGCTAATTATTGTACTTAGGATTATTCATGAAATCCTAGTATAGTTTTCTATCTTCTTTGGTTTGAATCTTGTAATCTTCTCAAAACATGATCGTATGAATATGTTTTTCATTGTTAATAGAGTTGAAGGAACAAAGTTCCCTTGACGTACTTTTAGTCATACATGATTTCTGTGATTGATTGTAGAGATTCATAGGATGGTTTTCATGTGATTTATGGTTTGCTTTTGAGATAGGCTATGCTATACCATGATAGGTTGTGCTAAGATCATTAGAAGTAGTATAAAGTAAGGTAGTTGTAGGATCAAAGACAACCTATGCCAAGAAAGATAGGCATGCCGTTAGGAACAAAAATATGATTTTAGGGATGCATGTAAGCTTAAGAAGCTGTGGATCCATAATGTTTAGAGAAGAGAACGAGAGCATAACTAGAGAAGATTGAAGGAGAAACAAGGGCGGATTGAGTAATTCCTGAGTCACTTATCAATTGATTCGAATTGATGATATTTACTTGCTTTTCTTAGATAGTTTTAGTTAATTCAAACCTATCATTTGTTCCTTTGCTTACATTTAGGGTTTTGAGAATTGATTTCAATATTTCCTCGTAAATTCCCTGTGGTTCGACTCCGAACTTCACCTCTATTCTACCTAGTAGTGTAGTGATTGAATAAGGATTATAAATTTAATACTTGATTTAGTTTGGAACGTTTTAGCGACACGTTCACAACACATCAAACTCGTGATATGAAGTGCTTCAAATGTCAAGGAAGGGGTCACATAGCAAGCCAATGCCCGAACAAGAGAGTCATTGTAGCATGTGAAAACTGTGAGATCGAAACCGATGATGAATCGGACACTACTTCTATGCCGCCATTGGACGATATTTATGAGGAAGAGTGTGTTGTTCATGGTGATTTGTTGGTGGCAAGGAGAGCTTTAAGTGTGCAAGCAAAGGAAGAGGATGAGCTGCAGTGAGATAATCTCTTTCATACAAGGTGCTATGTTAAAGACAAGGTGTGTAGTGTGATTATTGATGGTGGAAGTTGTACTAATGTTGCTAGCACGACTTTGGTGGAAACATTGGGGCTGCCAATGCTCAAGCATCCACATCCATACATGCTAGAATGGTTACATGATAATGGTGAAGTAAAAGTAAACAAGCTAGTGTTAGTTTCCTTCCAAATCGGCAAATATGAAAATGAGGTGTTGTGTGACGTTGTACCGATGCAAGTTGGACACTTGTTGCTTGGGAGACCTTGGCAATTTGATAGGCGTGTGAAGCATGATGGCTATACGAACAAGTACTCTTTTGTGTTCAATCAAAGGCCAATCACTCTTGTTCCAATGACACCAAAACAGGATTACAATGATCAAGTGAGGCTTCAAAAAGAGAGCGGTGAAAAGAGAAAGAGTGAAAAAAAGAAAAAGTGTGAGAATCAAAAAGAGAGTGATGAAAAGAGAGAGAGTGAAAAAAAAAGAAAAGGAGTGAGGATCATAAAGAAGGCAAGAAAAATGAAAAAGACAAAAGAAAAAGTTCGGCTATTGAGGGAAAATCAGAGGAGAAGCAAAAGAATTTATATGGAAGGGCGCATGAGATAAAATGAGCGATGTTTTCAAGACAGCCGATGATTGTTCTTTTGTACAAGGAGGCAAATTTGAATACTAACCAACAAAACATATCTTTGCCTAATTATGTTGTTAAGCTTTTGCAGAAATTTGATGATGTCTTTACCGAGGAGGTTCCACATGGTTTACCACCTATTCAGGGAATTGAGTATCAAATTGATTTCATACCCGGTGCCACCATCCCGAACCGGCCAGCCTATAGAAGCTATCCCGAGGAGACAAAGGAGCTACAAAGGCAGGTTCAATAGTTGATGGAAAGGGGATACGTGAGGAAAAGCATGATGTGTTGTTCAGGTGATTTTGGTTCCTAAGAAAGATGGGACTTGGAGGAAGTGTGTTGATTGCTGAGCTATCAACAACATTACGGTGAAGTATCGTCATCCTATTCCTCGCTTAGATGATATGTTAGATGAGCTGCATGATGCTAGTGTGTTTTCTAAAATTAATTTGAAGAGTGGGTATCATCAGATTAGAATGAAAGAAGGCGATGAATGGAAAACTGCTTTTAGTACAAAACATGGTTTATATGAGTGGCCAGTTATACCTTTTGGTTTAACTAACGCACCAAGTACTTTTATGCGGTTAATGAACTATGTTTTGCGAGCATTCATTGGCAGATTTGTTGTTGTCTATTTTGATGATATCCTCATTTATAGCAAAATCTTGGAAGATCATGTTGAGCCTTTAAAATCTGTTCTAGATGTGCTTAGAAAAGAGAAGCTATTTGCTAACTTGAAGAAGTGCACCTTTTCCACTGATAAGCTTGTGTTCCTTGGTTTTGTTGTGAGTGCACAAGGTACACAGGTTGATGAAGAAATGATTCATGCAATCCAAGAGTGGCCGAGTGCTACTAGTGTTGGTAATGTTCTTGGTTTTCATGGTCTTGCTAGTTTTTACACGATGTTCGTGAAAGATTTTAGTACCATTGCCGCTCCACTTACCAAAGTCATCAAGAAGAACGTTGGATTTAGATGGGGTGAAGAGCATAAAAAGGCGTTTCACTTGCTCAAGGAAAATTTGACTCATGCTCCTGTACTTGCTTTACCTGATTTTACTAAAACATTTGAGATTGAATGTCAGGTTCTGGGATAGGAGTTGTTCTTATACAAGGCGGAAAGCCAATTGTATATTTTAGTGAGAAGCTAAGTGGGGCAGCCTTAAATTACCCTACCTTTGATAAGGAATTGTATTCATTAGTTCGAGCATTGGAAACATGACAGCACTACTTATGGCCTAAGGAATTCGTGATATACACTGATCATGAGTTATTAAAGCATTTGAAGGGCCAACACAAGCTGAACAAAAGGCATGCGCGATGGGTGCAATTTATTGAGACGTTTCCTTATGTGATACGGTACAAACAAGGGAAGGAGAACGTTGTGGCAGATGCACTATCCCGTGGGTATGTTTTACTCTCCACTCTTGATGCAAAGGTATTTCGTTTTGAACACATCAAAGAATTATATGCTTCTAATCATGATTGTAGTGATGTGTGTCAATCTTGTGAGAAATCTGCGTTTGGGAAGTATTTTAGGCATGATGATTATCTGTTTAAAGAAAATAAATTGTGTATGCATAATTGTTTCTTGCATGATTTGTTAGTAAGGGAATCCCATGGTGGAGGGTTAATGGGGCACTTTGGGGTAGCTAAAACCCTTGACGTATTACAAGAGCACTTTTATTGGCCACATATGAAATGCAATGTTGAGAGAATTTGTGATAGATATGTCACTTGTAAGCAGGCTAAATCAAGAGTGCATCCCACGGTTTATACACTCCATTGCCAATAAGAAGTAAGCCTTGGTTTGAAATTTCGATGGATTTTGTGTTAGGTTTACCTAGGTCAAAACAGGGTAGGGATTTAATATTTGTGTTCATGGATAGGTTTTCTAAGATGGCGTATTTTATTCCATGTCACAAAACTGATGATACTTTGAACGTAGCAGAATTGTTCTTTCGGGAAATTGCGAGATTGCATGGTATGCCTAGAACAATCATTTCAGATCGGGATGATATGTTCTTGAGTTACTTTTGGAAGACCTTATGGGGAATGTTAGGAACTAAGTTGTTATTTTCTACTGCGTGTCACCCCCAAACTGATGACCAAACTGAAGTAGTCAATAGAACTTTATCAACCTTGTTGCGGGCTGTAATTCAAAAGAACATATAAAATTGGGAGAATTGTTTACCACACATTGAGTTTGCTTATAATCGTGTTGTTCATTCTGCTACTCAGTTTTCACCCTTTAAAATTGTGTATGGGAAAATCCATTAACTCCTTTGGAATTAACTTCTTTGCCAATTTCTGAGCGTGTTAACTTAGATGGAAAAAGAAAAGCTGAATTTGTTAAGAAGATCCATGAGAAAGCACGGCTCAATATTGAGCTAATAACGGGGCAAGATGCGAAGGAAGCCAACAAAGGGAGAAAGAAGCTGGTTTTTGAACCCGGGGATTGGGGTTGGTTGCATTTGGGAAAGGAAAGGTTTCCTGAACAAAGGCTCTCCAAACTCCTTCCAGGGGGAATGGTCCATTTCAATTTCTTGAGCGCATCAATGACAATGCATACAAGCTAGATTACCCAGTGAGTACAATGTTAGCGCTATATTTAATGTTTTTGATCTATCCTCTTTTGATGCAGGTGATGATTTG
Organism: Narthecium ossifragum; assembly: GCA_963920575.1. Lineage (NCBI taxonomy): Eukaryota > Viridiplantae > Streptophyta > Magnoliopsida > Dioscoreales > Nartheciaceae > Narthecium > Narthecium ossifragum. The sequence goes on along the minus strand of OY986974.1, from coordinate 14,657,592 downwards.
AGCACAAATCCTTTTCAAGAGGATGATTTGAGGGCAAATCCTTTTCAAGAGGAGGGGAATGATGAGGACATGGTTAGGACTAACAAATGTAGTCAAGACCCACTTCAAATGGCAATAGGACCAGTCACAAAAGCTCGGGCTAAGAGATTCAAAGAGGCACTTGGTGGATTAATTCAAGAGGTTCAGATTGGAGGAGAATGCATACTCAAAACTAATGAAGAACCAAGGTGAAGAACCAAGGTGCATCCAAGTCATCAAGGCAATCAAGAATTAGCTGGCAAGAGTTGGGTGTGGCATTTAATGTTCTCAAGTCAAGATAGTTGGGCTGGCCTGATTTTGGGAACTTAGCTTATTGATTATTTGGTGCTCTATATTGGTCAAGCCTTGGAAATCTGAGCATTTCATGTCTTTTGGAATTATGAGAAGATATAATTTCGAATTTATTGTATTAGGACTATGATTTTTAATTTAGTGGCCTATATTGGCATTATCTATTAATATAGTCTACTGATGTGGCAAATATTTAAATGGAGACGTACCAAGGGCTAATAAGGTGCTAAACATTTTACAGAAAATTTCACGTTAAATGTGTTGTCTACTGATGTGGCAAATATTGAAAGATGGAAATTGTATGTGATACGCGTAAAAATTTGAACCTTCAAAAACCGAACTTGACGCACCAGAGTGGGCCAAACTGTGGCCCAATCCACACAAAACCTGGTCTCACAAGGGGGCCGGTTCACCCTTGAACCCAGCCAAGTCCAAACCTGCCCCAAGCAGGCAGCAGGCCCACATGCCTGCTTAGTTCTTAAGTTGCTTTCCTAGTTTGCTTTCCTTTTTTTTTTGCTTAGTTAAACCGAAAGGCTGTTACAACAACTCAAGGGGCCTTGTGAATTATGCGGAGCCGTTGGAGCTGGTTGAAGGCCAGATATAAGTCGTTTTCTTGTGTAAACTTGCCATAACAATTATTCATATTTTTTAGAGCATTTAGGCAAGTTTTAGAAAACGTTTCTACTCATTTCTCTTGAGCTACAACCTTTGTAAATCTTCTTCGAGTGTGAAAAAGTATATTGCGAGGCATCCAATAGTGGTTTGGAGTGATTGTAAGGTTACCAAGCACCCGAAAGCTTGGAGAAAAAGCTTGTAAGGTTTTGCAAGTAGTGGAACCTCAAGGAGGACCTTGAGAGAAGTGGACGTAGACCAAGAGTTGGGTCGAACCACTATAAAATCGGTGCAATCTCTCTAACTCCTCTCTCATATATCCTTGCATGTTGCTTTAAATTTGTTTCATCTCATTTACAAGCATTTAAGCTCTTAGATCTCTCCTACCTGGTTTTTTCGTTGGTCTAGTTTTTCATAAAAGAGTCCAATTCACCCCCCCCCCCTCTTGGACCTTCAATTGGTATCAGAGCTAGGTCTCTATTTTTTAGGTTTAACGACCCTAGAGGATCCTATCTAGAGATGGAAAACATAGAGGGACAAGCTACCAATATGCCATCTTACTTCAATAGATCGAATTACATTTATTGGAAGACCAAAATGGAAATCTTCATTCAATCCATAGACTACGAAGCTTGGATGGTGATAGAGGATGGACCTTATGTTTCGATGAAAATAGTTAAAGGGAAAGAAGCCCCAAAAACAAAGAGTGACTACACCCCAACCGATCTCAAAAACCTTCAAACAAATGCCAAGGCCAAAAGGTTCATATTTTGTGCCCTTAGCCCTAGTGAATTCAATAGGGTCTCGACAAGAAAATCAGCAAAAAAGATATGGGATAAGCTTGAGGTTACCTATGAGGGAACTAGCTGAGTTAAAGCGTCTAAAATAAATATGCATGTACATGAATATGAACTCTTTTGCATGAAGAATAATGAAACTATTAGTGAGATGTTTACATGTTTTACTAACATACTAAATGTTGCGCCCCGACCCACGAAAGCCCAACCGAGTCGGGCGACGCAAACCGGAACCTAACGAAACGCGGAAAAAGCTGGCGAGAGTTCCCTCTAACCTATTGGTCTCCCTAACAATTCAACAAAAGCACCCTCAATTAAAAGACAATAATTTAATGAAACCTCGAATCACAGATTACAAACTCAAAAAGATTTAATATACATATCCTCGGAGAGTGGAAGATTCAAATATAACATTACTCCCGTAGGAGACTATCTAACAAAAGGGTAAAAAGCTATAAAGATCGCCACCCCTCAAAGTCCACCAGGCGCCGCCGCACCGCCGACCAACTGCCCGGTACGGGCCACAGAAGAAGAACTGACGCCTGCACCTGTAAAACGCAGCCCGGGTAGGAGTGAGCATAAAGCTCAGTAGGGTTTTACACAACGACACACAGAAGGAAGAGGGAAACGCAACGGTGTCGCCCTCAAATGAGACCTGGGTGTATACAGGGGTCCCATAACCCCACCGCATGTCCCTGAGGCCCAAGAGTAGCGCTTAGTAGCGGGAACAACACTGGCGACACACAACTGCAGGGAACGACACTGCAGGCGGGAAAAAGGCACCGCTGAGTAGACAACTCCTCTACCCCAGGGTCAGCACAGTGGGACACCGGCTACACCTCAACATCCTACTCAAGGCCCACACGACCTCTACGATCATCAAGCAACAAGTGTACCAGTCATCCAAGCCTATCATCGAATCGACTGGACACCACAAATCGAACCGGGTCCAAACTACCCAACCCCGGTCCTAGGGCTAAGTCCGAGCTTCCAGCCTCAGGACGGCGACCCACAGATCACCCACGTCCTAACCATGCAACTAATGCACAAATCAACAATGCATGCTATGACATACATAAACAGGAGATTGTCATGCAACAGTATGATAAGGCATCATATAAGTCAACCGGATCGCTGCAGCGGTACTACCAACCACTGCCAGCCGATCCGCAGCGGGTCCCGGCATTACGACGGTACTGCACCGTCTAACGGTTGGATTAATGGGAAAACACTAATCAAAATCGTTAATCAAACTAACTTACCAATTAATTGCTGCAACGCAGCCCTCCATCAATCAATTCATACCAAATCGTAGGAAAATCGGAAAATTATGAAATCAGTTGGGTTAGAGAGTAGATTTAAAGATCTACAACTCTTATGTTTATCACAACCCAAGACCATGCACGTACTGGCCGAAAAACTCGCCGCAAGAACAACAGAAACCGGAAAATCCGAGATTAATCATGCATAAATCCTACTAAAATCTCAACCAAAGTTTATGAAATTTATACCAGAAATTCTACTAAGCAATAGAAATCTAACAACACAAATATCAACAAGATCCAACGGCTAGATCTAGAGAAAACCCAAAAACAACATCAGTAGGTAGAAACCTACCGGAAACGCACTCCTCGGCTGATTCCCCGCGAACTAGTCACCAATAAGGTTCCAAACTACCTCAGGGATCTTTCTCACGCCGCCACGGTTCCAACATGCCTTGGAACACCCAAAACGGTGGCCGGAGGAGGGAGAATGGTGAAGAAGAAGGAGCTGCCAGAAAACAGGGGAAGAAAACAGAGCCGCGGGAGAAGGAAGAAGAAGGAAGAAGAAAGGAGAAGAAGGAGGAGGAGAAGAGGAAGAAAAGGAGGGAAAAGGGGAAGGGAAAGCCGGGGGAAGGTGGGAAGGGGGGAAAAGGGGAAGGAGGGGAGGGAAAGTCCTTCCCTTCTGACAGGAGAGAGCGACGACCAACGGCGGCCGTCCTCTCGAAGCAGAAAACCCACCGACGCGAGTCCGATCGATCGCTCCAAGGAGCGAACGATCGCTCGCGGGCCGCCAGCAGCCTAATAACGGGCTTCTGCGCGCCCGAGCTGGGATCTTCCGATCCCGGGTCCACCTAACCATTCTAATCAAGCACTAACACAAACAAGGTCTTTGTGTGCACACGCGGGTGTGAAACAAACCAACAAGACACAATTTACCAAATTGCCCTTGCGGTCTACAACGAGCCACAGGGGTAGAGGGACAGGTCCTCACACTAAATGTCCTTGAATCACTTGGAAGAGTTTATGCTAACGATGAAATTGTGAGAAAGATACTTAGGTGTCTACCGAAGTCATGGGATCCTACAGTGACGACAATCGAAAAAGCCAAAGATCTATCTAAATTGTCACTTGATGAGCTCATGGGTTCACTCATAACTTATGAGATGAACTTGAAGAGAAGCAACGACGAAGGAGATAAGAAGAAGAAGGTTGTTGCATTCAAGTCATCGAACAAAGAGTCATCGGATTCAAGTGAAGGAGACGATGATGATGAATTGGCGACGATCTCAAGGAGAATTCAAAAGATTTTTAAGCGCCAAGGACGAAAGAAATTCTTCAAGAAGAAATTCCCCAAAGGTGGAAAACACAATGCTATTTCTTCTAACTTTAATGATGTCATATGTTATGAGTGTAGGAAGCCCGGGCACTACAAGCAAGATTGCCGTCAACTCAATAAGCCTGCAAAGAAGGAGTTTAGGAAAAATAAAGCAATGATGATTATTTAGGAAGAAAGTGATGTTGAGACCTCATCCGATGAAGAAGAACAAGAGGTAGCCAACATATGTTTGATGGCCCACGGGGATGAGGAAGAAGAGGACAATGAGGTAGAAGATGAGCTTGCCTTTGATGAATTATTTGATGCTTATCACTCCTTAGCTAGGGATTTCAAGTTCCTTAAAAAAAATACTATACTACATCTAAGGACTTGAAGAAACTAGAGGAAGAAAAATTAGATGCCTGATGAATAAATTTTATATCTCGCAAGTATACGAATCGGTGCAATCAGTATAGTAGCAAGATGAGTATCGTACCCACAGAGATTTGTAGAGATTATTAGAGTAGAATGCTAAAGAACAGAAAAGAAAGAAAATAAGGAAGGGAAAATAAGAACTATGAAGTCTCGAAAATAGATGATCTAATAACGAAATAAGAAAACGATGGAAACATGATAGATGAATACTAAGGTTCCGATTTCACCATAACATCCTCATTCTATGCATTGAATCAATCAAGATCTCAGTTTAATTCCAAAGGCTCGTCCTTCCGGTATGATGATCCGTTCGATCGCGGTCTTCACCAAGTACCCTCAATTAACCCTAGCTAATGAACCCATAACTAAGTGTTAACCAAGAATTCATTAAGCTCTGAAGAACAATTATGAACTAAGGGTTGTCTTAGCTTGAACCCGGCCTCGATATAAACTCATTCATTCATAGATCCTGCAAGATTAGGGAATGAACCCTCGCCCAATCTCACATAAAACAATCTATAACACTTCTATTGGCCAGATAAAGGTATTTAAGATCTCAGTTATAATAATGAATGAAACAAGAAAAATAAACTGATTAAATAATCATGATCCAATAACATAGAATGATTCAGTTAGGGCTACATCGGTACCTTAGAAAAGAAACTAGCCACTCATATTCATCATGAGGGCAACAAAACTAATGAAGAAATAAGATGAGAAAAAGAAAAGAAAACCAAGCCTGGAACCCGTCTCCTCTCCTCCAAACGCTGCCAAAAAGTCCCCCTCAAACCCTAAAAAGAGTCCTATTTATAACCCCAAAATCTCTCCATCCACGGATTAGATCTAAACCGTTGATTTTCTTCACTGGAAAAGTAGGATCGATCGGACTATGGGTGTCGGATCGATCCGTTGCGTAAAAATCCTCAATTTCTGGCTACGCCCGAGTCCGATTGATCGGACTATAGGTGTCGGATCGATCGAACAGTATGATGGATAGAGGGATCGATCGGACTTTGATCCTCTGAAAAGCATACGTTCTGTCAGGATTTAATTCCCGAGTCCGATCGATCGGACTTTCCAGCGTATTTACTGATCTGCCATCCAGACTGCGCCATTGGTAATAAAATTACCGTAACTTTCTCTAGGAAACTCGGAATCACGAACCGTAAAATTCTCAAGAATCTAGACTTCAAGAGCTTTCCAACCATATATGGAACATCATCTGGTTCTTCATGAGCAGGTACAGTTTAATCTTTGATATTGATTAAGGATAATTATCTAGCAATTGATATGGTTATAAGACTGTTCAGAGTGCACTTTCATGCACTCATCAATGCCATGCATAGAATTGACACCTTAGAAAAATAAAACAAATGCATGCTAAACAACAACTTTTGTGACACACTTGAGAAGGAACTCAAGGACACTCAATATGAGCTCACCATATTGAAAAACGAAAATTATGATATGCGAAAGGAACTCATCAACTTGAGGAAATCTAGGAGAGATCTCACCCTTGATGTTGATGACATGAAGATTACTCTATCAAAATTCATGAAGAGTAGAGATAAGCTTGATGAGATCCTTGATAGCCAAAGGAGCTCCTTAAACAAAGAATGAATTGGCTATAACCTTAGGAAGATGAACAAGCAAAAGAAGACTAACTTTGTTAAAGCTTCTTCTCATCCTCCTAAGACAGCACAAGCACCCACTTGTCACTATTATTGCAAAGTATGTCATATTGAACCTAGTTGCTATCTTATGAGACATGCTAGTGCTAATACCTTTTGGACACCAACGCATGCTATATCTACATATATGTCTAGAACTAATGCTAAAGAACCCAAAAAGATTTGGGTATCAAAAATCAAGACTTGATTTTGATTTGTAGGAGTGCTTGAGATCCAAGATCAAGACCAATTCAAAAGCCAAATGGTGGCACCTTGATAGCAGTTGCTCAAGACACATGATCGGTGAGAGATGCATGTTTTCTACATTTCAAGCCAAGGATGGAGGAGTAGTGACCTTTGGAGATAATAGAAAAGGTAAAATTATCGGAATCGGTAATATTGGTTAAACTTCATCGAAATTGAGAATGTTTTACTAATAGAAGGATTGAAGCATAACTTGCTTAGTATTAGTCAATTATGTGATAAAGGTAACAAAATTATTTTTGAAAATTCACAGTGCTATGTTAAAAATGCTATTAGTGATAAAATCATGCTAGTTGGTCATCGTGATGGTAACGTTTATACATTTTATCTTGATGATCTTGTTTGCTATGATGATGTTTGCCTTAGTGCTTTAAATAATAATTTTGGTTATGGTATAGGAGGGTTGGACATGTACACATCGATTTAATATCCAAACACTCTCGAAAAGGCCTTGTTCTTGGACTTCCCAAGATCATATTCGAGAAATATAAGATTTGCAATGCATGTCAAAGAGGAAAACAAGTAAAATCCTCTTCCAAGCCTAAAGATGTAGTTTCCACCACAAGAGCACTAGAACTCATTCATATGGACCTTTTTGGACCTACCAAACGAACAAGCTTAGGTGGTAGCTTATATGGTTTTGTACTAGTAGATGATTACACTAGATACACCTGAGTGATATTCCTTGTACACAAAGATGAAGTCTTTGAGGAATTCACCAACTTTTGTAGAAGAATCCAAAATAAGAAAGGTATTATCATTACATGCATTAGAAGTGACCATAGAGGAGAATTCAAGAACTCCCTTCTAGAAAAGTTTTGCAATGACAACGGAATTTTCCATAATTTCTCATCACCTAAAACCCTTACACAAAATGGTGTTGTTGAAAGGAAAAATCGTACTCTGCAAGATATAGCTAGAACTCTATTATGTGAGAATAATCCTCCTAAGTACTTTTGGGCCGAAGCGATTAATACTTCTTGCCATGTGATCAATAGAGTAACATTGAGACCTATTTTGAAGAAAACCTCCTATGAGCTTTGGAAAGGAAGAATTCCAAATATTAGTTACTTTAGAGCTTTTGGATGCAAGTGGTTTGTCTTGAACAATGATAAGGATAATCTTGGGAAATTTGATGCTAGATCCGATGAAGGAGTTTTTCTTGGATACTCGGAGAGAAGCAAAAGTTATAGAATTTTCAATAAAAGGACTTTGGTGGTAGAAGAATCAATACATATTACATTTGATGAAATGATTATAGGTCCTAGTAAAATTGACGATGAAGATGATGAAATTCCTAATGAAAAATCAATTGAAGTAGTAGATGAGATCCAAGATGATATTGAAGAATTGAATGATAGATTTGAGAAATCCATTGAAATTACTCCTAGCGATCAATATCGTGATTTCCCAAAAGATTGAAAATATGCATCTTCACACCCAAAGGAATTGATCATTGGTGAACCATCAAAAGGAATCCAAACTAGATATTCATTGAATGATTGTACCAATCTAGCCTTCCTATCTCAAATTGAGCCCAAAATTATTGAGAAAGCACTAGGGGATGATCGTTGGATCTTAGCAATGCAAGAAGAGTTAAATCAATTTCAAAGAAATGAAGTTTGGCATTTGGTATCTAAACGTAGTGATCATCCCCATCATTGGCACTAAATGGGTGTTTAGAAAAAAAAATGGATGAATTGGGGATAATTACAAGGAATAAAGCTAAACTATTTGCAAAAGGCTTCAATCAATAAGAAGGAATTGATTTTGATGAGACTTTTGCACCGGTAGCTAGACTTGAGGTAATAAGACTACTACTAGTTTTTGCATCTTACAAATATTTCAAATTATATCAAATGGATGTTAAGAGTGCCTTTTTTAATGGTTTTTCAAAGGAAAAGGTCTATGTTGAACAACCCCCCGGTTTTGAGGATCACAAGTTAGGGGATCATGTATTCAAGCTCACTAAAGCCTTATATGGTTTGAAACAAGCTCCTAGAGCTTGGTATGAAAGGCTGAGCAAGTTTTTGATGGATAATGATTTTTGAAAAGGAAAAATTGATACTACTCTATTTACAAAATCAAAAGGAGAGGATCTTTTATTGGTTCAAATTTATGTAGATGATATCATCTTTGGATCTTTTAATGAAAACCTTTGTGAAGAATTTGCCTCTTGCATGGAAAGTGAATTTGAAATGAGTTTGATAGGTGAACTCAATTATTTCATTGGTTTACAAATCATGCAAACTCGAGGAGGGGTCTTTATTAGTCAAACCAAATACACTAGAGACCTACTCAAGAAGTATGACTTTAACCAATTCAAGATTTGTAGAACCCCCATGAGTACAACACTCAAATTAGACAAAGATGAAGATGGGAAACCCGTTGATCAAACACTTTATAGAGGGATGATTGATTCCTTACTCTATTTGACCGCAAGTAGACCGGACATCATATTTAGTGTTTGCCTTTGTGCTAGATATCATCTTGTCCTAAGGAATCTCATTTGGTTGCGGTGAAAAGGATCCTTAAATATCTAATAGGAACCGAAAACTATGGTTTGTGATATACTAGAAGATTATCTTTTGATCTAATTGGCTACTCCGATGCAGATTTTACCGGATGTAGACTTGATAAAAAAGGCACAAGTGGAACATGTCATTTTCTTGGTCATGTTGTTAGGTCTTGAATTTGAAAAATACGGACTAGACCACGTGCGCCTAGGTTAGGGAGAGCCTATGGAGGTGGTTGGGCTCGGATTGAGGCATTTCGGTGAGAAAGAGCCCTTCAATCCGAGGAAAATCCGTATTTTAGCGTTCTGGTGGCATGTATGTGGAGAATACGTGTCGAGTATGCTTTAGACCCCATTTTCTTTTCTCACACGTGTATCTAGTCGAGGTAGACTAGTGTGCGAAGTTTTGGAATTTTCGGATGAAAATTTCGGGTTTTGAACTGTTAGGTTCCCGAAGTTTCCGTATTTCAGGTTTTAGACGTTTTAGACTCTCTGGGGAGCTGTGTTTGGTTTTTTCATGTGATTTCAGTCCTCACACGTGAGTTTTGGATAGGGGAAGTTATCCCCGAAGTTTTGGAATTTTTACAGTTGAAATGACCAAAATAGCCCTCGTTGTAGTTCCCATTTTTTCTGATTTTCTGGTTTTTTTTCTGAAACCAGTAGCATGAAGGGCACTTTTGTCCTTTCTAATGTCAAAGTATTGGGTTTGTGTGAACTACAAAGTTGTGCGTCTTGTAAATATCATTCCAACACATCTGGATTCGTCTCAATTGGAGCTCGGAGCTGAGAGTTACAGCTGTTTTAGTTTTCAGCTGTCTATCGGGCTTGGTAGGCCCGTTAGTGCGGATCCGTTAACCTGCTAGCTTAAGTTATCAGCCAAATAGCCTTCTTCTCTCTTTATTTGGCTGAAGCTTGAGAGGGAGTTCTCTTGGAGGGTGGCTTGGAGCTTGAGGAGACCCCTTGGTGATCCTTGGAGGCTTGGAGGGTGGCTTGGAGCTTAAGGAGAGCTCTTCCTTTCCTCTTCCTTCCTTCTTCCTTCCTTCTCTTGAGGTAGGGAAACACATCCTTTTCCTTGTAGTTGGATTAGTGATGGCATTGAATGTCTTAGTGCTTGGAGAAGCCCTAGGATTTTGTTTGTTGTATGCCCTAAGGCTTGGAGGAGCCCTAAGTGTCACGTCCCGACCCAGAAAACCCATCCAGATCGGGGAGTGAACAACCTAAACCTGTTAAATCATCAATGGGCGCAAAAAATTTTGACAGAGTCTCCTCTATAATTCTTACACAAGGAACCTGTACAATTTCTATATTCCACGATACATTTAAATACTTGATCATGAGGGCAGAAATTTAGATTCACATCAACTATCATTATTACAACCCAATTTAAACATTTAAATAAGCATCATTGTCATTAATATCAAAATCAAAGTTATACAATTGTCCTCAAATACGAAACAATAGTCTCCAAGATTTAACTACATCAAATAAAAATAAAATACTGAGTAGAAGCCCTCAATCTGCCAACAACCTCAAAGTCCACCCGAAGTAGAAGCACCTCCAAGAACTGATTCGCCTGGGACTACTGAAGAAGAAGGAGCGGCGCCCGCACCTGCAAAACGCAGCCCGGGTAGGGTGAGCATAAAGCCCAGTAGGGTTCTACTCTACGGCACTCTCAAGAAAAGGGAACTGCAAAAGTGTCGGGTCTCATCACGGGTCAAAGAAACTCTCTCTACGCCCACGGCCTACTCCAGGGTACGGACACAGGGTTGGTAACTCCTATACCAACCATCGCCCCTTTTCCCAAGGGTCACAACCCCATCGCCTGCACCTGCAAAACGCAGCCCGGGTAGGGTGAGCATAAAGCCCAATAGGGTTCTACTCTACGGCACTCTCAAGGAAAGGGAACTGCAAAAGTGTCGGGTCTCATCACGGGTCAAAGGAACTCTCTCTACGCCCACGGCCTACTCCAGGGTACGGACACAGGGTTGGTAACTCCTGTACCAACCGCCGCCCCTTTTCCCAAGGGTCACAACCCCATCGGCGAAACAAGGTGGTGAGCACAACAGGCTAGGACACAGTGCAAGTGTATCGCCGCTACCTCGCCGCCTACCACGTCCTCATCCACCATGCACGGGGAAACATAACAACAGAGTTAGGACACAGCATGGTGCGTAAACCCACAGAGCACACCGTTCTGGAACCCCGACACGACCTCTACACCTCAATATCATAATTCACTGAGTATAACTAGGTTGTAACCTCGATCAACACAAGATCTTGACCACACAATCTCGCCCTAGTCCTTCTACCCATACCTCGGTCCTAGAGCTAGATCCGAGCTACCCGAGCCCTCGGATCGGCGATCGAGCCCATCGCCCGCACCTAGCCTTAATGCTTCTAATGCATACAACATGCATGAGCCTATTCAAGTAACTAGGCCTAGGTGTCTCTACATGTCAATTCATCAATCACATGTCCACAAGATATAGCATAGCTATAGGATAGATTTAGCATTCAAGAGTTAACAAAGATCCAAGCACAACATTCATATATCCCAATCATAGCTAATCTCATTCAACAAATACAAACGCACACCTTCGGCCCAATCAGATCTAGACATTCCCACAAATAAATAGAAACGGGCACACAGCCGGCCCTAGGCAAAAGCATGCTATATGAGTACAATCGGTGTAATTAGCATGAGACTAGAATAGTTGAGTAGACGGAGAAGCAAATGACACTAAAAAGTACCACTTAGCAGTACACACAAGGTAAATAACAAATTTGGTATAGAACTAAGTTGAGGGTGCTACATCCAAGCCAAGCAATACAGAACACTTCTACGACGAAATTGAGAGCGATCAGTGGGGATAAGAGAGGGAAAAACAAGGAGGTTAAACATCAGAGGAACATCATAACTATCCATTAAACCAAAACCTCAGCCAACTCAATCGATCAAGCTAAGGGCGGTGAAGAAAGCTACTGTTAACTCTACTGTTATCCCCTCCGTCGAGCACTAATCCAAATAACCAGAAGAAGGCTGCGAACTCAATTAGATTGACAGAGCTGCTACTCAACAGAGCTCTGCCAAGGTCACTGCAGCAAGGAGGCAGACCAACAGACCTCTTGCTGGCCTACCCCGAGGCTACCAGCTTCACAAGAAAACAAAGCCAACAAGAAGAGCCAAGGATCGGCATCATTTCAAACAGAAATCGACAATCACAACAATCCCAATAAGTTATGAAATCCAACTATAATCAATAAATCCAAACCAAACAAGGAAAAATCAGGAAAGAGCTGGAGGAGGAGTTCAGGCATCAGGTAAGCTAAGAACAAGGGGAGAATCCACCAGCAAGGGTTACCGGGAGCAAGAAAACCAAGAGGGGATAAAAACTTCATCAAACTCAATAATATCCACGGATCCAAACCTTTGCAGCAAGGAAAGAAAAGAAACCCTCCGGGGCCCTCGAGTAGCCCGGATCATGATTGGGTCCGTGTCGGGTCTTATGGTCTAGGCGAGAAGGTTTAGGCTTGTTTCCGACAACCCTAAGATGGAGGATTCCTTGGGTTGGTCGAGGTTAACCCGATGTCGAGTCCCTAGAGTTGGAGCTGGTGCATGTGGCCTATGCGCATTAATGGGCAGAGGCATGTGTTGGCATCTTTGACGTTTGGTATTCGTTTTGAGGGCGTCTTGCTAAGTTGGACGGCCGTAAAGCCTTCTCTATAGGTCTGATGCGTAGGGAAGGTCCGGTGTACCGGATAGGTTACTTGTGATATGACCTTAGTTGTTTAGTTTCCCTGCTGAGCTTTGTCTCACCCTACTCGGGCTGTGACCTGCAGGCGAGCCGTCTGGAGCTGCAGGACAAAGCGAGCAGCGTTGAGGTGGACGTCTGGAGGCTTTTCGGACATCTTCTGAGTGTTAGATTACTTGTAGTAGGAGTGAGCTTGAGTTTGGAGGCCAAAGGGCCATTTTTGTACTCTTACTTTGTATAACTCAGAGATGCTCTTCGGATTATTATGCCTTCTCTAACTTTGGTTTTGATATATGTATTGGAAAGCTTAGTGATGATCATTGTATATTTTTGTACCTATGGAATTATGTATGATGAGATGCTTTTGGGCGTGTGGCCTTATTTTAAATGTTAGTAACTATAAATTCGGGGCGAAGGTGTCCCCTTGTGATATATTGTGAATACTTTCATCATGTTTAGATGTATTATTGCAGGATATTGATGCTTGATCATAGGGAATGTTTTAAATGTGTTAATTGCTTGTACAGCTTCGTTCACGCGCCCGTGCCCAGAGGTCATGCCGAAATTTTAAAACTTTTGAGATATTTTTGGGTGTTGTTTTGGGACGGGGCGTGACACATGCACTTGTTTTTTGGTTCTCCAAGAAGCAAATTTCAGTTGCCTTATCTATCGTCGAAGCGGAATACATCGCGGCGGGTAGTTGTTGTACACAATTACTTTGGATGAAAATGCAATTATTAGATTACAACATACATGTAAGCAAAATACCCATTAGATGTGACAACACTAGTGCCATAAGCCTATCCAAAAGTTTCATCCAACACTCTAGAACAAAGCACATAGAAATTCGACACCATTTTCTTCGCGATCACACACAAAAAGGAGATATTACACTTTAATTTATTATCACCAAGTATCAAATTACGGATATCCTAACAAAACCCTTGAGTGAAGACAAATTTTTCTATCTACTAAAGGAGCTTGGCATGTCAAATGGATTCCCAAAAGATATGGCCACCTTTTTATCTGCGTTTTCGTGCCATGTCCAACTTGAATGTTAAATTTTGATTTATTGAGCAATTTTGATGATTGATGAGGTGTTTTAGCTCATAATATTCAGTTACATGTGTATGCAAAGTTTTGTGATGTTTCGATTTAAAAATGATTTTAAATGGAATTTCAAATTTCATTTTCTGGAACTGACGGTCGATCCAAACATCTTGACGGTCGACTGTAAGTACATTTTTTCATTGTATTCACATATCACGCTTGACTGTCGACCGCCAACTTGTAAGGGTCGACTGCCATGGATCGTGACACACTTAAGTGAGCTTTTTAGTCATTTGACACGTTTCGCCTTTATAAACCTTTCCCCCGATCAAACACCTATTTCACCTCGTTTGACCGTGCCCTAGCTCCCTCGTCTGTCGCTCCTCATCTCCCGCGTCCGTCTCTCCTCACCTCCCTCGTTCCCTTCACTCAAACCCTAACCCAGCTCACCACCATGCCTCGCACCAAAAATGCGAGACCTCCTCCACCCGAGGAACCATGTCAAACCAGAAAGAGGAGGAAGCAAGTCACAGCAAAGAGCGAGACTAAGAAAATCAAAGAGTCTCTTCGAGAAACCACCTCTACTCCAAGCATTGATCAATACTTCTTCCTAGACAATGATAGGTACAACTCTTGGCCCGATTTTAAGGATAAATTAGTGGTTTCGGGTAGAGCCCTTAAGATGCCCATAGGAAAGGAGTATGTTGTCGAAAGATATTTCACAAAAATGGGGTGGAAGGAGTTCCTAGAGTTGCCCAAGTAACTGTATCCTAAAATGGTCTGATATTTTTATTTCAATATCATTGAAGACATTGATGATGAAGGAAATGTGGCCATTGGTAACTATATTTATGGGAATGAAATCAAAATTATAATTGAATGGTTGAATGAGATACTCAATTCACCAAATGATGGAGAGTGCACCTATTTTACTTCATATGAGGATCTTCCAAAAATTGATAGGGATAGGCATGGGAGAAGGGCCCTCCTTAGACCTGGTAGAGTTGACAAAATTCCTATTAAATTAAATGACCTAAATCAAAACTATAGGGAGCTTGCCCACTTCCTAGGAACAAATTTATTTCCCAAGGTTGGCCACCATGATCACTTGAAGCCCGTTCATGCTTATATCCTTTCATGCATGGTTTGGTAGAAGCCTCAAAACATAGGCTATATTATCATCAAGGATATGGTTAAACTTACGGCTAGGCAATCCCTACCCATTGGAGGACTCTTAACCAAAATCTTCCAAGCCCTTACCCTCCACCTTGCCATTGATGATAGAAGACCTCTTGCTCAACCCTTCAGTAAATCCACCTATATGAGGACGTTGAAAACAAAGCAACGATTAGAATTTCATGTTCATGACGATATGAGCTTGATGAGGAAGGAGAAAATCAAGAAGAGCAAGATGAGGGATATGTAGGGGAAGAGGGAGGTGAACCTAGACTTCAAGGACATCAAGGCGAATCCTCTGATAGCCAAGCTCATCGCACTACGACACAATGACTTGATGAGCTAGAAGCAAGATTGGGAAGGATGGAAGTCAATCAAGCACAACATTATGATGATATCAAAACAGAGCTCAAAGAGAATCAAGAAAAAATGTCAAAGCAACTTGAAGACATCTTCACCTACATCAAGGACAAATTTACACCTACCCCTTCCACACCTTCACTTGATTGATCCTACAGCTCCTTCCTTGTTTCTTTTTTATGATGCCAAAGGGGGAGAAAAAGTTGTGTTGAATGATGAAAGAAAATGCCCTACATTTCACACTCTTGTATTTTGTATATTTTTGAAAACTTTGTTTTTGAAATGAAACTTTTGTAATGCAAAGTTGTTGGAATGTTTTAAATGAAAGTTTTGTGATGCAAAGTTGTTGGATTGTTGCAATACAAAGTTGTTGGATATTATTAAGTTGTTTTGGTATATTGTTGATCTCAAATTTCCATATGACATGTAAGCTTATATGTATATATTTTAAAGAAGTGAACATGCTAAAATCCAAGTTATCTTGTCATTATATCTTAAATGGAACTTTTCATATCATTTTAGAGATTTATGATTGGTATGCATCATTGGAACTCTTTTTAGAACACATTTTATGAAAGAAATGGATGCATAGATTAAGGGGGAGCCGTAATATTTTATCATCACATATAAAAGGGTTGTCATCTTCAAAAAGGGGGAGATTGTTGATCCTAATCTTGTTTTGATGATGCCAATATATATTAAATAATAAAATATATGTTTAATATTAATTTTTCCTTTAATTGGAAGCCTTAAATTTCATAGTTGAGAATTTTTAGTACTGACAGTCGAGGCATAGATCGACCGTGGGGATGCGACGGTCGATCCATTGATCGACCGCGGGGTTGCACGGTGGATGTTGGCTTGCGGTCGATCTAGGCATCAACCCTGGCTACCATTTGGGCTTTGGGCTGCGGATTTCGAGGAGCAAATCGTGGCAATCAGAGCCTCGGGATTGGTAGATCGTCAGCTAATTTATACAAGTAGGTGTTTCTACCTAATTTTAGTGAATTGGTAAACCTATGATTTCATTATTATTAATTTGGTGTGGTTTTGTTGTTTGGAATGTTTTGGAACTTGATAGGGTAGTATAATAGCATGTTTCGTCGGTTTTGCTGGTTGTCTGCTAATTTGGCCTAGATCTGAAAATTATCCCTCAGAAGTTTGATTTCATAGTACTATTAGATTCCCCACCCTCAATTGTAGCTCTTTGCAAAGTTTCATTTGATTCCGGCAAGTTTTGATAGATCAAATCCAAGAAATTAGATTTTCGGCACTATTTATATGTGCTGCCGACATATGAAGAATCAATCTTCATAGGCATGAAGATTGCTCTTTTAGTTTCCTGGCATAGGATCTGCATGAGGAAGATCGATCTTCATAGGCATGAAGATCGATCTATTGCATGGCAAGAGGACCTGCATGTAAAAGATTTATCTTCATAGGACATGAAGATCGATCTCTTGTCCTGGCAGAGGACATGTATAAGGGAAGATCGATCTCTTGTCCTGGCAGAGGACATGTATAAGGGAAGATCAATCTTCATAGGCAGGAAGATCAATCTTCATAGGCATGAAGATCGATCTCTTATATGGAGTTAACTGAAATTGTTTTCGATTTCAAAGATTTTGATTTCTATTCAACCCGAATTTCTTGTATGTCTAACCCAATGACGAGTAAGGACTAGTATGAGATTTAAATTGGGATTTTGATTATTTGATTTTTGAATTATGTGATCATTCGTATTATGAATTGATTTATCGAAATTTATCGATTTCAAGTAGTTTTATGTCAAGCATGCAATATATAGTTTGTGATTGCTTCAGCAGCTTTCCTGACCACTTGTACATAATCGTTTACCGCTTTATGGTTAACCGGGAGAGTGATGTCTTCTGGGAATGTGTAGATAAATGGGCTGACGGTGTGCCTTACTTCTTTGATTAATAGCCTTGCTGACAGCCGGTGTGTGCCGGGGGCATAACTGGCTGTATTGTTAATCAAAGTAGTTGATTGTTGGTTAGCCGGGGATGTATCCCCGTTGTAGAAATTACAGTTGATGGATGCGGATGCCGTCATAATGCCGGAATTGGATCCGAATTGTTTGCTAACGGCCTACGTCGTCATTGTAATAGTTAAGTGCTTTCACGTAAGACTTATTTGCTTTGTAGCATGTTCACCTCTCTTGGGCTAGCTGTGTTCTGCCTAGCCCAGTTTATTGTATGACATATTATTGCTTGTTTGAGCTTAATTATATGTGCGTGAACATTGCATGCATTTGACTGCATTAGTGGCATTCCTGGTTAGGCGTGTGCAATGGGTTGATCACCGATCTGAGGGCTCGGGCAGCTCGGATCTAGCTCTAGGACCAAGGTTGGGTAGTAAGGTATAGAACGTGATTGTATTATGTTGAAATCCTTGTATTCTCGAGGTTGATGTCTAGTTGGCTATAATTACTCTAATTGATGTGTAGAAGTCGTCCTATGGTTCTAGTCTCAGTTTCAATGTTAGGGGAAGTTACGTACCACCATTTGTCCTATGCACTGTTATTTCACTGCTGGAGCGCTTGGTTGTAGAAAGGGACAATTGTTGACAGTGGAGGTCACAGCAGAGCGTACCCTAGGGTAGGCATGAAACCTAGGACTTTGTTGTTCCCTTTTCTTTCAATGTGACATAGAGTAGAACCCTACTGAGCTTTGTTGCTCACTCCTACCCCGTTGCGTGTGCAGGTGCAGCCACTAGCTCTCCTATTGTAGCTCCAGCTAAGGGTGTCAAACGGGCTGGGCTACCTAGGCCCATCGTGGGTGGCACACCACGTAGCAGGCCCAGGCATGGCCTGGCACGACTCCAGGTGGGCCATGGTTGGCCACGACCCGCCTAGCAGTGCCTTGTGGAGCCTGGGGTTTGGGGCCCAAGGCACGGCCACGGCCTAGCACACCACCTGGCCCGTAGGCATGGCCAGCCAGCCTTGGGCACGGGCATGGCCTTTCTTGTGCACGGGCTGACAAGGGAGGTTCCGTCGAGAAAGGAGGCGCAGTGGTTGGCAATGGAGGGGAGTCGGATCTCGGTGGGGAAGAGAGAGAACGCACGGAGGTTGATCGGAGGTAGAGCTGTGGAGGGGCGAAGAGGGCCATACCGTCACCACTTAGTGGAAGGTCATGAGAGGACCTGGGGGGCGGCCTAAAAGAGAGAGACGAGAGGGGGTTTAACTGGCTGAAGTTAAAAAGAGAGAGTCCGAGAGAGGAGAGGGACCTTACCGGAGATCCGAAGGCGTCGGGGTCCTCCGTCCTCGGGGATGTAGCCGGAGACCATCGGGGAGGTAGCCGGAGGGGAGATCGGGGAGCTCTAAGGGCGGGATGGCCGGTGGAGGTTGGTAACGGCGGTCAGTGTGGAGATCGGGGAAATCCAAGGGCCGGGGAGGCGTTGGAGTGTGGTGATGGTGGTCGGGGTGAAGTTTGGGTTTATCCAAGGGAAAGAGGAGAGGGTTTAGCCGGAGACCGTCAGGGAAGTAGCCCTCTCTCTCTCTCTCTTTCAGCCAGTCGACGCACAACGCCTTCGCCTCCACCCCCCAGCTCGGAATCCTTGGATCTCTCCTCCTCCTTCACCGGTCCACAACAATGGCCTTCTTGCGTCCCTGCGACCGCATGCTATTGCGTTGTTGTTGTGAGGACCTCGATCCGCTGCCTCTACCTCGCCGATGTCGCTCTTCTGTGTCCCTTCGGCCTCGCCGCACAACTCCTGCCCGACGATGACCTTGCCCTCACCCGCCTCGGTCCTCCTCCGGCCTTCCTGTGACCTCTATGGTCACATCTGTATTCCACCAAGTGTCCAGGGTAATCTTCTTCGACTTAAATGGTCTTCTTTGGTTTCCTACTGCATGTATGGTCCTCCTCTGGCCCTCTCCTTGCCATGGTGCTCTCCGCCAGCCCTCTGCCCACCCTAGTGCCCTCTGCCGACCCTTTGCCTGACCTGGTGGCCTCCCATGACCCTCCTGTTGACGTGGTGCCCTCCCCCGGCCCTCCATCTGACTTGGTGCACTCCTACACTGCTCCCGGGCCGGCCTTCGATTATACCCCCTCTGATGCCCTCTTGGGTCTCCTTCGGACCTATCCGGGCCTCTGCTCCGGCCCCTGTGGCCTTCCACCATCGCCGCCGATGTCCCCCCTGTGTCCTCCATCACCACCCTGGTTCCCCATAGGCCTAGGGCGGCTAGTTAAGTTGGAATACCCGGCCTTTACTGTGTAATGGTGCCCTACTATGGCTTTATATATGTATGTATTGAAAGTTATCAATGAAAAAATATTTTGTTTATCATTTTTCTCCTTTTTTTTTCTTTTTTTCATTTTTTCTATTTTTCTTGGTGACACAATGGATGTGGGCCTTTGGCCTGGCCCATACTACTGGGGTACGTGGGCGGCCTGGGCACGGCCCAGGCACATTAGTGCTTGGGCCTTGGGTCGTGCTGGGCTTGGAGTTGGACTCCTTGGGCCGGCACGAGCATGAGCACGTTGGTTTGGTGGGCCGGCACGGCATGAGCCTAAGCACGGTGGGGGCCTGAATTTCGTGCGTCGTGTGGGCACGGCACAACCCGTTTGACACCCCTAGCTCCAGCAGGACAGACCTTTGACGCGTCGACTTCAGGAGGTGCTTGAGGATCCTAAGGATCCGATTATACTTATACACATTTTATTGCACAATTATAATTTGAGGATTGAATTAAATATATAATTTCCCTCTTTGAAAAATTTGTTGTATCTATTGCATAATTGAGGAATAGTTGTACTTTTCGATTTTGTATCATGCAATAATAAATTATTAGATTACAGTTTTTCCCTTAAATTAGTATTTTTCAAATTAACCGTGAAATTCGTAATGTGTCGCGCCAGATTGGAAGTGAATAGTAGTAGGACCCCTCATGTCCCGGCCCGGATGGGTTTTCTGGGTCGGGGTGTGACAGGTTGAATGAGTTCTTTGTAGTTTCATCTTTTCGTACATGTTTTTAACATGCTATCATGGTTAACCCCTAGATCCATCATATTTGGTGGTTGTTTAATTGGTATTTTGGGTTTTGGCCTCAATCGAGAGGATTCTTCAAGTTGGGTTTTCGGGTAGAGGTTGCCTATAATTTTCACAGGATTTGGATAAGTTTTGTTGGTTTCATATAGGCTCTTTTCCATTTCATCCAATTCGGGTTTTCGAGCTCGATTGAGAGTATTTTATTTCGATCGCTTCTAGATTTCGGAATTAGATAAATTTTGGATATGTTATTCTCATTATATAGTAGGGCTAATCTAGAGAATTTCTTTTTATTTGGATTAATTTTGAGATAGTTATGACCCTTTTTACTATCTCTGGCTGTAGGTAGTAATATGGGGTTTTCAACTACTTTTATTTATTCGTTTGGGCTGGATTTTGGAAATGTGTTCTTGACCATGTAAATGAGTGCTGTGGCGAAGTTCAAACCCTGTGTCCATGCCCTTAGTGGATGGTCCCTCTTGATTCACCGTTGGGTGAGGGTGGTATAGCCCTCAGGGAATCTGTAAGGCCGGTGTGAGCCTCGGGTCCCTCTTTAGAGTTAGGTTGAGGATGACACTATTGTTGTTTCCCTTCCTTTCTGTATGTGTAGAGTAGATCCCTATCGAGTTTTGTTCCTCACCCTACCTGGGCTGCGTTTGCAAGTATAGGCGCAATTCCTTTTCTCAAGGTGATTTCTAGTTGGTGGCGCAACATCCTTGGAAGAGTTCGAGGAGCTTGAGGACTTGAAGAGTTATTATTGCGGTTTCATTTACAGTTTCGAATCATGATGTATATTTATTGTACTTGGGGACAAATTGTATAATCTTTATCGTGTTATATATGAGAAAGCATATTATTAGTTATCATTATAAATTGAGGAACGTAATAGTTAGTTGCTTTCTTTATGTTAGCTTGTATAGTTCTTAGCTTGTCTTCAATTCTTATATCTGAATCTTGCGCCACGGGATGGTTAGTTCGTCAGGTTGGCTCACGCCTCGACCTAAATGGGTTTTCTGGGTCAGGGTGTGATATGTTATCACAATCTAAATTGACATATCAATTTTAAATTCAAATTGAATTTGAACTCTTAACTTTAATGAACCATTTAATTAAGCTTAGTTTGTTGAGAAAGTGGTTCACCCGGCCTTATGTGGCCATGCGGATCGGGTCCAACAAAATATACACATGCGATACCACTAATAGGGCCAATGCGAAAGCGGAGTAGAGCGGAGTCAAGTAGCTAGGTTGCTACAAATGATAATGGGGTTTCGCCCACCCCATCCCTCCTCTGCTAATATATATCTTGTTCTAATCTTGATCCGTACATGCCACATTACAGGGCAAGAAGTTTGTCCACTTCCCCAACTAAGAGGTGAGCAAAACCGAATCAAAATCGAACAATCGAACCAAACCAAACGATTTCCATTCATTTACCTCAATATGGTTATTCGTTTTAAATTTCAATTAAAATTGAAAAATCAAAGTTTTAGTTAAGTAATCAATTTTTTACTTTGTAGACTACATAACTAGACATATAATTCAGATCGGTTTAGTTTTTACATGAACTCGGTTCCATTCAGATTTTAAAATTTTGGACTACATTAATTCGGTTCAATTCTTAAAATTCTTGACCGATCAAATTTCGGTTTTTCGGTTCTCCACCAAATACTCACCCATATCCCTGCCCCATCTATATTCCATTGCCCTATCCCTTCCCATTCTTTGCCCCGACCCATTTGTCGTTTTCTCATTTTGTATAAAAAATAAAAAATGTAGGTAATTCCAATAAATTTGCTCGGGTTTCACCCTAAGACATGTTGGTCTTTCAGCCATTGGACTCTAATTATGGTTCAACGGTTAAAATATAAGTTTGTTAAAATTTTCATACATAAGAAGAAATAGGTAGAAACATATTAGAAAAAATAAACGTATGTTTTTGTCTGCGTGTGTGTGTAATTTTCAGACATATAAGACTTAGGCTAAGAGCTGGGTGGGTTGACCAAAACCCATCACCGCCATTATGCCAACTCATTTAAATACAATCCGCCCCGCCAACCTGTTTATTACCCCCATTTTCCTAGCCCGGGTGGAGCGGGGGTCAATAGAGTTTCATGGAAAATCGGTCTATTGCCATCCCTGGAGGTGGTGAGCACGAAATATAGGGTATTTTGGTAAATATGTATATCGTACAGGTTTGAACATTATTATAAATATATCTCATAGAACCTTTAAATACAATTTTTTTGCCCTAATAGTGAAAAGCAGTCTCTCTCCCTTGGGAGATTGACAAATTGCGAACCACCTTAGTTTTTGTGACGTCTATTCCAATCTAGATTGATCCATTTGCTTGTTACTCTTAACATTCAATAGATGGAACACACACTCTCTCTCTAAGAACCCGTTTTCTTTCATATATTACACACGCGCACGCAAACACACACTCTTTCTCTCTATTTGCCGGACCTACCTAACCAGAGCAAGGGAGTCCGTCAAACCATTCAGTCCGGGGAAATATATGGAGATAAGATGACGTCTTTCATATGAGCAGCTTTCAAATAGATATCCCAAACCTGACTTCTGAGATAATTAGGCCATCTCCTATGCCTATTGAGAATCCAATTAAAAAATCCCTCGCTCAACGTCCAGCCTCTATCTTCGGTTAGACCCTAATGAAATGCCACCAATTCACACAGCTGGCCCTCCGCATCAATGCACACCAACCCTAGCTTAGATCGTCCACTAATAGATGCATCTCTCCAACGACACTCATAACCCAGTTGGTTCGCTATTCAAAGAGTTATATTGGATAAATTTATACAATGTCATCGTAATATAACAGTTGGGGTCCGTTTGAATTGAGTATAAGTATACATAAACCCTATTTATACATCCAAATATTTTTTTCCTATATCCTACATGAGTTACCTTTGATGTTTTCATAACTTTTATTTTATCCAATGTGTAAACTTATCATATTCTCAATCAAAACAGGTCTTGATATGAAGTTGATAGTATAAGTCTTATGCGTATGACAACATTAATACGTTACGTATTATATAATTTTATATTATCTCTGAGTTGTTATATTATTAAGCAAAGCTCATTGTATTATTTATTTAATCTAAAATACCATACCTACTACTACTTTAGTTTGATGCAATCTTATCCCATATTACACTAAAACAGTGTGCACTATCAAAAATCATTTCTAAAGCATATATTCCTTGGATTATACAATATATAAATCATATATTCTTACATTATATACCGAACCAAATGAACCATCATTACCTTCTTCAAATATTGAATCCACAGTCCACTAGTCCACACACAGGGTCAGTCACGACACTCCACTCCCTTCAAAAACCAAATTAAATAGGGAGCTGCTTCCCACCCACCCCCTTCTTTCCCCTCCCCCGGTTTCTCCCCTTTTCCCGGTTTTTTTTTTCTCCACAATTTTGTGTTGTTTTTTTTAGTTTTGTTTCTTTTTCTTTCATTAGTTTTGTTTTTTTAATCAGTTTTCTTTATTTTTTTATCAATTTTATTTCTTTTTTCTCGGTTTTATTTTTCTTTTTGGATAAACAGTTTTTTAATTATATGTTTGTAATCTTTTGTTTAATTTTTAATTCTAGTTTTTAGGAGTCATTATTTGTAAAAAATTAAAAAAATATAAAAATATAAAAATATGGATTAAAATAAAAGGTATATATATGAAAACAACAAAAATACTAACAGTTAAAAAATACATTGTGTTTTGTGAAAAGCCTCCTACGTCAATATTGATATATTGATTTAGCCATGTTGAAAAAAGAGTACATGTAGCAATACATAAAAAAAAAACAAAAATATATAAAAAAATAAATTTTAATTAATATTGCCTCCAAATTATGCTCCCAACGCGTCTAGTGCTATACATGTTACTTCGTTCCACAAATGAGTACGTATCATATAACGAGCAGCCCATCCTTTAGCTTCTAACGATGAATATTGCCACCACCACGTTGGAATGGGTGGTACAGGATAATGAGGGTGTAAGAAAACTTGCACGAAATGATTACCAACATGAGCAATAGCTATTTCTCGACTCTCTCGGTTTGGAACTGGAGGAGTCCTTAATGACAAGTGAGTAAAAGAACTCCCAACAATACATCTCTGGTTGTACCTTGGTACGATGACAATTCCTAAAGGCATAGAGTTCATCCAATACATCTCTGGTGCTCACGGCTTGAACCAATTCGATGAGAATAATAGATTAGCTAGCAAATTCTGATCTGGATAAAACTGATCATATAGATCCTTATTTTGTTGAATCTTTTCCACAATCTCAAAACGTACTTGAGACCAACCTTTTTCACCATACCCAATTAGTGTGGTTATAGCCCTGAATCCACAATGATCTTCAGATTGAACGTCAACAGTGTGAGAAATATAACGCTGCAAAAACACATGTAATTTCTCAATGTAGTTATCATGGATGGGTGGATCTGGAGAGTGATCATGGGTCGTTTGAGTATTGCGAACCCTCGATCTCCTCCCACATCTCCCTCTCCCTCGAGACGTTGCAGTCTGTTGAGTGACCCTAAATCCTGAAGTGGATGCATCTGCAAAAGAAGGTATGGGATGCCTACTTTGCTCATCTCTACCTGTAGGTCGACCTCTATGTTCCGTGTTTTACGAAAAGGCTCAAATTGTACTTTGAGATTGATCCGTCATATCGAAAAATCTGTCTATCATATGCTCTCGCATATGTGGATCCATCCCATCTAATATCTCAACAACATGGGATGTCCTGTTGAGTCGTGCTCCCTCGTCATTAAACCCATATATGTGCATAGACAACCTCCTCAAATTAGTGTCGATACTCTGTAGCGGAATTGGAATGGAAAAGTAACGGTAATGTGCAAGATCGTGCTCGCATGGCAATTCGTATACTATTTTTATTAAACAGTTGCATCTATCGGCTAGCTGGTGAGATGCTTTCTCAGCGCATTTCAGCTGACTAGAAATGAACTCCATTGTGTCTAATGAAATCCGACATCTTACTTGACTGAAAATGTCATCATGTAAATGTTGATGGCGTGGCATGTTGAGAGATCTCTCGAACGACTTCTTAATATCCCTAAACTGAATTGTCAATATCTTATGTATTTTATCAAAAGATGTTTGCAGGGATGACATGGTTTCTCCCAAATATAACTTCAGCCTTGCATGTGCAGACTCCGCCCTGTAATAAAAAAATGCATTATGTTTTAATAATAAACATAATTGAAATAGTACAATAATGAATAGACCTTTGACTTGAATTGCTCCTGAGGTGCATACATGTATCAACCCATGCTAACACCCTCGAATCGTCGATACTCCTTGCGCATGACTTCCCACTTCTTCTGATAAGACCACTGTGTCGATGAATTAATGAGAAAGCGCCATGATGCATGAAAGCGTTTCCACTCCAAACCAAGGGGCACATTTCTTCATTATGCACTGGTTTATGTCCCAAATACAAATGAAATGATGTGCCATGGGAAAACATGTTTTAATGGCATTAATAAGCGCCAAATCCTGATCTGAAACAAACACCGATGACAACGATGCCTCCTTTTCAACCATCCACTTCTTTAAGGTCCCTAATGCCCATGTCAGTTGCTCTGCCCTCTTATTACTAAGATATGTGAACATAAGCGAGTAAGTTCGCATTATGGATGTGATACCTACAACCTCCAATAATGGTATCCGATACTCATTGGTCTTGTATGTGGCATCAATGATCAATACGGACGGAAAATTGACAGTCAACTCTAGGCTTTTTGGATGAACTAAAAGAATATATGTGATTTCGTTGGTGTCTGGATTTGTACAGTAACTATGGAAGTATTCTTTCTTAATTAATTGATTCAAGACATACTGAACAGAATTTAGACTGCCCCGTTTGGCGGATTTGTTTGTGAAAATGCTTTTGATCCCCGTAGTGTTTGACGGGTCTCTTTCTTTCAAAATACTAAGAATTTTACGATGTGCGGTGTCGTTGGCCATGTCTAGCATAAATTCTTTCTCTATTGGTTTTAACCTACACGGGTACTCATGACCATCAATATATTCTGCTAATTAATGGTTATGAAAACCATAGACAACTCCTTAAACCCTACATCACACCATCTTGAGGTATTGGTATACCTCGCAGCTCATATGGACATTCACATTTTTTAGTTCTGGTATTTTTTAAGGATTGCCCATCAACCAGATTTGGTGGGGGTTTGTACTTTCCTCCTCTTTCACAAGTAAGGTGGCACTTTGGCATCTTGTCGCGTCTTTTAATTTAGCAGAATTTTTAATAAACCACCACAATACCATTCTCCAAACCAACTATCTTCGCCCAATTTATCATATCTTCTCTACTTTCAAATATCTATATAAAAAATTTTAACGAAGATGTATAAGTGCAATATTATCCAGTCTTAATATAAAAACAACAATAATAACTAGCCTGATATGTGGTAAATTCAGCTCTATAATCGTGACTGTTGATGGAGATGCTCTCTCCACTAGGAACATCATTATCAAATGAATAAATATCTAAAAATGAACCAAAGTAGTCATTCATAATGTTCTTCTATGAACTACGAAAAGTGATGGCTAAGAAGAGAACTCTATTCTAGCAAGAGAGAAGGAGAGGCTGAGAGGGAGAGAGTAGGGGAGGGAGGTGTGGCTGAAGAGTGACTGAAAATGAAGTGTGAGAGGAGGATTTAAAGGGAGGGGTGTCGGGTCGGGAGTAACTTTAAAGGAGCGAAATTTAAAATTTTGAATTTTTTACTATTTCAAATTTGAAATTCAAAAATTGAAATTTTTACTATTTGAAATTTCAAATTTCAAATTTGAAAATTTTAGTATTTGAAATTTGAAATTTTTACAATTTAAATTTTAAATTTTGAAATTTTTACGATTTGAAATTTGATATTTCTACAATTTGAAATTTAAAATTTTGAATTTTTTACTATTTGAAATTTGAAATTCGAAATGTTTACAATTTTAAGTTTTTAAATTTGGAAATTTTTACAATTTTAAATTTTTACAATTTTAAATTTTTACGATTTGAAATTTTGAAATTAAATAAAACTGAAAAAAAGATTAAAAAAAACAAACACAAGGGTAGGGAGCAATTTGCATTAAATAACACTTTTCCATCCATGGGCGTCCAATCGGGCCAGCCGGATCCGGCCCGGCCCGGTACCAGGGCGGGTTGGAGGCAATACCCAGTCCAGCACTTGTAAGCATCCGGACTGCGCTGGCCCAGTGCCAGGCGCAATAGGCCTTTCACCCGGTTCGGCCCAGGTATGACCCTGCCCGGCTTGGAGGCCAGGATGGACCGGAGGTCCAATTCTTTTTTTTTTTTTTTTAAATCATTGGGCCCACCTCTCTCTCTGTGAGACTCCGCTCAGAGTCCCTGCCTTTTTTTTTATTTAAAAATTCGTCGGGCGGTGCACCGGCGGGTTCTCACCTCTCCTCCAGAGCTGGAGCCAAAGCCAGTTTAGAGCGCCCCTCGTCCCCCTACTCCCCCCGCGAGGGGAGCCAGGAAGGTATGCTTACCTTCCTGTCTTCCCCTCGTCCTCGTCGGTGGAGGGTTGGAGCACCGACACGACCACGACCTCGGACCCGGATCAGCTCCGGCCCATGAGATTCGACGCGGATCTGGTCGAATCCAGCCAGCTCGCGAAGCGGATATGGAGAGCGCCAGCAGTGGTGGTGATGGATGCTGAGGAGCTGGAGATGGAGTTCTCCGGCGGGGGGAAGGGGAAGGGAATAGAAATCAATTCAAGAAATACTAAACATGAAATCTGGAGAGCGCCAGCGGTGGTGGTAACGGATGCTGAGGAGCTGGAGATGGAGTTCTCCGGCGGGGGGAAGGGGAAGAGGAAGGGAATAGAAATCAATTCAAGAAAAACTAAACATGAAATCCTAAAGACCTTCTTTCAAACCCGACAGGGCTGTGTTTTTGACCAAGGGGTCCTGAATCCGGATCAGCCGAGTCCAATAGGGCCAACACTTGGATCGGAGGCGACTGCCCTGAGTCGCCCTGACAGGCCTGGGCCAGCCCTGTATCGACCAAGGCCATTTGGGCTTTTTGGACGCCCTATAGCCATCCCGTCACCTCTCTCTCTCTCACATCCATCCATCGTCTTCTCTCATCAGCAAACCATGTCCAGAAACGGAGAAGCAGACAAACCCAAATCCTCTTCTTCAAAGCCATCCAAACCCATCACCCATTCCTCCCTCAAAGTTCTCTCCTTTTGGGCGTATCTCACCCTCTTCATCTCCCTCCTCACCCTTCTCCTCTCCTTCTCATCCTATCCTTCTTCCCGCCATGACCCCGCCGCCCGCTTCCTGTCCCTCCCCGCCGTCCTCCGCCGCCACCACTCCCGCGGCCGCCTCCTCAAGGCCTCCGCCGCCGACGAACATCGCACCATCGAGCTCTTCGCCGTCGAAGACGGCCCCCAAGAGTCCGAGACCGTTTTCTTGATCCATGGGTTGGGTTCCTCATCCTTCTCATTCCGCAAAGTCATCGATTCCCTCGCGTCTGCCGGCATCCGTGCTGTAGCCATCGATCTCCCCGGCTCTGGCTTCTCCGATAGATTGGGCAGTTCGCGTAGAGGTGGGATCTTGGGCAGCTTTTGGGGCGTTTATGATGATATCCGAGAAAAGGGCCTCTTTTGGGGGTTTGATCAGCTCATTGAGACTGGACAGTATCCTCTAAAGGATACCCATGTTGGGGCCTTATCGGAGAATGGGATTAAGAAGTATGAGTATGGGGCGGAGGAGATCAGCAGCATCGTGGGGCAGGTGGTCGACTCGATGGCGCTGGCGCCGCTGCATTTGGTGCTCCACGATTCGGCATTGGCAGTGGGCGCCAATTGGGTGTCGGCGAATCCCTCAGCAGTGCGGAGCGTGACGATAATTGACGCAGCTGGGGAGTCTGCAGCCTTCCCTTCGTGGGTTTTGTGGGCGCCGTTGCTCGGAGATGTCATCATGTGGTCGGAGAGTGTGTTTAGGGGATTGCTGAGGCTGTGCTGTTCTAGGAATGTGGATGCATCTGCGGCAGAGTCTTACAGGATGCTTCTGAAGGGGAGGGAGCGGAGGTGGGCAGTGGTGGCAGCGGGGAGGGAGCTCAATTATAGCTTTAATGTAGGGGAATGGGCAGGTTCGGATGCGGTGAAAGGCGTGCCGCTGCAAGTTCTGTGGTCAAACACATTGTCGGATAGATGGATTGATGAAGGTCGCCGGGTTGCTGCTGCCATTCCACATGCGAAGTTTGCTTACCATTCTGGTGGGCGATGGCCGCAGGTGAGTTTATAATGCGTTCATGATTTAGTTGGTTCTCTGAAATTCGAAGTGAACATGTATGGTGGAGATCTTAAACATTTGCTGCTGTCACTATAATGCTTCTGTGAATGATTCTTTTAGTTGTTCCGCATCCTTCATTTTCCACAATGATATGTGTTGCTGGAAACTCTTCTGAAATTGTTTTGTCTAGTAGAAGGTCTGGCTGCAAGCATGATTTGTATGTCATAATTTGTTTTGATTTCAGAAAATTTTGGACCAATTTCATTGATTTTTGCCTAGTACAATCCTGAAAAAAGGGAAATGAAATCTACTTATAAGCATGAATTAGTTTTGAAATTTGTCAAGGAATTCAAATTTAAGTTGTTTAGTTAAAGAATGAATGCCAACCTGTATATGTTTGGTTGTCCATAAGTGTTGATATTGTCATCCTAGCCTGATCGCACATCTTATCTTAACTTTAAACGCTACACAAATCATCAGCTTTATGAATTGTTCACCATCGATGCCTTCAATAGCCTTCTTTTCCAATTTTTTTTTTAATCTTTATCCTTTAATTGGAGTCATTTCATCCTATACATCCACTCTTTGTAATCATTTGCCACAAGCGTCCTCTGTTCTTCATAAAAAAGCCTTCTCTCATTATTTCTTCCTATGTATATAGCATCATTTCAGTTCCTTTTCCATATTTTTGGTTTCAATTATTTGTGGCACTTCTACATTCATCTGGGTTTTTTTTTTTTTTTCGTTATACGATTTGTAATTTTGCCACACCCACATAGCCGTAGTGACTGCAACTTGAGATGAGAAGATGCTTCATTTTTTCAACATAATTAATAGGGACAGTTATCAAATTAGCATGAAAATATTAGTCCAGGAGTTGTATTCTTCCAAAGGCCTTTCTAGTATAGTTTATAGCCCCTCCAGAAGTTACAAATTTATCCAAAATTGGACCAAAATCTGGCTTGTTATCTACATAGAAGCTGCTAAGTGTATAATGCCACTGACCCATTGTTGTCTATGCTGTATGCTTTACATAGAGCAAGCATGCGAAAACTGGGTTTGACAATCTTGCATTAGGCACAATTGTCTCTAGAAATTTGCCTCGAGCAACATGAAATAGTTTTTTGTGCTCTAGTGCCTTACAGCAGAGTTGTATAGAGGCAATCATCTTGTTGTAGTTATCTTTGCAAGGTTCTGCAACCAAACTTTAGGAGGGTTGCTTATTGGAAACTAAGTTCCTTATATGAACTCTTTTCACTTAGGAGCTGCGTTTAGGAATAAGTTCACATACAATGAAGTGTTACTGGTAGTGGTTTCATTTCGCCTAACATAACTTGGTGTTAATGGTTACAATTTATCACTTCAGTTGTTATCGTGGTGCACTTTATATCTTGTGGTTTCTTTGGAGCTATTTATGTAATACTTACGACATTCTAATTCATCAATAGTTATTGTGTTCACTGTTAAGGGTGATAAGATCGCAAATTTTCAACAGTGGAGAATACTAGGCGATGACAAAGGCTGAACATACATGAGTGTTAATAATGAGTATGTTGTGGTGGATTAGCAATAAAACTAGGAAAGATGAAGTGCCTATATCTGAACTTCGATTTACGTTCAAGGAATGGGAGAAAAGTGGAGAATAACAGCCGAGAACATGGATGTCATCCTTGTAGCAGCTTTTGGGGGAAACAAATCCATAAAATAGGCCCAAATATTTCTGAAGCTGCTTTATTGGATCATCCTTCTTTTTGTCATGTGGTTTCATTTTCTTCTTCCTATTCAATTGACCTTGCTATCTTTTTACTATTACTATCTTCATAGCTATGCTTATCTCGATTTGTCCTTAAGGCTTTTCTTGTTTGAAAATGACCTAAGAAGGTAATCTATCTTTGTTCTTTCTGTTACAAGAAACTTAATGAGAACTATACTGGCTTGGAAATTTTAGTTCGTGGTCCCCCTCGCAACACTCTAGCATTGAGAGAGTTGGTTTTCGACACCACCCAATGGAACACAAAATTTGAGAAAAACTACACAAGTTGAGTGAAATTTCTGCCTTCAATCCGTCTTCCTTTTTTCTTGCCTTATTCACCCTTTTTCCTTTGCCTCTTGAGTGAATATGAAAAGTTAAAAAGAGAGTGGGAGGTTTTTTTGCATCTTTTCCTGGTTTGGAAATGATACTCAACAAGTAGTTTGTTTTTGTATCTCAAGGCAAAATTCATGGTTCAAAACGTGTTAAATCTTTCATCCAGAAATTAGTGGTTAATGTGTGTAGTCTGGCTCATGTGTAGGTGTAAGTGTATTGGTGTTCACCATGACAAATTTTTTAAAAAATAATATTATTTTAATAAAATATTAGTAATATATACATGTGGAGAAAGTATTGATGAAGATATGCCTCGTTTGGCCACGTCACCTTTCATTTTTTTAATCCTGCCAATGAAGACGTAACTCCAAGTTATGTTTTCATATTGAAGACGTAACTTTGAGTTACATCTTTGATTGTTATGCTGAGCCACGTGACCAAGTACGGAGAAGAGAAATGGAGTCCTATTAAGACGTGGTTCTAAGTTACGTCTTCACTGGAGAACGAAGTTTTTGATTCTCTACTAAGATGTAACTTCAATAGAGAACCAACATGAGAGCATCACTTCAGTTTTTTTTGCTACTCTGTGTACAAACATTCAACTACACAATGTTTGAAAATTAAAAATCATAAACCAAACATTCACCCCAATTTTCATATGTACCCAATACATTACACCCACCTCATTCACATCTAAATACAATTTTTATAGAAATCAAAACCGTTTACATCAAACATCATTAACATCTCTAAATGGAAGACCATCACAATCTTCAATTTTTTTGCTTCTTCTTCACTGCCATCTTCCTCCTGGACGGTCCAGCCCCCTCTCCCTTCATCGTAGCATTGACACCGACATCATGCTCAACATGTCCCTCTGAATCCTCCGGATCCTCATGTGTTGTGCCCATGACTGGATATGATGATGGTATATCTTGAGACATCTTCATGTCATAGGAAGTAGTCTGCCCAGTAGTCTGCTGCGACTATTGTGAACTGATAGGAGCTCCGTCGCAAATCCTGCATCATAGAGTAAAATACAGGTGTAAAACGATCGGTGAGCTCCTCTTCAGAACGGTTGCGGCACATCATATAATTCTCCTCGGCGGTGTCATACTATTAGTGGCAAGTTAAGAAAGTTTGGTTATATTAACACAATAGAAGAATTAATTACTAACGAACAAATTATATTTACCAGCTTCCGTAGCAGGTGTATGTTCGACATGATAGGCCATCATGTCCTCCAATCTAGGCCTACTGACATACCGCCTGGTGATCCCCCTGTACCACTGCAAATATGATACAGGATCCTCACCATCGTCCACTGCACCGTCAATGATCCTTTGGTG
The DNA here is from genome assembly GCA_963920575.1 of Narthecium ossifragum. Lineage (NCBI taxonomy): Eukaryota > Viridiplantae > Streptophyta > Magnoliopsida > Dioscoreales > Nartheciaceae > Narthecium > Narthecium ossifragum. Next base: position 14,624,273 of record OY986974.1, on the reverse strand, counting down.
CCGCTCCTCCCATTGGGTGATATACTGGTGATGTGTAGTGACCCAGTTCGCAGTAACATTGTCTCGACGACTTGCACGCGATAGTCTCTCTGTGACCGGGGGCAGTATCTCTTGTCGCATGCCAAATTGCCGCATCACCCGTAGTGCATGGTGCATCTCCACAACATCAAAGCATATGAGCGGCACATGACTTCTTCAGACAGCAAACCCCACAGTGCAAAGGGCCGGTAATTGTGCTAGACACTGCAGTGTGTATGGATATCATATAATCTACAAGTTTAAAATACGAACTCGGTTAGATCACATCAACATTAAAGTAGGTAACAAAATCTTGGATCGTGAGCAATAATACATGGGATGGCAACTGCCTATCCAACTGCTCTCGGTAGTAGGCTAAGTAACGGCCATGCGGGTTCCCTCTACTGCTGTGTGGTGCTGTCCACCTACATTGCACAAATAATTAGATGCTAATGCTAACCAAACTTTAAAAAATATTTTAAAAAAAATGAAGAGTTCGTACTGGATTGCCAAGGGGCCTTCAAGGATACGCAAATTACGCTCCTCATTTTGCTCTTGGGTAGCTAGCGGACGTCATGGCATTAGTTCAGGTCGCCCTATATGGAGGTGCTCCCATGACCATACCTGTGAAAACAACTCCATATTAGGTATAATATAAAATATTTAAAGCAACTATATATGATATATAAATGATAACTCACATGTAGCAGGTAAAGGCATCCAGAGATCTCATGCTTTCCTCTTTGTGAAGCTTTACATAGCTCTCGAAAGAGATGTGCTAGGCAGGCTGCCCCCCAAGCATACTGTCGACATAGGTCCAAGTCATGTAACAAAGGTAGGTACTTCATATGTACCTTAAATTGAAAGACAATGTTAGTTTAACCAATAGATTGATAAATAAAATATAAATAAGGTACTTAGCTGGAGCTGCTCGCGTCAGGTAGTACTAAACAACTCAACACATATGGGATGTAGGCGCGCGTAGCCTGATATACAAGTAGATCCGTGGCATCTGGTCCGTCCGAAAGTAGCGCGTAGCCACGACAACTCAAGCATAGTCGGTCAGTCCTCTGCGGGCACAACACTGAGCAACTCCAAGCATATGTCATGCCAAATGCCTGATGTGCTCTCTGAAACTACCGGGCCATCAATAGGTAAACCCATAAGTATCCTAACATCCTGTAATGTGATCGTCATCTCCCCGTGGCGCAAGTGGAAAGTATTAGGCTCTGGTCGTCATCGTCCACTAGCGTTGTGATCAAACACCGATCAAGCCGAATCGGCAACAGTCTACTGCCAATATAAAGCCCCGAACGCCGAAGCAAGTCTATATGACGCTCATCCACAATCGGCCAAGACTGTAAACGCAGTGAGTGTTCGGTACACTTAAGGCCGAGGTCATCGTCATCTTGTATGTAAATCATAATTGTTAGCTATAAAAATACAAATATTAAAGTATTAAACTTAATAACAATAAATTTTCTAAATTTAACATTTACCTGGCTATCCCAAACCGTCGCGGAGCGGTGCTTGCCTTGGTCCCAAAGTACGTTTGGAGAAATCGGACCACGCTCACCCTCGAATGGTCTCGGGTCAAAGGCACTCATGTGAGCCATCTCGAGCCTATTGCATGCAGAAAAAAATGTTAGGTTATAGTCCAAAATGAAGGATATGTGCAGTCTACAAAGGAATATACTTTAGTACAATAATTAGAGAAGCATCATTACTCGTGTATCTGTGCTAGGTAACGGCTCGCGGCATGTAGCTCTGTTGTGACCCGTCTGATTGCACCTGCTGCACCTTATATGTTGCAATCCTCTTCTTTCATCTATGCCATTACGTAACTTTGTATTCCTCGGACGCGCAGCCGGCCTCCGCACATGTGGGGGAAGCAATGTGTACTCTTCGACTATCGGCCAGTGTTGACATCCACGAATAGGATGGAAATAAGTTGCATATGTTTGTCTATACTTGCTTGAGTAAAATGGTGAAACGAAATCATATGCGGAAGCCCTGATCGATATATCATCGCATATGGCTAGAACGTGTGGACATGGATACAACATCATCTGCAATGTCCACAACTGCATGTCCCTTCCTGTCCAGATAACTTGATAGTAAAGGTAACCTCATGTCGTTCTATCACCGTGTACTTACCACCGTCAAATGACTGCACATGACATGATTGGGTGAGTATGCAATGCTTGCGTAATACATCTTTGACTATCGGTGTCACATCGCCAGTCATTGCTTGGCCCTCCCGACGACGGTGCATGAAGAGGTCGTTCATCCTTTCAAAGGTCTTTGCCACTAATGCTTTAATAGGCATACCTCGTACACCTTTCAAAACATTATTCAAACTTTCGGACTAATTGGTGGTCATCGCGACAAACCGTTTGTTATCATTATGAGACAACGCCCAACTTTCTGGTGGCTCTGCAGTAACGAGCCACTGATAAGCTTTTGGTTAAATTTTTTTAATTCTATTCATGATCTTATCAAATGCCTCATTGTGGATCTTCTTTGCCTCAACCCAAAATAAGCTATACAAATTATCATCCCTGAACTTGCTTTTGAAGTTGTTTGCAAAGTGCCTCATATAGAATCGCTGGTTGCCTAACGGTGGGGGAAACTCTGTCCTTACTGCCTCTTTGATTGCTCTGTGTCGGTATGAAATTATAGCTAGACCTCTTCTGCCATTGACCACATATACTCTAAGTAGAGCAAGGAACCATGACCAACTGCTGGAATTTTCGGACTCAACCATGACAAATACTATTGATATCAAATGATCGTTGTTATCCACTGTCGTCGCAACTAATAAAGTGCCAAGATACTTTCCACATAGGTGTGTTCCATCAATAGATATTATGGGTCGACAATGTTTGAAAGCCTCGATAGTAAGATGAAATGATCAGAACACGCGCTCAAATATATCAACACCGGTGCGCAGAGTCTTCGTTTGAAGCTTCACTACAGTACCGGGGTTATCTACCACCATTGCTTGGATATACCAAGGCAGAATATTAGATGATTCTTTTCAATCACCATATATAATCTTCATAGCTAGTATACGTGCATGATATGTCTTTGCATAGTTGATGTTAACATGGTAGTCTCCTTTGCACAATATCTTTGGGCGTCATAGCGGTGTTTGTCCTTATCTCACCAGGTATGATATCACGTATGAATTGAGCAGTGCAGTGGCGGTGGTTGGTATTCAACAGACCTGCCTGATAGGTATGTGGACCACCGTAACTTTTCACCTGAAAGTAAGATGTTTCTTTGTAAGTAGACACATGCAAACGCCAGGAACAATCAGGATTACGGCACTTGACGGTCAACACCTTCGGCCAGGACTTGACAGTGCAATGTTCTGCAAATCTCCGAAGCTCGTACTGCTGAAGTGCATGCATAAGTGATGCCTTAGTCTCGAATATTTGCTTATAGAATTCACCATTGAATGGGGTCGGATTTTCAAATACCCCAGGTATGGTATTGTTCATTATCAGGTCGATCTACTCATCATTTGAGAATTCATCTGATAACTCCTCTTCGTACTGTGTTGGAGTAAGCAGCATTGAATCATCAATACCTTCATCATGATGTGCTGGCTCGTTGCTCAATGCAGTATTCTCGATCCAATCGTCATCATGATTGTCATGATGATCCTCAACATCAATATCTAGCAAGGGGCTTTGAGATGTTGAAGGCATAAAAGCATCTCCATGGCCGCTACTGACATTGACATCATATTGGTAGCCTCCGCGCAAACTCGACGAGTCAACATCAAAAGTATTATGTGTGTCCCATGTTTGTACTTGGAGTAGTTTCCGTGTATTCACGAGCCAATCATGTATCCTCCTACTGGTAAGGCCTGCATCTTCATACACAAGCAAACTCATGAAAAAGGAGTAAACCAAGATGTAACATGACATGTTTGACAATAAATTACTTACTGTGATATCTGTTGTCCGAAGATGGGAGCGCCATAAGACCCAACAGAGACGTTATCCGTTGAATCGTCTTCTCGTTGTAGTAGGCGTGTAAATTCACCAAATACTGTGTTATTTGGAGGGTTATTGTTGAATTCGACATCAATTTTCACCAAGAACAATTCTTTACCCGTATTACCCTTTAATTCCACCTTTCTGTCCATTTGACATTATAAATAACACAAATATGATGACAATTATGAGTCGATTAGATAGAAATTACAAGTTAATAGTAAAAATTTCTATGGAAAACATGTTTCATATAATATAATTGAATTAATACTAGAAATTTATGAAATTTATCAATAATGCCACTACCTAAATCACCATGCCATAATGATTAAGAAAAGAATTTTCTAATAAAAAATGGGCATTTCAATTTCTATAAAAAACCCTAATTTGACTTTATGAACCCTATATCTCAACACAACAAGCATACAACTAAAATTTTAATATGAAAACTCACTGGAAAGTAAGATGGAGAATGGCCAAAAAATATTGGAGGATTTGGATGGAAGATCGTCGGAAAATCGCCGGAAAATTTCAAGATATACCTCCTCTTGAAAGAGTGGATGGACGGGGAAGGAGGAGGGGACCTGCGGGCTGCGGGGCCGTGCGCCGAGCAGATGCGCCGGAGAGTGTCAGAGATCGCCGTCCGATGAGAAGGAGGAGGGCCCGGGTGGGAGATCGGGTGGGGAAGGAGGAGGGCCATCGATCAGGGGTAGATGACGACTATAGACGTAGGTTGGAGTTACGTTTATATTAATATAGACGTAATTCTAACCTACGTCTTATAAGGACCACTCTCCTATCCGTGTCTCCCTACTCCGCCCTTAGCCTACCTACGGTGGGGAATGGTCAAAAGGTCAAAGAAAGATATCCAAGTAACATCTTTATTAATATAGACGTAATGGCAGGATTAAAAAAATGAAAGGTCACGCCAGCGTGGCGCTGACGTGGCCGAAGCAGGCATATCCCCATCAATACTTTCTCCATAGGTATATATTAGTAATATTTTATTAAAATAATATTATTTTAAAAAAAATTTCCTACTCAACAAGTAATTTGTTTCTGTATCTCAAGGCAAAATTCATGGTTTAAAACGTGTTAAATCATTCATCCAGGAATTAGTGGTTAATGTGTGTAGTCTGCCTCATGTGTAGGTGTAAGTGTATTGGTGTTTACCATGACAAGATTTTGGGGTCACTCATGTGTAAAGTATTTGATTTTCGTTTCCTGCACGTTACTGGAGCTTGCAAGTCATGCTTGACAGGATTGACTGTCCAATGCTATCTAAATCACCCGAGACAACTTAGTAGTATGAATGTTTTTCTTTCATGTGATATTTGCAGATTTACTGCTTTGTTAGAGACTGGATATATCTGTGGATAACATGATCCGGGTTATAGTATCCTATGAGTTGGTCTGCGCTGCTCATGGTTTCAGGAAGATGCAGCAGAAGAAATATCTGGAATGATATCTCAGTTTGTATTGCCATTACCGAAATCAATCAGGCGGGTAAAAGACGAGCCTATACCAGATCACATTCAGAAGATGTTTGATGAAGCAGGCAGTGGTCAGGACCACAGCGACCATCATCACCATCATGGTCCTGGTCATGAACATGCAGGTTTTGCTGATATGTATGGCGGATATGACCTTGGTCACGGCTGGGTAAGGTGATTGCATCTCCACGTTCTATCTGCCATGTAAGCCTGCCCAATACCCTAAATTGTGTTCGCTTCCTGGGTAACTCTATCATATCCTTACTCTTGCTGGTTTCTAGTGTAGTAAAGTGCCAGCAATCAGGTCTGCACTTGTGCGAAGAAGCTCTGTAGGCTGTCGTTTTGCATCTCTTTTTCAGAGAAGAAGCTTGTGTGTTGATTGCTTGTTCTGCTAGTCTCTCAGTCTGGAGCCTTCGTAGAGCTCACTTTTGCTAACTGTGGTTTTCTGTAGCAGTAATTGTTCTTTGCTGAAGCTGTAACTCTAAAGAAATCTAATCGTTGTAATGAGATTTGTAGGTGGCATGAACAGTAAAAGTAGTGCCATGTTTAGTTTGTGTCCTAGAGTAGAATTCTGATGGGAAGGTATTTAGGGATTAGAGGACTATTTATCTTCTCAGCTC